>VWZY01005378.1:123385-140359 GCA_013399075.1 Chloroceryle aenea
GCCCCATCCCTGGAGACATTCAAGGTGGGGCTTAACAGAGCTCTGAGCAACCTGGTTTAGTTGAGGATGTCCCTGCTCTCAGCAGGGGGGTTGGACTATATGGCCTCTAGAGGTCCCTTCCAATCCAGACATTTCCATGTTTCTATAACTACACATTTCTGCAGTGAATAGGCAGGGGAAGGTGGATTTTTATTTTCCTTTGGTAGATTTTGAATTGTCTTTTTTTGTTTTTTTCCCAGTTTTAGCAATTGAAGGCCTTTGTCAGGCTGCATTTATTTCTTATGTTCACCAAATTAATGGCTTGTATTTTTATTTAAACACACTTAAAATTCACAGTACAAAGAAAGAAAAGTTAATTCATTGCCGGTAAAGTCATGATAGATACTTCACTGAGGATTTTCTGCAGTAGTATCCTGTATGAACTACATCTATTTTATATGGTACCTTCTGCATGATCACAATAATTTTCTTCACTCTTCAGTACACTAACTTCCCTCAGAGTGTAATTATTATTTTTATTATCATTGTAGTGCCCATATGTTAATATGATCTATTTCTTTAATTTTGGATTATAAACATGTAGTTCATTTCAGCTTTACAAACCTAATCCTACCCAATCCTCATCATTTCTCTTTCCTTGTTACTTTGATTCTCACTATATTTTTTTTGCATTATGTAAAAGTTTGAATAAATAAAATCTCTACTCTGTTCCTTACCGTTTTCAGCTGACTTTGGATGCTACAGAAATATATCAGTAGTTTAATAGGCAGTGAAATGCAGTAAGCATTACATTCTTGAAGCCTCAGCTATGCCCACTGAATACTGAGTAACATTTCTACTTAAATTGCTTTTTTCCTAACACTTTGTTTTTGTTACACAACCTTTGCCATGTGACAGGTTTTCAGCTACACTGGCAAAATTGTGAGTATGACTTTGGATGCTTCTAAGTACTTATGTAATATTTAACAGTGTAATATTTTTAGCAAGTGTATTGTACCAGCCAGTCATACAAACAAGTAAAGGGACAGAATGCGCTGGTGACAATGGCAAGTCTGTGTATAGAGTGCACAATGAGGGTTTTCTGGATGCTACAACGCCACAGCTCAACAATGCTGACAGAGAGCAACTGTCATTCTACAGCACCAACATTCACCAGATTAAATAAATCCACATTATTCCCCTCCTTCTCATTACAAAAATCACTAAAATGGAACATTGTCAGTGCCTCAGAGAGCCTAATGCTAATTTACACTAGAGGTATTTACACTGCTTTGGCTTTGGAAGGGAGTCTTAGTTTAGATAAGATGAGGACAAACTTCTCCCTGTTTTAAAAACAACTATCACAGCTTCATTGGGCCCAAACAGTATTATGTGGGATGTTGTTCTCTTCCTGAGATGTTAACTTTCAAACTTGCCTTTGCTTTTCTGTTCTCAATGTAATTCTTTGAAAGCAGCCAGTGAGCATCCCCTTGGCAAGGCAGAATTGGTCAGAGGGAGTCTGGCTTCTCTTCATTGCACCCCTTCAGCTCCATGTGAGATCAGTAGGAGAGACAGCCTACAGCCAAGTCAGCCCCTGCACCTCATTCCTGTGTCACACTGGCTTTTGGCTTCTGTGGCTTGATGAAGAGATTGGGAAACCAGAAAGCTTGACGGCATTATGTGAAGGATGCATCCTGCACATTAAAATGGGAGGACTCTTTGCTTGTTTATTCTCAAACCCACTTATTAAAAGCTGTATTTCTAGAGATGCAAAAGCAAACCAGCATTGTAGCCAGGTGCCTGGGGACTGGCTTGGAAATGACGGGCAGGGAGAGACCTCTGTAATGCCAGAGTACAGTGCTCTGCTACAACAGGCACCACACCATATAACCCTTCTCATAAACCCCTCAATTTCCATTTTATAACTAGTTACATTTTTTATCTTTGCTCTTATTAGAAGGTTGTTTCAGAGCCTTGCTTTCAGATGTTTAAAAAATGGTCTTAAAATTGTCAAACTAAATTTATTCCTGGCCAGTGTACATCCTCTAGTTTTGTGCCAAGACCATCCATTATTGTAGAGCTCTGGTTCATACCCCTGCTCTCAGCTTCTCCTTTGACAGCTAACTATCACAAGCTCTTCTAAAACACATTTACCTTCTGCTATACAGTGTGCTCCAGATTCTGAGCACATCTGAGGTAGTGATGTGGCCACAGATACAGCTGTTTCTGCTGTAACACATATCTATTAACCAAAACTGATCGGGAATTTTCCATTTTACACTTCAGACTAGTTTTCTTTCTTTCTTTTTTTTTTTTCTCTTTTGAAAAAAAAATATGTTAATTTCCTATAGTGAATGCGGAAACAACACTTCTGTAAAATTCCCACAAGCTTCACTTTCTGAGCAGAGAATGAAATTTGTACAAAAAACTTCCAGGCGTTGCTGGAGATGAGATTTGCCACCTAGTTCTCATCTCCCTTCTCTCCCAGCCCTGTCACCTGGGACAGAGATCTGGGATATTCAGCAACATTGGCATAGTCCACTCCCTGTTGCTCTGGCTTCTAGGGCTAAGCAGGGGTAACAGCAGCAGCAAAGTGATGTTCCTGCCATTGGCCTGGGGTGCAAAAGAGAGGGTGGGGTCCCTGTCTCTATAAACTTGGATCTGACTGGGAAGCAACTCCTAAACTGTCAAGTTGGAAGCATTTTGCCAATTCACCCTTCTGCCAGCTGACAACCACCTTCTAGCTGCACAGCCCGTAAGTCAGAACAAAAATATCTACTTTGGTTTTCTTTATATCCCTTTCTGCAGAAACCACACAGCTCCTTCTGCTTTTCCATCTCAGTTCAGAGAGGAAACATTTTCAGAACTGGAAAGTTTTGAAAGTTCTCAGCTTCTGGTCTCAGCAATACTCTAGTCATGTAATTCTCTTAACAGTGTACACTGATTCATTGCTTTTAGCATTCTTCAGGCCAACACTCTCTTTCCTTTCTTAGCTCTTTTTCCTCATGAGTTTGTTAGAAGAAAATGAAGACACAGCTGTTTATCAGTTTATGCCCAATGGTTTTCCCCACAGCCTTTGCAAAAAAACTCAGTTCTTGCTTTCTCTGCTTCCACATATATCCATCTTTTTTCCCATTAGAAATCCAGTGTTGCTAGTGACCTTACTCCTCCTGTCTCTAGGTGTTTCTTTCTTTGCCAGTAAATCACACTTCCTTCCTTGCTGTGTGTCTAATTCAAGTGTGTATTGCCAACAGATTATGCCATGAGTATAGGCAATAATAAAAGATATACTGTCTGTAAAACTGAATTGGCTCCAATGGTTTGAAGCATTTGCAAAGGAACTACAGATGCAGCAGTATTCAAGACATGCTCAGACACAAATTGCCATCTGTTTTCTTGAAACTCTTCCCTCTCCAACCTGTGCTTCTCCTTCTGGGTTACATTCAGGTAGGTACACTTGGAGAAGAATTAACACACAGAACAAAAGGGTTTGCCAGGCCAGATCCCCCTACCTGAAGGAAGCAAAGTGGGACCTATGGGGACTGTGATCCTATGAGTAGGACTGCTTCATGTGGCCCATCTTCAACATGTATCTTCCTATGATAGCTGTCATATCACTGTGCATCTCTTTTGCCCAAATCATGGCTGACCTATATGTGTATATGCATATGTTCACAACTGCAGCTCCAAGACATTTTAAAAAGTGGTGGGGTTTTTTTTGTGGTTTTTTTTTTNTGTTTTTTTTAGGATATTTTGATATAGCATGAAAACTTTCACTTTGGAAACTCCTAGTTGGACTTTCTTTGTCAGTGATGTCCGCATGACAAACTAGCCCCAAACAACAAAGTATTCAGGCACAGTAAGTGTGAGATATGCCACACACAGACCTTGGTGACCATGCCCAGCCTCACCAGGAGCTCCCATACCTCCTGACCACAGGCTCTTGTGGCTCCCAGTCCCTCCCTGAGAAACATCATGTTCATCTCCAACTATGTCACAGCCGTGCCTGGCCATACACCCTTCTGGTTGGTACTCTGACCTGCAGGCTGACGTTCCGGCTTGACCTGGATCTGCCTTATCCCTGTGGGCTCATAGGTCTGTGTCTGACCCTACTGCCTAACATGGCAAAGGTAATATTTGAAAAAATTAAGTAGGAAGGAAAATGCTATTTATGGAAAAGGAGAAGTATATTTATGTAACTTCTTAAATGTACTTAAAAATGTGTTTTCTGTTGATGAAGGTCCAGCACTTCACCCACTTATATCTATGCTTAAAATTAGTCCTGTGTGCACAACCAGAACCTATGTAATCAGCTAAATCAATTCAGAAAGGCTACTAGGATGGTAATCAGGTGGTGTTTTAATTATTAGTTTTTCAATATACTGTATAACCAATCTCCTTAATGCTCCTCTCATCTGTTGTGCAGATGCAATCATGTGCACAGTGGTGAAGCGCTTTCTACAAAGCTACATGCAGAATGACTCCCCAGTTGGAATTCCTGGTTCTTAAAACTCATCAATAGATTATTGTATTGTAAAGCAATGAGTCTACTAAAGATAGGACTAGGAAATAACTTTACCCAGGTACTACCTAGGCTTGTATTTGAACTAAGCTATGCTGCTAAGTTGAGCAGTCATCCAGTTCTCAGAGCACTTAGCCTTCTTCCTACCATTACGTGCTGTTTGATTATTCCTTCCAACTAGAAGATATTATCTCTTCTTATGAAAAGCACCACAGATTAATTTAAGAACTCAGAAAAAATAGGTTTTCTCTATACTTCTGCTTATATGCCAGTTTCATTACCACGGTACCTATAAACCACAAAAGAACTGAGAAGTCCTAGAACTGAAAGCTTAGATTAAAATTGTAGACGACTAGAAAAGGGCATACCTCGATCAAAGGCCATTTTCACATCTTCAATGTGCTCAGTGAAGCCTGAGACTCTGTAGAGGCCCTCGGACTTCAAACCTGAAAGAAAACAAATCTGTTACCTTTGCTTCAGTAACTAACAAGTATTCAGGCTTAAAAACAATAAAGCAAGAACAACAGATCTAGTAAGTGTAGCAAAATAATACTTGTAATGTAAAACTCCAGAGACATTTAATGAAGGATCAAGATAATTTAAAATTGCTTTTTAAAGGATTAAAGAATATTAGAATTTATACTTTCTGATTTTGTTAGGTACATGGTTGATTATGCTAGAGGAAAATACTGCAATTTGCTAATGGTGGGGCATGTGATGTTATAATGATTTATTTGTTTTATGTGGGAGATTTTCCTGGATTTGCCTATAATTACTAAAGCTTTAGAGGGCACCCTTTCCTTTTACCAGTTGCTTAATGGCAAATAGGAATGCAAGTAAGAGACAGCCTTTCCCTATAAGCACATTTGTTCCCAGTATTTCTGTCAGCATTTACTTATACACAGATGACAGATGTGATGGATATTGTTCTTCTCCATGTGAGTACATCCCTTCTACAGTTCTTTCAGAAGAGACCTCACTTACACAGCTCTCTCCCCACTGTTCCTCACCAATGTGAAATGCAGGGCAGCCCAGCAGAGCAGGCAAAGCTAGCCAAGCAGAGTTACTCACACGTTATTTATTTTATTCCCAGAACTCCTGATTCTGACTATTAACAGTGCTAACCTACTTGTAAGATCCAATACACTGTGTTTTCTTAAGAAGAAAGTCAGTATCTCACATAGTTCTATGGCAATTAAAGAAGTAAATTTAAAGATGTTGAAAAAGCAGAGGGCAGCAGGTTTAATCACTAAATGTACAAGTAAGTGATTAGATCTCAAATGCAACATAGCTTTTTGCTATATCATCAGCATAAAGCTTTTCTGTCTTAGTCCAGACTATTTCTTCTATTTGTCTCTGAAATGATGATATAATCCTGGTAGAGCTTTATAGAGCAGTGCAGGGGATTTAGCTGTAAATCTTTGATTCATTTCAGTTGATGATGTGTGGCTTTGAAATCCCTATGGCTACTATCAGTGTGTTGCCATGCAGATTACTGGGATGCCTTGAATTCAACATTATGAGATTCCTGTGCTCAAGCTATGACTAATGGGGAAATTTGGCTTTCTGGGCAGCATGACATAAACTTTCGCCACCCAAAGCAAAAAGATGTGATCATTGCTGTGTTGTGCTGGAAAGGATATGGTGTTTCTTCAATCTGGCACATGTCCGCATACCAGAAACCTGTCATAAGCTGGAGTTTTGTCTGTGATGTAGAGCTTGAGCCATGGTGCCCATCACTCAGTAGCTGAGCATCATGTGCGCCCAGAATGGTTTGTGAACTACCACAAAACACCACAACCTGTGACCTCACTTGTCTGAGTCACTTCCAGTCACTTGTGTTCTCTTGCCTATAATGCCTGGAAAGGTTATTAATAAGGAATTTGATTTAAGCTGATTACTCTGAATTGGAATTGTCCCTAAGTATTTTAAAAGAAAATAAAGAAAAGACACGTAAACATGAACTTTAAGTTCACTTTAAAGTTCACCCTGTTTAGAAGTGTAATGTAATACATATTTTGACATGTTTTCAAAAAGCATGTCAGGAAATTGCATTATGAAATGCCATGATTCAATTTTACTAGCTAATGCAAAGCAATGTATCACCTACACCAAAAAAAACCGCCTCTGATCCTGTCTTCAGTGTGCACAAGCATACCACCCTGTCCTAGCTTTGCATGTGTTTTAAGTCATGTTCATTGAATTGTGTCTGCTGCTTTCCTAAGCACACAAACCTCTTGCTTCAATCTCTCGAATGCATGAATCCACAACCATTGGCCTCTGGGTATTGTGGGCTTTCACTAGGGTGGTGAGATCGCAGCAGTAGACTCGCTTTATCCTCTTGAGGTCTGGTTGGCAGTCATTGGGCACGTATTTGGAGCACTGCTTATGTACGTTCAACCCACAGTCTGTAAACAAAGTTAACCAGGTTAATTAATACTAACACAGATAGGTCTTGTCTAATAATTTATTGCCTTGGGCCACTTTAAGCAAGGGGTGTAATTTCCCTATCAGTCAGCAAAGCTAGAATAAATAGGTGGTGAGGAAGACAAGCATGGAAATCTATAAAAAACTTACAGTGGGCAACGTGAACTCCATCAGAGCTGTTAAGAAACTATAAAAGCTCTGGATGTCCTTCACACCCCTCTGTGCTGGAGGTGACTGCTGGTGCGATCTGGGTCAGTTCACTGCTGGACAAGTAGCTCTAGGAGTTGCAATTGAATGCAGAGGACTTAACTTCGGGGTATTTTCGTTTAGCCTTTTATAAAATTAACACAGTAATGACCATCTCCTGCTGGCCAGGTTGTGGCTTAGTGCTGCTAATGGATGAAGGGTGCAAGATTCAGCTCAGCATTCAAATGGGGACAGTGCTTTGAGCTAGCCTGCCTCACTTCCCCTCCTGCAGTGTCACTTTGGCTCACTCTGCCATGTTAGCAGCCTCCCCAACCCTGTCTCATCACTTCACTGGTGCCTACAGTGTTCCCTGTGTTTAGTCTATCGGTCAGTTGAGACATATAAAGTGCCGTGAAAGGCATGATGTAAAAAAGTGATTACTTTTACAAATGGTTTTTGGTGTCTTACTCCAGCATCAAATCTTACTCTTGGTTGCATGGGCGGGTTTCTGTTAACTTAAACATCACTGCTTTATCTCCACAAATTTAATTCCTCTAATAGATTCAAATATTCAGTCAAATGAATCTATAAGCCTCAGTAAAGCGAACAGCACCTTCGTGAATTACATTTTGTTACCTAACTCTGACTCCTGTTTAAATGTCTTCCCAGTCATGCTCGTTGCTGATAGTGCCCTTTGGGATAACTTAACATGTCTAATATCATCACTAGCAAGTTACTTACTCTATTTCATGTTGATTTACTGCCTGAGCTATTAAAAGTGTAAACATCACTCTATTACTTGCAACGCATTTCAGTATTATTCTCTATAAAGTACTGATCAAGCAAAATCATGTAATCACTATAAACACACCTACACATTTAGTAGAACTGGGTGGGGGTTTTGTGTGTTTCTCCATATGGTTATTGCTGCAGAATACATTACAGTATGCAGTTAGCATCCTCCCTGTACTGTTTTCAGTGCTGTTCTCCGAGCATGTGAAGTCAAATCCAAATGCATCTATCCTCTTGGAGTTAAATGTTGGTAATTTAACGAGGGAGAGTATTACGCTTCATACTAAACAAATAAGCCTTTTCATAAGTTTAACATTCTATGTATGTTAATAAATACAGCGTTATGCATTACTGAGGTCAGTTTTTGCACATTTGTGTTTAAGATCAAACAGCTTGAAAAGCAAAATACTATTCATTTTCCTTTTTTTGTAATGACCTCATATTCTTTGTGCTTCCATTATTCATCTACAGGCAGACAAGATGTAGTAGTAGCTGAGACTGCACTTATTAAAAGTATGCATTGGTGAAAGGTATTTTGATCCTTCAAACTGTGGTCTAAATTTTAGGTAACAATCACCTCCTCCACCCATGAAAGGCAGATCTCAGAGTCAGATGTATTCAGTGCCAGTTTGTGACCAGGAATGCCTGTAGGTCAGGGCAGGGAGAGGTAAAACAGAAGCATATTCAGTTGAGACATGGAAGTGGTTGAAGGTCCACAGAAAGATGTTATGAAGCCTCGTTTGCAATGCATCAAACACTATTTCACTTGGTCAGTTCTAAAGGTCATGATGTGATGATTATTGTGTATTTCCAATATGATTACTTTTCACAAAAGAACAAACAAATTTAAAATAATTACAGCACTATTAAAAAGTTAATGGAGTTATGGAGGCACCAGAAAACAAATCCTTCTAGGAAACAAAGTTTGTATTTTTTTCTTTCCCTCTGGGTGAGATAATTCAGGCTTGCAGCAGCACATGGTATTTTTATATGAAACAGGTGACAGACTTTTTGCAGACAAGGGCACTTCTCAGCAATTGGTTACAAAAAGATGAGTTATGAAGCCTAGTTTCTCTCTGCCACTTCTAGGGCTTGTTTCTTAAGACATAACTTAATTAATTAACCACAAAGATCAATTCTCAATGTATAGAGAAAGGCACACATGTGAACAAGGTACTAGCAAATGGATGTCACTCTCAGCAAGCAAGGGCTGGTGTTTTCATTTCTAAACCAGCTAATGGGGAAAATGACAACACTGTAACTTGCACAGGAGGTTTTCTTGCCGTGTTCTGTAAAGTAATGCCTACCCCCCTGGCCTGCAGGGAGTGCAGGCTGAGGGTTGGAGAGATGTCTGAGTATTTCAAGAAAACAACAGAAAATGTTGAAGGACTACCTGAACACCTCACTCCCTGAGCGATGAGACCCCACATGAAGTTGGCGCAGTATTCACACCAGTGCGGACCTCGAAATGTATGGACCTGGAATACAAATGGGGAAAAAAAAAGAAATGGGGTCACTGGGAGGCAGATGGGCTGACAGATGGAACAACTGAAATGGATAAATAACAGAAGACTCAGTAGGAGTAAATCTTTAGCACACAGTGCCCATATCTTTCCAAAGCTAAGATGAAATAAACCATGGGGACAGAAATTTGCTTTGAAGTTTATCTTTCAATAGGCTTAACATAACATAGAACTGGGCTATGTATGACACCAAAACCAAATAATTTTTGCTAGCTGACATTTTAGTTATAGCAGAGGGGAGGAAACCAGGTTCACAAGTCAAAAGAGAAAAAAGTAAAAGTAATAATCCAAGGAGCTGTAGTCGGTGCTTTTATATTACTAGTTCAAACAAAATGAAATGTTCCAGGGATTCAAATGCTCTTCAACACATCACTTGAAAGTAGGGGAAATGCAGTGACAGAAAGTCCCTTTGAATGTACCATGTTTTGATTCCCCGTAACAGTGTGTGACCACATATCTGGTGTGAGACCTGTGTTCTGAGAGCTCCAGTCTGGTTTGAATGCACTACAACTATAGTGTTATATGTCCATTTCTATGCAACAACACTGAACAAAACTCAGGGTGATTGCTGTAAAGTTGTATCAGGGATGGGTGATTTGTGCAGTAACTCCAGGCAGTGGTCGGGTAATGATGATCTGATTTTTCACACTGGAATCCATCAGTGATAAAAGCAAATGACACCCTTCCCCACCCTAGGACATAAACTGAAGCCACACAGGGGAAAGATATCTGTACACTCTTTTTCAGTAGACAAAACTTAATTTTGATACAATCCACACATCTGTAAATAAAGAGGAATAAACTGATCTGTGTGCTGATGGAGCCTAGAGCTCGCCAGTCAGGTTTTGTATACCATTGCTGTTTCTTCCACTGCTTTTCCAAAGGCTGTGGCAGAAAACCTTTCTATTTAAGATGTCTGTTCTAGTAAAGTAAGCATTTAATTTTCATTGAAAAGGAGGGTAAATAGTGAGATCTATGCCCATATGAATGGGCAGAGTTCTGACCAGAGACTTAATTGAGGTTAATAAAACATGAATCATGCACCCTGGCTGCTAATGCTTCCTTTTCCTTCTCTCTGCTCTTGTTCGCATGTTGGGTGGATGGCTGAGAGGCCACTTCCACCCCTGTGATGGGGAAGGCTGCTCTTTACTTTGGGTAGAGTATAATAATGGTCACTGCCCTTTTCGAATACACTTGGTGAAGTTTTAAGACAAGCATTTGGCTTGCCAATGTTTTCGCCCCATTTGTCTGCAGGACACCTAAACAAGCCTGTGCCCTTCAGTCCAATCCCCAGGAAAATCATATAATGGTTTGGCTTGGAAGGAGCCTTAAAGATAATCAAGTTCCATGCAATGGCAAAGACACCTCCCAGTAGACCAGGTTGCTCAAGGCCACATCCAACCAGGATTTCAAGATGAAGTATTGTGATTTTAAAACAGACTTCTCTTTCTGATTTAGTGATAAAAAATTGAGCCTGACTACATATGACTCCTGACCAACTATTCACAGTCAATAAATGCATGAATAAGCTCAAAGCAATAGTAATTCTTCCTCCTATTCGATAGTAAGAGGTCAAAACAGGACTGTCTGTCTGGTCATAATTTTTTTTTGGAAATGGTATTTTGCCTCTGAGAAAAATGTGAATCTCTGGGAAACAAAACTTTGCAATAAAGTTTGAGATAGATAGATAGATAGATAGGTAAATGTAGACACATTTAGTCTTATTTTGGTTTTCAGGGTGGGCAGCATGAATTTCAGACATGTTTGTAGCAGAGGTAAAAGGCTGCACCTAACATCAGCTGGTGACCTAAGTTTCAGGCATATGTTCTATGTGACCTTCACTGGATACAAAACTACAGATACAAATAATTATGCCTGCATTTTTACCATTGTTTGACTGATGACCACATAATTAGTAAGTCTGCACCTGTGTTACATTGTGGGTGAAAACCACCTGCTGTGGGAAGATAGCAAACTGTCTTCTGCTTTGCAGTGGTTTACAAAAGCTAACATCCTGGAAAGTGACTGTGAAAGCTCAGTCAGGATTTTTAAAACTGCACCATTTCACATTTAAAGTCCATCGAAGTTGCTAGGATATTTGGGGCTTGCTTGCTTCACATAAAACTTATTTCAGCTGATTTTGCTGTGGCATATTTAGAATCCATATTTAGACCATTGTGCCTGATGATTCCTTGGTATCTCCTGTCATTAATGGGAAACAGTCATCAATGCTGACTGAGGGCTGCTTCTGAGAAGTGCTGACTCTGCACCCTTCCCTTGTTCCCTCCAGCTTAGTGGCCCTCAAAGGTGTAGTTTTTATTCCTTCACTTCAGTTTTTCACAGATCTGCATTTTAGCTTAAATAGCAAATTCTCAACTGAAATGCCCTGAGAAAAGTGAGTCTTGGTGGTTTCTGGTCAAGCTGAAACAGGGAAATACTTCCTATCTTTCTCTAACTGGAAAAGGAACACCTTCTAAAGTTTGTAGACGAAGGTGGAAAAAAATCTCTTAAGACGCAGTTTTGAATTAAGTCTCTTATAGCTTGTCATTAATTATAAAGAAATAATGAAGGAAATCTGTTCTTATGAGCACAGCACCTGAACGCAGCCTGAAGCTTGCACATGCTTTTGAACAGTAAATGGGAATTCTGCCTGCAAGATAGGTCTCATCTGTTTTAAACAAGGAGAGGTAACAGTAAGTCTTAGGTTTTTGAGATGGGATCTTAGTTTTGCCCCTTCCTTTGTAAACACATCACTATAAACAGCCTGGGCTTAGATTTTTGGAAACATGATCAAGATCTATTTATTATTGGTCCATACCCCATTCTGCAGTTTCAGAAGATCTGTCTATGTACCCTTAGCATAGGCTCAGGCTGGTTGGGCTACAGTTGACACATAATTGCAACATTTAAGAGGAATTTACAGGGAAGCATTTCTTCATATAAGCCAAAACCATGATGTTTCAAACTATACTCTGTATTCTTGTTCAGTCTTTAAATCTGCTTTCCACAATGTCTAACTTTTAACTTCTTCACTCTATTTCTTTTCCAGATCTTTCATTAAGAGTTGTGTCTTATATTCATCCTCTCTTCTAGCTGGACAATCTCGCCCAATACTGGACTCTTGTTATTGCCTTCCTGTGCTCTCACCTTCCCCTTTCAGCCTTCCAGTGACCTTTCTTCCAACTGGCAGAATCACCCCCTCAGGTGTTATCTCAGGCAGTTTTAGTCTGTTGTCTGTACCATGTTCACAGAGGGAGAAACTAAGACCAAAGTTAAGGAGTGACAATACAGTGGCAAAACAAAAGAATGCCATAAGCAATATTGCAGAAAACAGCTAAAAATTGCCTTGAAGTGAAATGCATGTTTTTTTTATTGGCATTATATTGAATTGCTTCTGAGAAAATCCTGTTGTTTATCTGACTGGGTTGAAGACTTTCCTAATTGCATCCAAAGAAAGTAAGAGATTTTTCAGTCCTTTGCCTGAATACAGGCACATTTGTACTCTCCTATGGACTCCTGCTGAACCGGAGAAGTTTGCAGGGAAGAAAAGCTGAATCTGCTGTTAATTTTATTTAAATACATGCACATAATCTTCATGATGTCTGTAAAAAATGTCTCCCCCAAAGCCTTTGTCTCCCAGGAGTAGTGTTTGTCTACAGTGATTAACATAAGGGAGAGATTTATCCCAGAGCCTCCTTTCTCCCAGCAGGTCTCCTGACTTGTCAGTAATCAGCTGCCTCTACTACACTAGCCCGCCTGCAAACAGGATTTGCTAGAGTGGTGAACAGGCACAATATTGTGGTAAATGGACATTATTCAGCTGAATTTGCTCACTTAAAGCAGAACAGAGGCCCTCTCATGAATTCCTAGCCTAGAACAAAATGTGTGGAGCATCCTTAAGCTCCATGCTGCCACCCTAGGGCATGAGGTGACCTCACCACAAGCAGGGACCCCACTGAAGTTGGCAAGTAAAGCAGGTCCCAAAGACCCTGATGGATCCTAACTGTAACAAGGTGCAAGAGGGCTTCAGAATCCAGTTAAGCTAACACCCACATAGTTACAGAAAAACTTTTGTGTTTTTCTAAACAGGGCTTCAGAGATTTATTCGCTTTCTTGAATTACGGTATGTCTACACTGGCTTATGCAAAGCTGTCCCGCCAGACAGACGCCAGCTCCAAACCTAAATCCATGTGACTGCATTGTGTGCTCAGGATGAACTCAGCTTAACAAGTCAGTCTGGATTCTAAATCTTTTTTTTTGTTCCTTTGCCTTGAGTGCCTTGAAATTTGGAAAACAGGCTGAAGAAGAAAGCACGGATGCTCAGAATGGCATAACCCGGCACCTTCACTCTCCAAACTCTAGTGCTTCTTTTTACATTTTTATATTAGCTTAGAAAGCAAGCTGAATTTGTGCCTTGAGTCTATTTCTTCCCTTTGTTCCTTGTCTCTTCTAAGTAGATAAGATCTTTGGTGTAAAATCTACAAAAATCTCATCAGCTTCCTTAAAAATGTGCCCTGCATTTTTGAGATTCTTCATGGCTAAAGGAAAAGAGCTTAAGGGTGTCTGTTTGTTCATGAAAAATTGACTATGACAAGATTATGATGGACAGCCTGTGACTTGTAACCTTTGTCCCTACAAATTGAGATGAATTATAGAATGCGTATCAATATTCACTTAAAAATGGGGAAGACAACTTTTTCAATGGTCTGCAAAATAGTGTTCATATAGTGATATAATCATCAGATTATATCATCATCAGATATCATAATCGCCTAATGTTGTCAAAAGCTATTAAGAATTTTGCCCAAAAAGCCACTTTTTTCTTTCTAATAATTTCTTAAACTTTTTGTGTAATGAATATGGGATATATTGAGGATACTGGACTTTAATTTACCCATCTTTTAAATCTAAATATTCTACTCTAAACATTCTATCTGATTTTTTTTTGTTCAACCAAACACGTTCTAATATACTCCCTTGGAAAACTAATTGCATATGCATAGTAAATATACTTCTTCATTAAGTAAATGTAACACTTTTGACTGGCTTTTCTGGTCAATTTGCTTTTCTTAATGTTTCTTCCCGAAGTTTTTTATTGCCTTTACTATGATAAAACTATTTTCTGCTGTCAAGCTTTTGAACACATAGATATTTTAATCATGTGATTTCACTTAAACTCTTGACTCTTGAAACAGAAAGGAACAGAGACTGTACAACAGCTAGATTGTGCAAACGCAAAGTTAACTGGGCACATGTCCAATTTATAAATCAACGCCAAAAGAAGGGGAATTTTGAAGAGGAAAGAATGCATGGGTCAAAGTGGAGCAAAGTCTCAGTCATGAGAAAATATTTTCTAGTTAAACTAAAATAGTTTTGATATTAAAATTATAATGAGGGCAAAACCTATACAGAATGGAAGATGGTTCAATCAAGCAAGAAAACACAGAGTATTTCCCCTACTTCCTTTAGTGCTGATCGGTGAGATAAATACTGACTTTTCTGTAGACTGGGTGAAGGAGGAAGAATGAGAAGAGAGATGCTATTATTTGCTTTGCTCACTAATATTAAATTATCGATTTACCAACTACAGCAGAAGCACTGCAGGGGAGAGCAATGTCTGCATGGCAGAATATGTGAAAAAATAAGAAGTGAAGCTTTTTTTTGCTAAACCAGGAAATTAGTGAAATCATTTCAATCAGTGCTTCTCCTTTTTTGACAAGCCCGAGATGAATATCAGAAAATTCTTTCTGCTAATGAGTTGAACTATTCTGACAGTGACCCAGATCAGCATCCTCAAGGAGCATTAAATAAACTGAGTTTTCAAAGCTGAGATGCATTCCTTTCTTGTCTTGTTACTGCCCCTTAGTTTCTCTGTATCCATCCTGATAAGCATCAAAACACAATTTGACAGCATTAGATACAGTAACTGGCTGGCATACTCTGAAACAAGCAGAGACCTTTTGGCAAAACATTTTAGTATAAGCTGCCTGGAAGGTCTGTTTCCAAAGCTGAGTCACTTCCCTGCTGCAGCATGCCAGACACAGCACTTGGGGAAAAAAAGCCCCAAAACCAACAAAGCCTAAATATTGGATTTTGTGTGTATAAGACAGCAAAAACATGATCCATTTAAACACCCCTGTGTTTGCCCAGCTATTTGGTTTAGTTTGAGAAGCAAATGCAAGCTCAGATCCTATAGCTCAGTGGGACTCTGAGAGCATTTCCTTAGCATATGGTGGTGGAACAAAAGCTAGGAGACAATACCACTGCTGTGCTCTGCTTTATTGTTAGGGAGCACCCAATCTCCCTCAACTTCTTCTGAAAACAGAAATGGTCCAAAATGTTTGCTGGTAAAATGCTACTGGCTTCTGATAATAGCTTTTGCTCATTTAAAAATGTATACACTTTATCTTAAAGACAATCAATATGAAGTACTTTCTGAACAAAAAAGAAAACTGAATCTGGGCAAAAAGAGTTAAAAAGCCAGTCAAGTAGCGTACCGAGTAGCAAAACCATTTTCAGATTAAGTGCCTATGTAAAAGCATATTAATAATGCAGTCAAGGGAGAAACAAGCAGGAAGAAAAATGCTTTTTTCTACACTTTTCTCAGAGCTAGTATAGATGGTTGCATGAAAATCCCATCACAGCAAAAAGTAAAATGTGAGGCATTTTAAACAACTTTTTAGACAAAAATAGTAGGAAGATGTGCTTACCTTAAAATTGTGTGCTTTTTCATAGTTGAAGTGGTTGTCATTTTGAGTTAAGGCTGCTCTTCTGACCAAGGAGGTGATCTGTGAATAGGCAAAGAGCTTCAGAGGTTGCCACAGAAGTGCCCCCTTGACTCCCACCTTCACCCCCAGAGCCACAGCCAGGAGCTCTTGGCGCTTCCTTCCTCGCTTTGATTTGTGAACAACGGCACAGTTTTTCTCATTTTCCAGCCACAGATCCTCTGAGAACATAGCACTGGGATCCCAAATCTTTTCCCTGTCTTCCTCGGCGCCTGGGAGCCCGACTGTAGTCAGTACAGTACAGTTCGTCCAACTGCTTCTGATGTTAGACAGCAGATTTGAAGCAGCTGCAGCCCATTCTGCCGAGACCTCTGGCATGTGACTTGAATGGGCTGTCTTGTGGGACGGAAGGAGCTTCTGCATCTGAATAAGTAACGGCCTGTGCCGTGCAATTTCTTAAGGCAGATGTGTGCCTTGAACAATCGTCCGAATTCATACACTGAGCAACCTTCCCCCCACCCCCTCCCTGAGTGGTGGTCTCCAGCTAGGTGCTGCCGAAATACTGTCTGGGGGGACAGTGTTACAGCTTCACACCCAAAGGCATTTCCAGGGACGGACCGCTTCAACTCCACAGCATGTTAAAAATGAACAAACAAACAAAAAGCCCCTGGAAAGCCCACACAACTGAATCCAGTGCTGCATCCAATTACATTCAGATTCGGAGACTTATCAGACAGCAGTCTGCATGCCAGCAGATTAAGCCCTTAAAACCATGATTGTTTAATCTCACAGGGCTAAAAGATCTCTCTCTTTTTTTTTT
>VWZY01005378.1:140440-152036 GCA_013399075.1 Chloroceryle aenea
AGAACCTTCACATCATGTTTTAAACAAGAGCACTTTGTCAGTGTGCACTTGGTAGTAGCATGGAGCTAGCTCACTGTCACGGCAAGCTGAAAGCCCAGCTGGGATGGCTCAGGTAAGAAGTCCCCAAACCCTGAGTAGCACATGAGTCAAGGCAGCAGGGGAGACAGGGTCTATAGTGTATCAAGAGCAGTTGTCCTTTGCTCTACTTATGTGCACCTATGTATCAGGGAGGGGGAACTGATTTTTATTTAAAGCCAGGGACAGGAGGGATCTGGACCCTGACCAGTCTGCACTACAGCTTGCACTGTTACTGTGGGCACCTCATTGATTTTATGGGCAGGCAGTTCCCTGTCCCAGGACACAGGAGGTGTGTGACACTGAGCTTCCCCTGGGGAGCCCCTTCAGTGTCTCCTCCCCACCACCTTCCCTCCTTCCAGCTCCCCTCTCCTGCTCCCTCAGTGAGTATGCCTATTCTCCACCCATAAGAGGAGGACAGGAGTTACCTGCTTGGCAGAGAACAGTGAGATTTCATTCTCTAAGGTGTGTCTAATGCTCGAGGTGCTGCGACAGAGTATACTGAGAGGCTACCAGCACTGCTGGGAAAATTGAGTCTTTGAACTAGACACACTAAAGACCATGTCAGCCTTTTACAGTCTGCCCCACTTGAACTTGCCCCAAAAATACATGAAATTAAAGTACTTAATTCACTTATGTTAACTTGTGAAGTTGAACTTGTCTCTGTTTTTTCAGTCTGCTTTCACCTTAGGCTGAAATGACAGAAGGTTCATCTAACTCGCTCACTAAAACCTCCACCATATAGACTGCATGCTCTTAGTAAAAGCAATGACTTCCTGATGTGAAAGCCCGTGGGGACAGATGGCCAGCCTCAGTAACATCAGGCCATGCAATTTCAGATAGTGTCCTACTTAGGGTTTTCAAGAAGTTGTGCAACATACAAAATCAGCTTCTCAGTTATAAACTGATGCACTTACTTCTATGTATAGCATACTTAATTCCTTTCCTTTCCAGGTGTCTCTCAGCTCCTCTTTTTATGTGCTTCCATACTCCCGTGTTTCTGCTCCCCCGTAGGGAGGATTTCCACACAACCCCCCTGCTCCCCAAGCAGTTGCTGCCCTCCTGGCCTTTCCCCAGGGCTCGGCACCATTACCTGACCAGAGCTGACCAGACCACAGCTGTCTGTGAGGCATGTATGAGCATTGCTCTGCCTGGAGGAAATCCCTGCTGCTCTTCCATATGTCCTCTTGCTAGTGAGCCCCTATTTCTGCCAGCTCAGGACCTTTATCTGCTTTCCAGCAGATAAAGATGAACTACAGCTACCCAGCTCTCTCTCCATGTATTTCAACAGATGAGGAGTATTCATTTGAGGGACATCTCTGACCCTATCAGCAGCAATGGCTTCAGTTTGGGCCATCAACTTTGGAGTAGTCTGAAGTTCTTATCACACTTCAGTTTCTTTCTTCAGTACCATTTAAGATGTTTTTAGATTTATGTGGAACAAAACCCTCAAATTAGCTCTGAATTGTTAGATGCTTCTGAAGCTACAGTGTCTAAATCCCATATATACATAATCCAGTTTCTCTCTGACTTCCAGCATAACAGAGCTAAAGTCAGAGAGAGGTCGGTTTCCTAATAATGTGCTAATATTTATATTTATGCCATTAGACTGGTAAAAATCCCATTATATAACCAATATTTTTTACATAACCTGGCAGATTTGATATTCAAGCTACAGGCTTATGATGATACATCTCGGAATTCCTATTTATTAACCTATTTTTGGAATATCAGACACATATATTTAGTGGAAACTCTGAGTGTTTGCACAGAAGCATTAAACTTCTGGAGAAGGACAACTCGGCCAAACCAGTTCATATGACTAAGGCAGATCAGTATTTACTGTTTATCATCTAAAAAATTTTATTTATCCTCTAGGTTACTTTTTCTGCCTTGCTTGGGCCCTGTTTAGACAGTTGTTTAATGGGATCCCTTGCAAACACAGGATGTGTACAGAAGGCCAACAGTGAGTGCATCCTCTTAAGAAGCTTAACCATACAAAGCCCGACCAGGTTTGGTGTCTAAAATGGTGCTGTAAAACTAAAATGAGCTGGACCTTTTCCCTCTCTAAGCAGCAGCAGCAACAAATTCTTAGCAGCAACCAGCTCCAGCATACTGATGCCACAGCCAACCCCAAAAAGAGTTCTCTCTTTTACCAGTTTAATTTTTCTTAACAGAAAATTTACTGTATGTAGTGTCAACTCATTTAAAGAGCACCTCTTGATCAAGTTAGCATGTTAGCCTGTAGCTAGGGAGAATGCCAGAGGCTAAAAATATTATTGCTGGCTGTCACCAAATGTCTAAGCTAGTGAAGGCTGAAAAGCAAATTTGGGTTGTCTGTTTTCCAACCAAAGGATTTCAACATAACATATGATTTGAGTTCACTATTCTCTCTGTAAAACACATGTACTGTATAGCAAATTGGGCATTTACAGCAAAACAAATGTCACTGAACCAGAACAATAAAATTAAAGGGGGGGTGGGGAGGGGAGGAGGTCGACTCAGTTGTTGCACCATTTCCAGCATGCCTTCGCAGAGTGAGCTGAACCACACCATTGTCTCTCCCCTCAAACACTGGTGTCTTGTTTGCTAACAAAGGCCTCAGGGACAGGAAAGAACAAATTGTAATGTGAAAAGCTTTCAGTTTTGTATATGTGCCATGATTATTGTTCTACTCGTGTGGGCAGCACTGAGGACTCTCTGGAAGCAAGCGGTGGAGGAACTTTGCATGCCATCCAGCATCTCCGTGCCAGCTCCAGTGTGGCGGGAAGAGTTGCTGTGGGTGCGACATGTCCTCACCTCTGGCTGCCACCATGCTGTGGCTCTCAAGGTGGGGCTCTCAAGTGACA
Source organism: Chloroceryle aenea (assembly GCA_013399075.1). NCBI lineage: Eukaryota > Metazoa > Chordata > Aves > Coraciiformes > Cerylidae > Chloroceryle > Chloroceryle aenea. Next base: position 143,365 of record VWZY01005378.1, read on the forward strand.
GGTCTTTGGCTTGCCACTCTACCTGCCAGAAGGCATAGCTACAATGGGCAGAGGAGTGGCACACACATATCTCCTTGAAGGACACTACCAGTGAAAGTGAGGCTGCTTCATGATGAGGAATTGTGACAAATCCATGACTGATCTTAACTAAATACACTTAACACCGCACAAAGATACAGTCCTAGGTCAAAGAGAGGCCCGTTTCCTTGCAGGCATGGCACACTCGGTAATCTGCCAGATGGATTACGTTTTCTCAATTGCAGACACCCCGTGGAGGTGACACACAGTGAAGGAATCTCACAGCTATTGAGTTTTTCCTGGTTCTGTCCCATGGAGCTCTTCCCACAATGTGCTCAGGAGGCAAGGCCAGAGAAGCTGGCAGGTATGCAGTGGTCTAAATGCACTCTTAGCAAAACACAGGGCAAAGAGGGGAAATAATGGGGAAGGCTAGTCAGTCAAAGGCCTTTGCCACACCACAATGCCACCAGCCCTTGCCTCCCACTGCTATGGCAGAGGGAGCTTCCATTAAAAGGCTTCTGTGCTACTGAAACAGGAGGAGGAAACAAGCTCCAAGGAGAAAATTTACTGGATGTGAAGCAGAGCGTGATGCCTGCAGAGTGGTGCTTGCCAACCCATCCTGCAAAACCCACTTTCCCAAACAAACGTCCCTCTGGCAGGAAGGCTCTTGACATCAGTGAGGTGAACAGATACTGAAGACGTGAGCAGAGCTGGGAAGCTTCACAATATGCAGCTTGAGGTTAGGAAAGGAGTCAGACTGCACAGAAACCAGGCTGCTGCTGCTCTCGTGTTTGCTTTTTGGAGGAATACAATCTACTTGCTCTTAGGCAATCAAAAATAGTAAAAAATAATCAGCATAAATTGGCTGCCACCCCCCTCTGTTCAACAGAGCTCTATCTGCAATTGTTGAGAGCTGCTTCTGAACACAGGTCCACCTGGACTCCTCAAGGGTGCCATCTTGCCCACTGAAAAACCACCAGTCTCTCATTTCCAGCAAAACAAGTCCTTACAGGTGAACTGGAGCTCAGTGAACCGAGCATCATCATGAAAAAAACCCAACACTGTGAGGTTTTTTTAAGTATTAAGACATATCTGTAGCTTTGCTTTTTACTCAACTTCCAACTTTTTTTTTTTAACAATAACCAGTCCTTCTGCGAATGATGAGACTGAGAAACTGTCAACAATATGCTGGAAGTGTTTATAGCAGCAGATGCTCTACAGTGGGCTCCTATTTTGGAGATCCTGGGTACACTTCCATTGCCACCAAGATCACCTATTCTTTAAGATAACCCACTTCAGAGCAAAATGAACTCCTCATTTAAGAGGACTCCTGCAGTAAATTCTCTGAAATTAAAATTATTAAAAATTTAAGCTTTACACCTTTCCTAAATTAATCTGATTGACTGTTTATCAGCATCACAGTGACGAGTTCTCATGTATAGGCTTTTCTTTCTGATTGTGTATGTGTTCCCCTCCTGCAGAGATAAAAGATATAATTTTCCTACAGCAAATGGAATTATTATCTCCCTTAAACTTCAGATCATCACTCTAAATCCTTCTCAAACAGATTTTTCTGTACACGTCATGATTATTTTTCTCAAAACAATCTAGTGGACCAAACAATACATCAGCCAAAAGTGAAATGCTGTAGAATCAAGAAGGCACTAGCAAGAATATTATTAAAAATAATATCTGCTCTAAGCCTTTTACAGAGTATTAATATAATAAACTATTGTCTATTTTGGAACAACTGCAGGTTACATCGGGTGGTATGCAACTACATAGTCATCTCCAATTAAATAATGGATGGAGTAAAACCTGTTGTCAGGCAATTGTATCATTTAATGTGTTAACCTGTGTATTTCACATCCACCATTGTATTTAATATGCCTGAAATAGTATTTTGACTTCAAATTTTTGTAAACTGTGGTAAATATGCACTGTATTACAAATACATTGTTGGCATTAAGGAAGAAATAGTCCAGAAATAAAGAAAGGATCCAGATATAGCATAAACTAATTCAGCAATTCCCCTGAATAACCCTGTAGAGATTAACAGAGTAACAGCAGGTCTAGCCTATTTATTGCCTCCACTTCCTTTCCTCCCACTCTCTCCTTTATCCTTTCCAATCTATCTCCATTCTTGTCAAGGTTATTAATGTTGTTTTCCTGGCCAAGTTCATGAGACTTTCCTCTGTGCTTAATATTCATGACCCAAACAGTAGCAGAGGATGGAAGAGCAGGGGTGTGAGGGCTCAGCAGGGCATATGAGAGCAGAACCAGATAGCACTGCCATTGCTGCTGCCACAGAGGAAGAGAAGCACCATGGTCCCCCATGGTGGGGCTAGCAGGAGCCACTTCATCTGCAAATAAGGCTTCCTCTGGGAAACCACACCAAATTTATTTCTGAATTACTTCTTGTTCTCCGTGTGGATGCAACATGTGTGATTGACTGAATTCAACTGGCTGCAATAAAAGTGAATGAGTACTGTTATCACACCTACAGATTAAACTGTGTCTATGGTAACATCTGGTCAAATCAAAATTAAAGCATAGTATTTATCCTGATATTTGCAAAAAAATTGCAGTGATCTCATTATTCTGTCAATTATGTTGGTTTTGCTTACAACAAAAAGAGCAGAGCATTTTTCTAACAGACATTTAAGGATAGATTGGATGGATGGTCTAATCTAAACCAGCAATTTGGTCTCTCTTTACAATGAAAGCAGAACACTAGAAACCTCCACACAGTGATTCATCCTCTTCCATGATAGACCAAGTTTAAAATGGGTCTTTGCAGCTCATTTATGGATCATATAAGGAAATCACATGACTTAGGTAGAAACAGATAGCTTACTTTAAAATACTGAAATTAGGTAAGATTAATCTCCCTCAGAACTCTTTTTTACTTCTATTTGTATATTGTCTATTAAATTTCAGAATAAATTAAATAAGGAATCATTTATTTTATCAGCCTTAACCGTATCTGTAATAATTATAGAATAGTAACTGTACTTTGTTTTGGGTACTGATACTTCTCATACTTTAGACCTGGCTAAGACTCACGCTCTGGAAAGATGGAATACCTTGTTTGCTATACCATTTATTACACAGCTGCATGTACCTTTATAGGTTTATCTGGGCTCATTGGAAGAAGCTTTTCAGTAAGTGTAATGACAGATGAACCAGTCTGTAATTAATAGAAATTTCTGATGCTGATTATATACGTAGCCAGTATTTTGACATTTCACCCACAGAGGAAATAGTCTAGCAACATAATGAACTTAACATGATACAAAGTGGCCTCTCTGAAGTAACAGGGAAGTGACTCATGCTCTCTGTAAGATATGGGACTGTTTGTCAAGAGACAGAGATTTAGAAAAATATACTAAAGAATATAATTTCTATCCAGACCCCCAGTGGATGATGGCTCAGTTCTACATAACCTCTACATGTATATAATCCATTCATTTTTTTACATTTTTGCTATGAAGCTCTTGCTTCCTGAAGAAACAGCACTTTGGTTAGGAAAGCCAGTGTGTAATTGCTTAAAACCGTCATTGCCCTGCAAGGAGACTGCAGAGCTTGAACTAAAGTCAAACCTGCTGAGCTACCGCAATGGAGAAGTTAATGTGCTTACTTCCCGGCCTGGGGAGAGAGAGGAAGGCAAGAATGTCCCCTCTGAGAAAGGTGATGCTGATGAGTGTGGTGCAGTGCCCTTGAAGAGGTGGGAAAGGGACTAGAGGCACACTAAGTGCAGCAGTTTGGCTCTCCAGGTCCTATGTCTTGCTCGTGTGGAGCTGTCATTAACCATAACTCCTTGTGCACTGAAGAAGCTGGTTGGGTGCCACACTCAATCACAGGGTTAAATTGAGGACCATGTTTTGTGAGAGAGCATTAAATCTGTTTAATGTCAGGAGATAATTGTATGAGCTTGGCAATAAATCCCAGTTCTATACAGCTCCTATGTTGTATGGCTGGTGGGTATAAGGCCTATGTGTTTGACCATGTGCTTCATTACACACCAGACACAGGCACAGCACTGTACACAAACACCTACGTCCTCACTTTTGGGGTAATTCTGATTTCTCTGTCTCAAACACTACTACACCAGGTGTTAGCTCAAAGCAATACAGTAAACAACTATCTGTTATCCACACAGTAAAATTTAACAAAAATAAATACAATACAAAAAATAAACCACAGGAGGCTCTTCTGTTTCTCACTTTGAGTTGATACTATGATCAATACTGTTGATACTATGATTGATACAGTTGATACTGGTGGGAGTAAAGCTCTCTTGGAGTGACACCAACTCAGCTAGGGTGCATCTTATGGACCATGGTCAGAGCTTCTGTTCATACAGAGCAGCAAAAATCTGCCACTCCTGGGATTATGACAAAACATGGAGGAAAACAGGCTTCAGAAAAGTTTCCCAGAAACCACAGGCTCAGACAGCAATGTCATTTACGTTTGGAGTCACTCACCAGAGCCAGCTGATCTCTGGAGATGCTGTAAAGCAATGCTGAGAGAGCTGCCAGAATGCAAAATATGCTGTGACAGTCTTGGGAACCAACATCGGTGCCTTAAGTTTTGCCCCAGCTCAAGACAGCTTAAACAAGAAACATTTATTTGAATTTATGTAAGTCAAAGAGAACAAATAATTTGTGAATCAGTGATTCATGCATCAGTGATCACTTTGCCTAAAAAAAAATGGCAATCTGTAAAATTGTTCCTGGACAGTAACAGTTCAGGAGTGGCTCCTCCATGGTGAGATGCTCTCTTCAGTTAGTGCTCACAGGGAGATGGGGACAATAAGAAATTTGCAGGGAGGACAATGCCAATATCAGTATCAAGGAGGAAACGGGATTTTTCTCTAGTTTTTGTAGTTCCTGGGTACTGTGAAAAACTTCAGTCTAAAACTTACAAACAGCATGACCAAATTACACTGCTGCTCAGCAGCCATGATGTCTTCAAGTACACTACAAAATACAAGGACCTAGAAATGTAGTAATGTGTCTTCCATTATTAGTAATATTTCTGACCCTTTCTACTGCAGTATTTTGTGACTTCCTCCAAAAACCCATCAACTGGGTAGACAGTACAAGGTGAAAGGACTTATTCACGCCATTTAGGGCACAAAGAAGGAAATGAGCAAATAAGAACACCACATGTTTTCAGGTTATAAGAATACTTTTTAACAAACCCAAGCCATTGCACTTTACCAAAAAAGAAAAAAAGAGAAATGCTATTTTTATAAAAATGCTATGCTTTATGACTGTGAACTTCTATTTCAGTATCCTTTATGAACTGCATAGCAAAAAAAGGAAAGAGTCAATAGAAACCATTTTCAATGTGCATAAGTGAAACTGGCATGCGGGCGATCACTGTTTTTGGTGCTGGGCCAGCTATGGCTGTCTTACAACTCATCAGAGCTGAGCTGTATAGCCACAAATGCCACCAAGTTCCAGGATGTGTTCCCCTGAGGTGGGAGCATATGGTGTTTACAGCTTACCCCTTTGTGAAATACATGTTTCTGACCCATCAAGATTCAAGGAATGTCACCCTGTTCATGAGACACAGGGTCAAATCCTGGTCTGTCATCCAGAAAGAAGCAGTAAGGCTGTGTAACCCCTGGTGTATCTCTGACTAATGGCTTCAAACTGTGTGTTTGCTTAGAAACAGAGCAGACAAATATGATGTGGGGTTATAAAAAAAATGGGAGGATCTGCACTTAGCTGTAATCATTTATTTCATTATATGCATGAACTTTTTATTATGTTCCCCCTTGGTATGTAAGAAAGGTTCCTATTGCTTAAAACTCTATCAGCTTCTGTTTTCCTTCTGGACCCAGGCCAGAAAAAGAATAGTTGGTGTAGGACTAGCACCACTTGTTGAAGAAGTAGAAAGCCACTTGCAGGAATGGGCAATTTAATTGTGTGGAGTATGTACCCTCCTCCAGCTCACCGTGCAGAAAAAGTAACTTGATGCATAACCAACTTCTTCTCCTGAATGCAGCTTCTGAGCAGCACTCACCCATCACTCAGCTTCCTCCTTTTCCCCACAAGGCAGCAAAGAAACTGCTGTGTGCTTCAGAGTGCACATGAAAAGCGTGGTTCACTGTGCTTTTGTAAGGGCGTGTTACAGGATACACAAACCACTTGAGTTCACACACTTTGAACTTGCACAAAGTACCAGAATGTATCCAAGTTGTTTTATTTTCTCCTCAAAAGAATTGTTCTGTGACATGTCTGCTTTGCCCCGTGCTTGAAGTTGGTTCTGTTACTCCATTACTTTGTGGTAAGTAACCATGTGGCTATCCTTGAAAACACATGTGTTCCCATGGCCATTAGAGAAAAACTCAGACAAAGACTGACCCCACTTCTCTGCTACTGAGTGAACACATAAAGGCCATATAATCCTACTTTTATTGTTCTGTACAGGTGTCATTTGACCCTGATATCCTTACAACTCCCTGTGACCTGCAGCTTGCTGCCCTTTGGTATGAAGCTGTGGCTTTTGTTCCTGATGGCATACCATGTAAAGCTGCTTCCATCATTGTCTGGAGGAGGACAGATGGCTGCTCTCAGCACAAAAAGGAGATTAAAAGAGAACTGAGGGAATGACATCACTACCCACCCTGGGATTTAATTCACACGGCTTGTGGGGCTACCCCCAGCATGAACTCGAACTACAGATGACTGTTCACAGAAACGAAAGGTTGTATTTTACAGAATGAAAGACATTTCTTTTGAAATACATAGTTGCCACCACACTAATGTCTGTATTCTTTTACAGCTGTTCAGCTAATCTGAACAGATACTGTCGTCAGATACAGCAGCAGCACTTATAAAGTACTCAAAAAGCAAGACTTATACTGTACCCATGCCCATAGTTCAACTGCAGTAACGTGATTTATGGGTTATTTATTTTGTTTCGCTTGTGATGAGGAGTTCAAAACAAATGGCTGGGGAAACATGAATCAGATAAATAAGTTTCACCGTTAAGAACACTCCTGCTAAGACATCTCATAGTAAAGGATTTAATCCACATCTCATAGCCCCAGTTAAGTCAATGGAACTAAACAGCACAAAACTTTAGTTATGGAAATAGCTTTGTAGTCACTTTTCTGCCTCAAATTCAGCTCCAGATATATAAAATCACTCTGAACTCTCCCTGTTCTGATCACTGGACACCAAAGGATGGCAACCACTGTAGTACTCCAGGATGGACTCTGGGGAACTATGAATACCTTCAATGGAGTGCATATACAGTGATCTCATCCACACAAGTATTTTCTGAAGTTTACCTAGCTTGCATTTATCTGAGTGTATGTATTATCTTAAATACATTACCTGATTATTATTTAGGACACGGGAATTTGGCCTCTGTGTACATGTGGTACTTCTGTGTATGTGCGGTACTTGATGCCATCAAGTACCTGAGTATTGAGTTTCAATAAGGCCAGATGATGGGTCCTGCTCACAACCCCCAGCAGCGATACAGGTTTAGGGAGGAGTGGCTGGAGAGCTGCCAGGCAGAGAAGGACCTGGGGGTGTTGACTGGCAGCAGCTGAACATGAGCCAGCAGTGTGCCCAGGTGGCCAAGGCAGCCAGCAGCATCCTGGCCTGTATCAGGAACAGTGCAGTCAGCAGGAGCAGGGAGGTGATCATTCCTCCGTACTCAGCTTTGGTGAGACCGCACCTTGAATACTGTGTCCAGTTTTGGGCCCCTCTCTACAAGAAGGACGTTGAGGTGCTGGAGAGGGTACAGAGGTGGGCTACCAAGCTAGTAAAGGGTTTGGAGCATGTCTCTTATGAGGAAAGGCTGAAGGATCTGGGGCTGTTTAGCCTTGAGAAAAGAAGTCTGAGGGGAGACCTTATTGCTCTGTACAGCTACCTGAAGGGAAGCTGTCGTGAGGCTGGAGTAGGTCTTCTCTCCCTGGTGACAAACAATAGAAAAAGAGGAAACAGACTGAAGCTGAGCAAAGGCAGGTTCAGGGTCAATATTAGGAAGAATTTCTTTACTGAAAGGGTTGTCAGCATTGGAACAGCCTGCGCAGAAGAGGTGGTGGAGTCACCATCTTTGGAAGTGTTTAAGAGCTGGGTAGATGTTGTGCTTAGGGACATGGTTTAGTGGTTTTGATAGGGCTATGAATAAGGTTGGACTTGATGATCTTGAAGGTCTCATCCTGCTGAAACTATTCTATGATGGTTCTATTGGTCTCTGCAACTCCCTGAAAGGATGTTGTAGAGAGGCAGGCACTGGTCTCCTCTTACAAGTAACTAGAATCATAGAATTAATAAAGTTTTAGGCTGGAAGGGACCTCTAGAGGTCATCTGGTCCAACCTGCCTACACAAGTAGGGACATCTCTACCTAGGGCAGGTTGCTCAGAGCCCCATCAAGCCTGACCTTGAATGACTCCAGGGATGAGGCCTCCACCACCTCTCTGGGCAGCCCATTCCAGTGGTCTATCACCCTCATATTAAAGAACTTTTTTCTAATATCCAGTCCAAACATATCCTTTCCTAGATTAAAACCATTTCTCCTTGTCCTTTCATTACAAACCCTTTTGAATAGACCTTCCCCAGCCTTCCTGTAGGTCCCTTTCAGGTACTGGAAAGTCACTATAAGGTCCCCCCAGAGCCTTCTC
>VWZY01005378.1:152295-190734 GCA_013399075.1 Chloroceryle aenea
TGTCTCTATCATTAATGAAGACATTAAACAACACTGGTTCTAGCACAGATCCCTGAGGGACACCACCTGTCACCTTCCTCCATCTGGTCATCGAGCCATTGACCATCACTCTCTGGATGAGACCATCTAGACAGTTCTTTAGCCACTGAACAGTCCACCCATCGAACCCATAATTCTCCAACATAGTGATAGGGATGTTGTGGGGGACCATGTCAAAGGCCTTGCAAAAGTCCAGATAGACGACATCCATAGGTCTACCCTTGTTGACTGATGCAATCACTTCATTGTAGAAGGCCACTAGGCTGATCAGGCAGGACTTGCCCCTAGTAAATCTGTGCTGACTACCTAGGATTAACTCCCTGTCCTGCATGTGTCTTAGCATATCCTACAGGAGAATCTGTTCCATGACCTTCCCAGGCATAGATGTGAGGCTGACAGAGTGGTAGTTCCCAGGGTCTTCTTTTTTACCCTTTTTAAAGATGGCACTAGTGACAGAACAAGAGGCAATGGCCTCAAGCTGCACCAAGGGAGGTTTACACTGGACATTAGGAAAAATCTTTTCACTGAAAGGGTTGTCAGGCCTTGGAACAGGCTGCCCAGGGAGGTGGTTGAGTCACCATCCATGGATGTGTTTAAAAGCCATATAGATGCGATGCCTGGGGATATGGGTTAGTGGTGGACTTCATAAAGCAGGGTTAATGGTTGAACTTAATGATCTTAAAGGTCTTTTCCAACCTAAATGATTCTATGATTCTAAGTTTTTCTACAGAGCAGTGATTTTAGCTTTGCAACAGCTGAAGTTTCTAACAAAACCATACAAAAGTCATTAAATGAAAATTCCCAAATGGAAATAATAATGAGATCTTTTCAAAGTCTTAGTGAGCAGTATACATAAGGTGCAGTATACCTTATAAATGTCATGGGTATATATTATGTCATCAGCAATCAGAGCGGGATTTCTGAATTCTACTTGTTTTGACACTGCTAGCCACAGAGTCAAAGGTAAAGCAATTGACCTTTCTGCATCACCATTTTCTCAGCTGTAAAACTGACATAATACAAGACTGCCCATGATCCTGGGTCTTCTTTAAGATGGAATCAGTACTCATGAGCCTCTGCTGGGGAGTAGAGGGAATAGCACAACAGAAATACAATTTTATAAGGAATAGTAATAGTTTGGTAAAAATTGTAAAATTTGGCAAACACTTTTAAAAAATATAATACTCCAAACAGGCACATGCATGATCCACTGTGTTAAGTGGGTTGTTAGATTTAAGTGATGTTACTGCTTTTAGGAGTGTCTCACTGAAGACACTCATCAACATGGCCACATAGGTGCTACCATGCTTCTTATGCTACCATCAACAGACACTGCAATAAGGAACAGAAATTCTTTTTCCAAACTGTTTTATTTCACCCTCCCTGTGAAAGAACTGACTTGCAGGAATGCCACCATATGAAGATGAAACCATTCCACAAAGAACAAAAAGATCCTTCAAGGTGAGTTTTTTCCCTCGCAGGAAAAAAAAAGGAAGGTATTGAGCACCTTCTGTATCCTCAGAGACAACTGGGAGTATAACACATGGTCATTACTGAGATCAAGAAAGTCCCCAGCATCTTCTGTCACTAAAGCAACTTCTTTCCTTGAGTGCCTGGGAACAGCAGAGCTACACTTCTCCACACAACTGGAGCTGGGGCTAGGACCCATCAACCAACACTGCCCCACCACAGCTCCTGTCCCCACCCCAAGAACGGTTTTTCTCCTAAGTGCAGATCAGTGCCCATGACAGACATCACTGTCTATTTGTTGTTTTGCCCAAAGAACTAAGCTGAACCTTTTTCTTCTTGCATCTAAAAACACGGAGTAAGGTTCTGATTATCCCCTTGGGCACAGCTATACAAACCAGCTCTATCTGGGAGACTTGTGGCTTTAAGATGGAAAACTTGTGGCTTTCAGCAGATTTTCACAGCTGCAGCCAGCGGATGGGAGCACAGAAAACCATGTTGACAATGAGACACGAGACGTAATAGATCCCATCAAACGTGCTCTGACTTTTACTGTCTCAGCAATGCTTATGGTTATGGCAGCACCAGCACAGACCGGAAGGGCCCAAACCAACAACGTGATGCACATCTTCCGCTGCTGCTAGTTCAGACCTGAAGGCATTCAGCACACCATAGAATTAGACCAGAGGTTAAGATAAAAAAGAGGGAGGACTCATTTGCTTCATAAAGTACTGTCAATTTTTACTTTGCTAATCTGAAGAGCAGAATGGCATATGAGTCAGGATGTTTGAACTTGGGGGGGTGGATTTTTAAGGGAAACATTTTTTTGTAACAGAATATGACTCACTGGACTGGGAACTTTGCTCAGAGAAGTTCTGACCAAGACGTGAATTCCACTTCTTTTTTTCTTTTTAACTGTGGCAACACTTACATTTGAAATATTTAAAAAAGCAATTCTCTGCTTCCAGTTTGAAGCACTTTGTTAAAAACAGTTAATAAAACATTACAAACACTTGGAACAGTTTCAGTCAATCTAACTCAAATCTTCTTCTGCCTTTTATCTTGCTTCCTCAGCGCTCAGTCATGAAAACATGAGTTTTTTACTTTTATAGCAATTCAGAACAAAGTAAAATCAAGGGGTGGAAATTTCCTACTACTATTATAACCCTCCACCACAGTGCCTTGATAAAATGTTAGTTTCAAAGGCAATCTTCTACTGACAACTGCCAAGTAAAGTTGTATTCCCCTGTATGAGCTCAATACAGAGGCATGGGGGCTTTGCATTCATTTTCTTTGTTAATCAGTTGTTCCCCAGGGCTCTTTTAATCTGCAGTGACAGCCTCGGTCCCGCCGAGGACGGCTTTTCTGCTCCTAAAACAAAAGACACATCTCTAAATAGTTTATAATCTCAAGCAGAAAAGAATCTTATTCTCCTGGCTGAAAAAAGGAGTAACAAAAGATTCATGCCTTAGCAGGCTGATGTGAATCATGACCACCTTCAGCTTTCATTTTTGCTCTCTCTGGACTGGACTTCCATCTGAAAGACTAGCTGGCACAGGAAGAAGGAGCCACACCTCAGCCATGACCTTGCAAAGGCAGATCAACCAGGAGCACCCCTGAAGGCATGTCACAGAAAGACGCTCAGCTGTTTGTAAAGTACTACACTACACCCCGGTGGAAAGGGCAGCCACACTTAATATAGACGTTGTCAATGAAGGATTCACTCAGCCAGGAGCCAACAATGCCACATTTTAAACCTCATGTTTACACAAACTAGTCAAAGACTTGACAGTGCACAGGACAAAAGCTAGTGAGGCTTCACTGCATTTCACACCACACTAATTGCTTCCATTTATATGAAGTTAATTTCCAAATTAGACAAAACTTTTTTTTTTTTCATTTCAACATTAAAGATAAAATTCTGAAAAAAACGCTGAGCACTGTATTGACCATTCAGACAAAGTAAGTTAATTTATCACTTAAATGCATTTTCGCTTCATTCTAAAACCATCTAATTTGCTTTAAGAAGTTTAACAAGTTGGTTTATTATTGCTGTAATACAGAGATTTCATTAAATGACCTGCCATCTTCTATCAGCATCATCATGATTACATGCTGCCCTTGTTTTACTTTAATTTATAGCAATTTTTTGCTACTTGCCAACATGGGTTCTCAGTAATTTAACATAAGTACAAGACTGGCATGAAAAACAATCCAGTTGCTTTCATTTCCCTGGCACTCTACATTTCATTGACATCTCAGTTTGACAGCCTTCAGTGACTGCATGGGCACCAGACCTTAAGGTTTTCCTGATATGTAGGATGAGGCCTTCCCGCCTGGGGACTTTTTGCTTTCTTACTGATCTTCATGAACTTCAGCAGTGGCAAAATGTGAAGAGAAAGGTTATGTCCACAGACAACAGTTCGCAAATTGTCTTGAGCTTTATAGTTCATACCTCAACATCCTAAATTTGTTTGCAAACTAACAGGAAAAACATGCCTTACAACACATTTACCACTTGCCCTGCAATGCACAAGCCACTGAAGAGGCTGTTGCTCAAACACCAGTTTCTAACTTGTTTTTTAGGGAAAATGAGCTGGTAGCAGCAATAGGACAGATCATGGTGGCAGTGAATGTTGCTGAAGAAAACCACTGCAATTCACATTTAGATGCAGTTAAAAGATAGCACCCCCACTAGAAACTACTGCCTGTAAATGCCAAAGAACAGCAGAGGATGTAGCAACATCCCCAGACGCAGGCTCTAGCAACATGCACCAGGCAGACTCCAGGACCTGAAGGAACAGCTGTAATCCCCAGCAGACTTCAGAGAATCACAGAATCGCTGGAGTCGGAAGGGGCCTCCAGAGATGATTTAGTCCAACCTCGCCCTGCTAAAGCAGGATTCCCTAGAACACATCACAGAGGATCGCATCCAGGCGGGTTTTAAAAGTCTCCAGAGAAGACAACTCCACAACCTCCCTGGGCAGCCTGTAACTTCCAGGTTACTTCATCACATCACCCAGATTTAGCCCCACTTTATCTAGAGCTTGACTTCCACATCACCGTCTCTATCCATGGGATGCAAATCAAATGGGTGTTGGCAAGAAAAAGCCCTACACCGCTGTGCCACCACAGCTACATGGACTCTGGAGGGCATGGGTGAGAGGGAAAATCTGTCCCAGAGAGACCCTGGGACAAAGAACCAGCACTTGGAAATGAACAAGTGGTCGCTCTCAGCTAACAACAAAGCCACTAGAAATACAGTCTGATCAGTGATGGTCTCAACAGTATGAAAACCATACATTTTTACTGATAAGGGGAAGAGCTAGGAAACACCCAGGGACTAGCTTTTTACACCCAGACAGTAAGGGCCAGGTTTTGGCACAACATGTGCAAAGGAAAGGGAGGCATCACTTCTTAAAAACTGTAGGAAGTGCTTAGCACAAATAAGATCAGAAGGGCCTTGGAGATCAGTCAGGGATAAGGAGATTAGCTCCTCAGTTTCACACAGACCAATGTCACGGAAAGTTTATGCTACAGGTGAAAAAGAATGGTGGAAACTGTGGCAGATGCCTCCCTTTCAGAAAGACATCAGCTTGGCAATCAGAAAGCTCTCCTGAGCAGCCAGAGTGTCTAGGGCACTCCTCCTCCAAAAGTACAACATCAAAACCAATTTGCAACTGCAGTACTGTTATTTCTTATTTTTGAATGATAAAAACATTCCACCTGAAAGGAAGAATTCAGCGAATCTTTAGCTGAGACTCTTCTGTAGTTCGGCACCATCTCTAAACAGGGATTTCTGCCATCTCATCATAATGACAGACTTCTACCCTGTATATTTTTCACCTTCTGCTTCTTACCCTTGTGTAAGTGCCTGTGTCATATTAGAAGTGGGCCATCCATCCTACTGATGGGGCCACTATTTTCAATGCATTTTTTTGTATGCTACCCATACAACCAATATTCCCATCATTTCCTTCTCATATTCAGCTGAGACAACTCTGCTCCCATAACCACATGAAACACCAAAAGTGAAAAATACTTACTGAGCTAATTCTGTTGGTAAAGTTTCATTTGAATTCTCTAAGATGTCTGGAATCACTAATACACATTAACTCATTGCCTAGAGAAATAAAAAAAAAAAGAAAAGAAATGTCCTCTACAGCTAACTATATGGTAATTCATGCAGTTAATTGAATGATCAGACTCTCTAGATTTACAGAATTACTTCACTTCATTGCTTTAGCAGTTCTGCAGTTTACAATGGTTTGTATTTACAGAAGCCCTTTAGGATTCAAGGGCTTTTTAAATGGCAGGGTCACAAAGTAAGAAGAATTTTCCTTTGTTTGGTAAATTTGTACAGTCTCATTATTTATTGTTAACAAGAAATGTCATCATATTTATCATCAGCAAATCTTCTAAAGTCTTCAAAGTATCAACTTGCTGCATGGCTGATTATAAAATGCATTACTATCTTAAATTGTTACAATGTGCCAAACAAACCATAATGAAGAGAATTGATTTGGACACCTCATTTCCCTCTCTTCATACTTGGGTAACACTCCAATTGACCAAACAGACTCTTTATTTTTCAGTAGTGTTTATTATTTGCATTGCAATAGTGCACAGGAGCTTGAGCCTTCGACCAGGTCAAGGCAACAGCGATGCCGTACAAACACGGAGTAAGAGACCGTTCCCTGCCCTGAAGAGCTTACAGTCTAGAAAGCTGCCCCACCTTTGTAATAAGGACACTTTTTTCACACAAGGAAAAACATGAAATGGAACAAGGGACAACAAAGACATTAATTTTTAAGCCTGTGAAGAAGAATTTGCAAATACTGGAGCAGGGACCCAAGGGGAAATTACCAAACTGCTTAAAAAGTGCATTATATAGAATACCCCATGTAGGAAAGCTCTTGTCTCTCCTTTAGTTAAGTGCTGAATTACTGATTAACACACAAATGAAGAAGAGGAAGGAAGCATAAACCCCATTTTAATTCACAGGTTCTCCTCCTTGCTGTCCTTGTTTTGCCCAGCATATCCATATCTCTTATGCCTTCACAGACTAAATCGGCACAAGTTCAATAGAAAATGCATACAACAAGGACAGAAAACTTATTCAACGTTTATAAAAATCTAGAGCTTCCCTTGAATTTTACCATGGGTTGTAGATTATTTTACAACCTTATACCCCATTTTGTAATTTCTTAACAAACCCCAATCTGCCTGATAACAACCCTTGCTATTGCAAAAGTCTGCAGTCCACAACATGTACACAACTAAAATATTTTTAGAACATCTACTGAAAAGCACAAGTATTTTAGTTCAAAATGAGCCTCTCTGTGATGTTCCGTTAAAGTACATCTTTAAAATAACTTCCCAAGTTTATAAATAGTCTGCAAACTAAAACATTCAGGAGCCGAGAAATACCAAAGTGAAAAACTATCTGAAGAATTTCAGCAGTGCCCTTCTGAGCACAACACAGAACTACCTAATTACAGACAACATATTTTGCCTAATTTTATATATATATAACACATATATATTTATACATATGTATTCATAGAGTCTCTCATTCCATGGATATAAAAAGAAAGAGGCAAATACTAAAACAAAGGTGTTGTGGACTAATGTGCTGAATTATCAGAGAATATGAGTGGACTAGACCTGGCTGAAAAGCAAGGGATTTGTTCTGTGTAAAATTTGCCTTTTTTTCAAAATTTTAACCCCAGGGGAAACAGTGGACATTTGGTAGAAGGAGTTTTCTGTCAAAAATGACACTGTTTCAGGTCTGCTGTGTCTGGAGCAGATTCGACAACCAGACAGAGGAGTGTGTTTCAGGTTCTCAGCTTAATGGCAGACTGCCTAAGGCTCAGGGATCATTAACTTCCAACATAATTAGCCAATCTATCAGGCAGATTACACCAAGGCTGAGGACACTCAAAGAAATCCAAGGAACTGGTGAGGTGTGAGTGCTTGAGTGCTGAGGCTGGAGGAGAGATGTGTGGATACATATGGTCACCTGGACTCAGTAAAATATTTTTTTCTTTTGAATGAAACATTTTAGGCTCAAACATGTATTTTCTGAACAAGAAAAAAGAAAAAAACCTGAGGTGTTGCTGGAAAATTTCCAAATATCTCCAACCTGGTATCCTGCCGAAGGAGATAGATTGTGCTTACTGGAAGAACCAGGACTAATTTAATGAGCTGGTCTACATTTAATGAGTGGGTCTACTTTTTCATCAATGAAGTTAAAAATAAATATTGAGCAGCTGCCTACTTAACCATGCAGCAGCCACAGGCTTTAATTCATCCGATAGGCCATAAAACTGCACAGAAACCAAAGAACAGTGAGAGTATTTTATATTTATGAATCTATTATAGTCAAGTAATATAACATTACACTGTCTTTAGTACATCTGCATATGCATATATCTTTTGATATGCTATGCACATACAATATATATGCATATAATATGTATATCAATGTAGAACCATCTCTTCTATAAATGATATAAATTTAATTAGTTGGCCATATTTGAAAAATGTGTTATAGGCAAAAGAAAGACTTGGTATGTCGACGGGAGTCACACGTAGTAAATGCCACCCTCACATACCCCAAAGTCTATCTCTAAACTGGGCATTATTGTGCTAAATTTGGTACAGGTAAAATACAATTATCAGGATGTTTCATCAGAAATATGAAAAGATTTAGACTTTCAGATTCACAATTTTGGAATTACAGGCCCATGCAACTGTATTTTGTAGTAGTGGATATATAGGGAAAAAATATAGCAGCTAGAAAAATTGAACACATTTTTTTCATATGGATCTAAGTTCATAGCCAAATTAAAACAAAGCTTTTATTCTAAGAAAAAGGTCTCATCTGTTTTTCTTCCTGCACACCTTTCAAACATTATTGTTGAAGAAAAGACCAGTGCCAGAAGTATACTATCTCGAGCAGTCATGTACATTTTCTCTCAGCAAGTGTGTTTGGTAAATAAGAACCTGAGCTGTCTATCAAAGGAAGATAAATCATCTTTCCCTAAAATGATATAAGCAATTAGCAGAATTCATTAGATCTAGTATCCCTTCTCAGCCATCAGGGAAGAGGAGTGCTTTACATCAACCCAGATGCCAGTGAGGATGTGAATTTTTTCTCTCATGTAGACTTCGTGAGACACTCGCTTGCTTTACCACCTTCAGGGTGATGGAACTTCCACACCATTTGTTTATGATCAAATCTGGAGCACCCGCCAAGGGCTCTGCATGACACAAGCTGCAGCTGCCAGCCTTCCGGGCAGCCATGGGGTGCTCAGAGCACCCAGTACCTGTGCTGAGCTCCCTGAGATTCACTTCTTCCCAGTGGTTCTTCATCAGCATTGGGAATTTCTCTTCCCACATTTCCTTCTAACATATTAAATTGGCAGCCTACAAATTAAAATATCATTCCAGCTGCGGGTCATGCTTAGATCCTGCTGTGGAACACCTACCACATCTCTAGTTGTTGTAAAACACGAGCTGTCATGGGCAGGCATGCAAGATAAATCATTACAAGTAATAGATAAATAAATAAACCCAGAGAGATTCATTTTACAGTACTTCAGGCAAACCCCCATGGATTGAAAATTTCTAGGAGAAGTTACTCTTTATCTTATTTGTCTATAAAGTGCCTAGTACACAGCAGTGCTTTTATAGAAGATAGATATTAATAAGAAGATAAAATATTAATAGTAATCCTCAGGTATCTGTGAGATGAGCAACTACTTGCTTCTGGGTGATAGAAAGCAAGTGACAGCTGAGGGAGCGAGCATAGTCTGGAGAAAAAGCTTCCAGCGCATCCTCTGAAAAAGCTGTCTGATACATTTTCCTTTCTTTTTATTACAATATTATGACTAAAAATTTTGCTTATAACCTCAAAGCTGTCAGACCAGTGCTGTACTGAAATGGTAAGAAATGCTCTCTTCAGCCACAATATGCTCTTAAAAAAAAATCAAACATTCTCCGTGTCATTTGTTTTATTTGTTTCTTCCCATGACTTTATGGAACAAACCAGTGGCTATTTTTCCATCATGCTGACTTGCACTCAGCGAGCAGCTGATTACGCACTTGAAGTGCAAAGCAAAGAAAGGAATGTCCCTGTTTACTTCTAAAGTGAAAACCCAGAATCCAGACAAATTTTAAAAATGATTTTTCTAGGGCAATACTTTCATCCTCCCAACACTAAATATTAAAGAAGAGAGATCTGTCTTAAATCAAGCCCTTGAAGTCTTATGATGCTGCCTGTGTTTACATGAGTACAGACTATTTTTCTCCAAGCCAGTTCACATCACTCATGTTCCTCCCAAACTCTCTTCTGGATCCTGAATGTTACTATCCCTCATCTCACCAGGGATTTGAGAGGCTGTGCAGTCTGGATGCTGCATAACAATTTTCATCTAAAGGCTGGTATTATTCCCATTTCATTGATAAGAGGCTGACTTGTTATATCAATCTTTTCTCTTTTTTGGCACCTAATTGGAGTCACAGCTTGCATTTTTTTAATAACATTTAATAGGGTATATTATTTTCTATATTCAGATAGCAGACCCTCTTAGTTTCACCTGCATTTACTCAGTGCTTCTGCAGAATCCAATTTGTGCACTCAGTAGCAGAAGTAGCCTCATTAGCCTCTAAACATGTTTCAGCTACTTGCCAACATTAAACAAAGGCTCTGGGCAGGGATGTAATCCAGCACACTGTACAACTTTCAACCAGTTTCGTCACTGCAGTAGCCCCCCCTTTTTTTTTTTACTTTTCATCACATGTCTTTCACTTCCATAAATAGCAAGGCAAAACTGCTCATCCACAGCCACCTACTCACCCACAGCCATGACTCAACAGTCAACAAGGAGTGGAAACAGTAGAAATTGCAGTCTGATATAGCTGTGGCTTTCAGAGAAAGGCAAAATTTGGAAATTCTTCTTGTTTCTAAACCATTTGAATCCAGCCTGGGGACAACAGCACATTTGACTATATAACCACGCTGCTTTAGCTGAGCAGTTTCTCCAATGTGCTGAGTGAGGAAGGAGCCCCAGAGGAGAGAAAGGAGAGCCCGTAACTAAGAACAATACCATCATGTAAACGTACAGCGGGGGTTGTACTGGTGACCCTCCCTTTGGTGTTGCCTGATTTCCAAATGCTTAATGTTGTGCCTTCAAAACTCTTTTAATGTTGACTCTTCCTAATTACTTTGGACTCCTGCAGCAATGTGAACCCCTTTCCCAAGACAGAAATATGAACTGGGGAATCCCAATGACCCCAACATGGTTAATCACCCAAACTGGACCAAAGCCTAGAAACACAGGGACAGACCCATCTGTAGTATGAGCCAGCACAGTGACTGTCAGCAAGAAGGAGGTGATGACTTTGCGGATGGGTCAGTCATGGGAAGAGCATGAGACGTGAATGAATCTTTACATTTTTTTCTGGCAGCAGGGCAATGATGAGACTTTGGACCCAGAATTTTTAAGCCCTGTAAGCGAAAGGGTCCTGGGATACAAACACCACCCTACTGGGCACCAGCCTAAACCTGGCCTCTTTCACCACAATTTCCTTCAGGCTGTCTCTGTTCAAGTGAGTCATTTGTTGTAACTGACCCTCCTCCACAAGGAGTTGGCGTTTTTCAACAGAAAAAAAATCTGTGTGGAAAAATTCCTAATGAACTCAGTTAGCTGGAATCTTCTACATGCTGTAAAAACCTTGTAACTCCCCTCAACCTCATCTGAATAGTTTTCTCCAGTCAGAGAAGAAAAGCCAGCTTGAAACATGGTGTGGAAATCTCCCAGCCAAATGGCTGAGGCTGAGCAGAAGCATTTTTTTCTGGACCTTTTTCAAACGGACAAAATCAGGCATTTATCCCTCTGCACAATCAAGGCAGTAACTCAGTGAGAGTGGTCTCATTAAAGAAGCAAAGGAAACTCAATCTCTCTTGGAATTGGAGCAGTAAGAAAAACGGAAATCATGTTTTAGAAGTTGCCTAATTGCTGATTTAAACCAAACCAAACTAGAGGAGACCACCTGAAGTATATTTTTGTGAGATCATTTTTGTATTGCTAAATGCACATAACTCCATGCAAAATCAGGGGAACTGGATGTTGCAAACTGGTTCAAAACAGATTGCCATGAATAATACAGCATTTACTCAGGTACAAACACAAGACACTCTGGAGGCTTTTCTTGCTACTGCAGTGAGGACATGGTGTAGGTGCCCCTCAGCCAGGGGTATAACTGCATCACAGAAGAGTAATACTCATTATCCACCACCCAGAGCCTCCACTTTGAGGGATGGAGGTAAAAATGAGCAGTTTCTTAAGGTTCTCTGTTAGAGGAGGACAAGGTAAGAGATTTTATCTTCTCTAGGTAAGGCTGAGGGTACTTTGTCACTTCCAAAATCTTGGTGTTAAGACAGCAGCAATTGCTCTCCTCTCTTCAGTCTACCTGAAAAGGGAGAAGGCTGGGAGCCACATATTACTCAAATGCATGAAGAACAGCTACAGTGAAACATCTTTTTTTCTCCATCCCATACAAAAACACCAGCCACTTTCTGCAGAGGCAGGAGTCACCTACCTCACAGTTTTAAAAGAGGGGGTCTCAGATGCTATTGGTGAGAGGCTCAACTCACCCACAGCCGTATCTTCTCCCAGCAGCCATCGAGTAGTGGAAATTGCAGTTAGCTAGAGCATTCTGGGAGAGGAAGCCAGCCTGTGAGATGTAACAGGTTGGCAAGGTACCTGGCTAGCTTTCTGGAAAAACACCCAGCAGCACTACATTTACACTTACAGGAAGATAAAAAACATGTGTAGAAACCGTACCTAAGGAGCCTCAAATTAACCTGGTGGCCTATAGAAATGTGATTGCAGCCTATGTCAATCTGTCTCACCATTTTCCCTATCTTTTGAATCAGCTGACTAATTCTACCTGACGTTGATTGAGCAACAGACATCTGAATTTCATGATGGACCAAGGTGAGAGATGGAACCTGCAGTCTGAGCTGCTCTGCTCTCCCTCCTGGTATGCTGGGCAATGACACCTTCTGCCTCCTGCGCATGTACTGAAGAGGAAACACTGAGAGAAGGAGAGGGTAGGCAGAGGAATGGGGGAGAGAGAGGGATGTGTGAAAGATCTGGAGAGATGGCTGGGCTTACTGAACTGGGAGTATGGTGTGCGTAAAGAGAGCACTATTGAATAGGGAACCAGGCATCACCAATTCCAGTGCTAACAGAAAAAGCAAGCCCTATGTAACTGGCTCTGTTTTGTATTAATCAGAAATATCTGGAGTTGCAAAGATTTATTATTTTATGTATTCACAGGTTTTAGTGCTTAAAATTTCAAGGCATTGCATATCTTTGCTATGGGACTCCCTTTAGCCCCTTTGCTGCTGGTCCTTCTTGCATCTTCTGTGCTGCGGCAGAACGTGACTGTTTTCCTTTGCTGTGCCGGTGCTCCATAGGTAGAAACCAGTGTATCTGTGTTGGAGTTTCTGAAGCATAAAGTGGGAAAAAGCCAAAAGAAAGACTTTTTCTTGTCCTGGGAAGGCAAGAGGGGAAAAATGAGGAAAAATAAAGGTGCTTTAGGGTGGGTTTTAGGATGATAGCTTTAGAGAATAAAAAAATGATCAAAGGAAAACCACAGGGTGAGGGGTAGATATTCCAGTGCATCAGATTGGAGATGTCTTCAGTATGACTTTATCCCAGATTTCTCAGAGCAGCACCTGAGATCTTTGCAAGAAGAATTACTTCATAGGACCCTGCCTGTGAGACCTGAAATGTTAGGGCTCAACGTGTTCAACTGCTGCCAGTGAATGAGGAAGGCTGAGGAGAAACACAAAGCAGCCTGTGTTCACAGTCATGCCAATCTTCTTTGGCTCCCAGAGAACAGGTGTGGGTTTTTTTTTCATGGAGCAGCTCTGATTTGCACTTTTCCCATCCAGTTCCCTGCTGTCACCAGTCCTCGTCCTTTCTCTTTGATGCTCCTCTTCAAAAAAGCTACACATGGAATAGCATGGAGGCAGCTAGGCATGCCTCTTCATGAGCCTCAGCTTCAGAGAAGGAGACCAAATAACATGCTGGGGTAAACAGCCTTCATATACCCTCCCTGGGCATCCTTCCCTCCAGGTTCTCAGGAAAGCCCCCATTTCCACTTTGACATATGAAAGAAGGCAGCAAGGGTTGAGCAACCTTGTAGAGACTGTCTGTTCTGATGTTGCTCTGATTAATATTGCCATGGCCAACACAGTGCAATGTCCATAGTTCTCTTTAGTAATGAGGGAAAAGCTGAGATTGCAACACACCTAATATGAGATATGAAAATACTTCCCAGTGAAGGCTTTGCAGAACCAGGCTGAATGACCTTGCTGGGGAAGATAAAAAGGGCGATGAGGACAGCATGAATGCTTTTTTTCCCTGACTATCTGTGTTCATGAAAACACATTAGAAAAAGATTTGTTTTTCTAGAAAAAAGTGAAATATTATGGACATAGAATTCCTTAAAAATTATTGTAAGAAGAATAATGATATATATATATCTATTTACCATGACCATAAAAATAATCCTTCTAATGCCTGTTTTTGGCAGGCAGATCTTACACCAGCCTCAAGCTGCTGCAAGCTGTTGGAGAACCAGATCCAAGAGTTGCTTAATCCAGAGTTTCTTTTGCTTCATGTAATTTACACATTCGTATATATTTGCAATATTCAATATTCTCATAATAGTTATGTTACACATTTGGGGCCAAAAAACCTAGTTGTATTTCTTCATAACTTTGCTCCTTTAAAAGCTGGTAAGCACTGCATTTATTACTATTCCCAGATATTTTAAAAGGGCTGCTTCTGAAAATGGACACTGTAGCTTAGTATTACTTATTAGGTGGATCCAACCCTTTATTATTTGTTATTATCTGTAGGATATGGCCATTTTGTCCTGAATTTGGAAGATTTCTTTTCACTCATTGCTGTGCCTTAAACATCACTTAAGGCTAAAGACAGATAAGAAGGCAATTTCTGTAAATACCTGAATAATTCACAATTTTGATTGTTGATAGTTTGTTTAGAAATGTGTTGAAGTTGTTTTAATTGAAACAAGAAGTCACAGAACTAAGATCTGCCAATGGACAGACATTTATTTCACACTTCTGATGTTTACATCTTTCCTCATTGCTTCTCTGGAAGTGATGTCATTTGACAGAAGAAACTATTAATGCTCTTGTTCCTTAGCAGGAGCAACAGGAAGCCACGTTTGTTATCATGTGCTTCTCTTTGCAACAGAATCTGGGTAAACCTCAAGTTCCACTCTTACCAAAATTATTTGTCATTTCATCCTGTGTGAGAGATTCATGTTGCAGAATATGGACTGGGGAAAGATTTCCAAATATCCAAAAGGAAGTGGTGTAAATAAGGCCTGGTGCTACATGCTCTTCCTTCTCAGGGATTATGATAGACATTACAACACAGCTATGATTTTTATCAAGTTGGCTTATCCCAGGGACAAGCAAAGGATGGGACAGCAGGACAGTGCAGAGTGTTGCCTTTTCACAAGGTCCAGGCATTTGAATTTCTTCTTCTAACTACCAGCTATAGCCTGTTGCTGGAGATTCCCCTCCGCTGAAGGGTGGCAATGTCTCTTACCCTGGAGAAAACTGGTGTTGCCTTTTAGTAGCAGTTAATATATGGAGTCTTTTATATGCCTGTTGGCTGCATGTCTGTTGCTGTCAAGCTCAGGAGTTCAGACAGGCTCATTACAAATTGTTGCCTCTCCTATCCCTTTTTCCTGGTGGAAGAGGCTGAAGCGTAGACAGAGGGGACTGCAGTATTGGAAGACTATTAAATTTTATTGCTGTTCTCTTTTAACAGAGCAGCAGAACTTCTCCTGAAGTGACAGCACAGCACCTGCATTTTTAGAAACTCAGTGACACAGATTAAAATGGAGAAAAAAATGGATTACTGAGGTGGGACATATATTCTTATACAGATCACACAGTCAGATTCAGCAATACTTCCTTGTTTTGAAGTCTCTGCTTCAGAAGATGTGGAATCTAACCACATTAACATTTTTAATTTTTTAAAAGATGCATTTTAAAACCTCTCTCCTCAGTTTCTGGCTTGGACAGTCTCTTTTGCCAGAACGAGTTCCCTGGACTCCTTTAACGCACCACCAGAAGTTCTCAAGCTTGATTTTGAGAGAACAAGTAAAGTCCCGTGAAAGAAAAAAAAAATACAGACTGAATGGAAGGGCCCAAAGCTAAGGAAGGTAAAGCTGCAAGCATCATTACCAGAGATACACCCATGGAGGGTTAGCACAGTCATAGATGAGAAAGCTCGAAAGAGTTTAACTAGGAAAAGGACACCCTACTTACTAAGCACACACCGTGAAATCTCACTTGGAGTTGTATAGCTGAGGTAGTGAGGCCTGTTGAACCGAGGGATGAACTGACCCAACAGCTCCTACATTCAAACCTGGACTTTGCTCGTATCTCACTGTCCACAGTCAACTCACTTAATGGCTTACTGTGTGCCTGTGTTTAGATGTAAATCAAATGCTTATCTCATCATCTGAATGAGGATTCACTGAAGTTAGGTGAATTTGAAAATTCAGGGTTTGTAGACTAAATCTGATTTTCTAGCACTTTTCCATATTTGTTTTACTATTAGCTACATAAATGTATTAAAAATTCTGCAATTTCTAGATCCTATCATCTTAACTATCAAGAATTCTGTAAAAGTGTGATTAAGGCAAAGTGTTTTGTCTTTGATATCGTGCCACAGCAGAACGTTCACTTTTTAAAAATGCTTTTTATGCCATTTCTGCTATTGTTTCTGTCTCTTATGGCTCTGTAGTTTCTTCACAATAGCTGTCTTTTCTGCATTTGCCACTGAGATCAATAAAGAGATATTCATTAAAGGAAAATCTGCTGGAGGTTGTTCTTTTTCTGTTTGGGATTTACCCCAGGCTCTGGCTGCAACACCTCACTGGCATCAGCTACAATGCCACACTAGGCCTAGTCTTGTCTTGTCTTGTCTTGGACACATGCTCAGGTACAACCCTGACCTTCAGTGACAGTTCCACTAGTACAAGTGTGCCTCCTTAACATCCCCCCACCAGAACCCCTCCTTTACACATGACTTCTGAGGGTAGTGTTGTATACAAATACATCATGCATCAACATTACTACTCCAAATAAACCATCAGGAGAACATATTTACAAAACAACCCACAGCCACTCCACTGATATATCACTCTTGAACAAGAGAGATCTGCATTTCTGTCTTAAATTCAACCCTTACGCCCCTTCACCTTCCTATCTGCAAACTGAAGGAAGTATCTACGTGCAATGCCACTTGTGCAGAGGTAGCAGATATAAGGACTCAGGAGAAGCCAGGAGAAGGGACTTCACCAACTGCAGAGACACGGATGTTAATTCAGCTGGGTCTAGCATTTAACCCTACAGTGGTGAATGGCAGATAGCGAAGAATTTCCAGTTATTTTGGCTAGCAAATGCCAAACACAACAGGTTTTCACTACACCAGGCAACACAACCACTGAAGGACCAACTGCTCTGTGCAAAAATAGTGTGGCAGACAACCAGTCAACAACATGGATTCAAGTTCAACAGAATATGTGCTGCTAATGCAAGGAAAACTGAAAAGGACAAAGAGCAATCACATGTTTTCTGGGGAGAATAAAAGGCATCCTCTCATGCTCTGTGTGACAACTATTTTCATTAGGTTCAGTGAAAGCAAGCCAAAAAAAAAGCCAACAGGCATCCTGCTGAAAATAAAACAGACAGTTCAAGGCTCATTATTGTGCATTCTGCCTGCACCTATGTGTGGGCTGAGAACCCTTTCTGCTGAGTCTCTTGCTTTCAGATACAGCACAAACACACGAACAGATGAATCGTGAGGCACAGATCTGTCAGGCAACAGACTAATGCCAGCACTTCAGCCTCCTGGCTGTCAGGGCTAATTCCAAATCACCTTTTGTCTTCTTGTTTGAGCTACTAAATTACAGATCAAATGAAAAATGTAATTATACCCCAGAAGACCATGGAAAGCAACTGAAAATACACTGAACTGTGAAAGGAGCAACAACAATAATAAAAAGATAAACTAGGATTACTTGCGATGCAAGCTAATCCACAGCCCCACGTGGGTTATTACAGAACTGCTTCCTATCTGCTAATTTCTGTTTTGCAGGGACAAGTACCATCTCCTTTCCCTTTTTTAGTATAATTTTGTTATTTGAAGTCTTGTGAAAAATACATCTCCCCTGCTGCAATAAATACTCTGTTATACTGTTACTGAATTCTACTGTATTTGCTATTTTTTTTCCGAAGACGCAGAACATGAGCACTTGTGGTTTTTAAAGTAGTATGGAGATAAGACGTACTTTATATATTATATATTTTATGCACAAATGTAGCTGATACATTTTTACAGGGAATATTTTCTTTTCTTAATTAGCTCTGAGCATGTTATGTTGGGTTGGAAGTGTTATCAAATACTGAATTAACTTGTTTTTTTCTCATA
The DNA here is from genome assembly GCA_013399075.1 of Chloroceryle aenea. Taxonomy (NCBI): domain Eukaryota; kingdom Metazoa; phylum Chordata; class Aves; order Coraciiformes; family Cerylidae; genus Chloroceryle; species Chloroceryle aenea. Next base: position 170,364 of record VWZY01005378.1, read on the forward strand.
TAATTATTGGAATATTAAATATTCAAGGACTTTTCCTGGATTCTTGCATGCACCTATAAAAATATAAGTAATCAAAATACTAAATTATTATCAACAACTGGTAAGATAAAAATAAGTGGTGGTGTCAGAGTGTAAACTTTCACAACAGTTAACCCACTCTACAGAAAATTAGAAAGGCTGCTGATGGCTGAAACATTCAATGTTCTCTTACTTATTCATGTCATGATTCTTACCTTTACTCTATAATTTGAACTCACACTTTAAAAGGAATATAGATTCCCAATAAAATGAGAAATCATTAACATTTCAGTCACTGTCCCTTTATTTGCAATCTTCTACCTTAAATATAATTTGCAGAAGAATCAAATTCACCATCCCCATCTGTTTCCACCAAAGAGGGTTCTTCTGAGTTAAAGAAGATAGAAGTAATTATTACTCCATAGATACCTCAGGCACTAGTTAATACAGTACACAATTCACAAGCCCAATCTTGAATTTTGCTGCAAGATGTTCTGCTTGTGTAGCAGAAACTCCAGGTACTAAATTGAACTAAATGGACTGACTTATTCCCATTACAAAGTTCTACTTAAAAGACACTGAGCAGGTAGCTGTCTGAACTCCACCCATGTTCTGATGTGCAGTGCTTTAATCTCCCCATTACTGGCGTCCAGTAAAGATGTCTGTACCAAGATCTGCAGGTAGCCTGGTCAGAGTAATACCCTCTGTGCTCCGAGCTGATGTATGGAACGAGCTGCCTAAATGGCCCTACAAGGTGTGTACACTGCGTATTCAGTAGGCTGGCTCACCACAGCCCAGGGCACTGGGCTCTGTGGTGTAGATCACAACATACTTGTCCACATTTTGAGTTCTGGGCAGCTCTAATGGGACACCTACACGCCTCTGTCCATGCCTATGTAGGCTTGCTCTCATTTCTGGGGCCTTTGTTGTAGGGCACACACTGTGATCTGCAAAGGAAGAAAATGCCACATGTGCTACATGTACCCTAGCCACTTTTTTTTCTTTTCTTTTTACAATTTGCAACATAAAATTTGAAGAGGAATAGGACAAAGGAAATTACAGAAGGTTTTGTATTTTTTCATGAAATTCACTGTCTCTAGCTGGACGACACAGAGATTGTACAGTGCTCACATGTGGAGAACGAAACTTCAGCCAGTGAATTAAGAGCTTATTAAAAAAACACATACGGAAAAATTCACTACAAAGCATCACATGAAGTTATATGAATCCTGCACTGCACACAGCATCTCGTAAGAAGCAAGTTATATCAAATGATGACTTGATTTTATTCTACTGGCCTTCTGCCAGCCCACAAAGAAGCCACAATCCAGCCTTTTCCCTTAATTCCTAGCACTCTAAGGTCTACAAGAAACCAAATTATGTGAACAATGTCCTTGAAAATACACTCTTTAGTCCAGTCTTTGGCAGCATACTTCATTTTCAGCAATTCTGGAAGTGTCTTAAGCTTTGTCTGCAAATTCACTTGGCCTGACATTCAGCAATGCATTACAGACCAGATGGATTTACAAAACTGCACTGATTGGATTAATCAAATTAAAGGGAGGGGAAGAGGGGCAAAAAGGAAATTATTTTTTCTCTTTATTTCATAAAATATATAAACAGATAGAATTAATTTATTTGAAAGAGTTGTCCAAGTGTTGTTTCTCTATAGAATTCTGTTGTAAACCACAGCTTTGTGAATGCAGCCCAGTAGTGGTGAAGTATCCAGCCACTCTGTGCGGGGCGGCAGACCTTGGTTCACTGTCTGAATTACAGGCTGGTCTACTGTATTTTCCTGAAAGCTGGGAAAATGATAGACATTAAATTCCTTACAGAATATGGGCATCAAAAGATATTACCGAAAATGAAAACAGACATAAATTCATCTCAGTGATACAAACCTGACCAGATTCTCCTAATGACAGAAGACAGATGCTTTGGACAAATTTTTGATGTCCTAAGGCGAGCAGTAAGATGTTGGGCTTTTGCTCCACCACATCCCCTGGCATCAGATAATGCAATAGCAACAGCCTGCTTCTTGTGGGTGGTGATAGGTCAGAAAAGGCAAGGGGAATAGGACTTTCTTTTCCCCTTGAAGACAGGCATGTCTGAAGTGTGGCCAGTGTCAGGCAAGGACAGGATTTGTCCCCATAAACTTGTTCTCACAGCACTGTCTATTTTGCACACTCCTCAGCATTGGCATAATGAGCACATCCCAGTTCAGACCTAACTATTTGCTTCCTTTTTATACGTTCTACTTCATTTATAAGAGCTTGCACAGAACAGTGATAATCAGTTCTATTGACTCAGAGGTCCATACATGAGTCAACAGCAGAGCAGCCTGACAAATGACAGAAATTAGGCTACTGGTCGACATGGGTCAGCAACCTACATGAACTACAACTCCCTTTCACAGGGAGAGATGAAGCAACATGCACAACCAGCACTATGAATATCCCCTGCGCTAGGGAAGTTTATCTTCATGGTATCTGCAGTTAGTCCAAAGTATCCACCTGTCCTCTTAAAATATCCACAGGAAGAATTCAGATTTTTTAGAGCAGATACACTAAACATGGCATTTTTTCAGTAGAGGTTAAGTGCTCCGTCTAGTGATGGTCGTGGTGCTGTGTTTTCTCAAGAATGCAGTAGGGGAAGAGGCATTTCCGTAAGCCAGGTGTATTTATTCTTTCACTGATGGGGAGGCAGCAGCATATGGAAAACTGCAGCCTGGCTGAGTTAGCAGGAGTCATGCAGACGCATAATAAAGGCATAGCTTCCGACTTCGAGCATTTTGCCCAAACCACTGGATACTATTACCTTAAAATACCAGCTCTGAACTCAAAAGCTGTGCTTTGCTTTCACCTAAGGAGAAACATTAGGATTCTTTCATCTGACTTTTAAAATGCATTACGTATCCCTTCATTCAGCTTTTCAGACAAGCAAAATAAAAAAGTCCTACTATATCTTTGCATATTAACCCCTCTCGCTGTTTACACAATTTCTCTGAGACCTTCTGGAGGCCCATTGCCATGTACACCTGTTCCTTACCACACTGCATTTAATAATCTGTGTATTAATCTAGAAGTGACCGTGAAGCTAAAGCATAACTTTAAGGCTGAAGGAAGCAATGGTGTCTTTGTGTTGAGTTTTTTTAAGAACAAGATGAATGCTTGTTGTTAAAAGGGGGCAGCAGGTGGTCCTGTTCCCATGAAACTACACTCACTGTACAAGAACAAATGGGTGTCAGCAGTGTAAAATGCCCTAATACAGTCCATAGAAACTCTTAAGTAAACATGCCACCTAGTGTTTAATTGGGACAATTTCATTCATAAATCATCCTGATCAATTCCTCCCAAGTTGTTCGCTGCAGTCCTAGGTGGTATAGAGTCTGGTGATGTCTTTGCTACCTTCTCTCCCCCCTTCTCCCCAAAACCCCCACCCTACAGCTTTCTCACTAAAGAACTATCTTCCTCCCTGCATACAGGTTCTGGGTACAGTCACTCTGAGAAGCCTAAGCACTATTCCTGGCTTACAGCTTGCTAAAATGGGACAATGAGTTACCACAGCAATGGGTACTGTTTAGATGGCTGGATGAACCAACAGAAAATCAGGGAAAGAGGCTTTTGAAGTGTAACAACTCTTTCTACTGACAATTAGTGGAGACATAATTCCTTCTGAGACTATGGCAATGTTCTATTTCCTTGCCTCTAGTCCCTACTTAATAGTGGCATACCTGGCTTAATTACAAGCAACCCTCTCACTCTCAACAGAAGAGATGTTCCAGGTATGTAACGTGGCTTGTCCCCTTTTCACATGCTTAAAGCATGCCAAACTGGCTTATATTTTCTAATTGAGATTTTCTTGATGTTTCTGTCATGGACACTCATTATATTTGTCAGGATTAAATTCAAATACTGAGTCACATCATAGCACAAACCATCCTGTATTTTTGGTAACGTCTTGTTTGCACTTTTTCCAGATCAATACAAATCTTAAACTCCTCTCCCATCTACTTCTTCACTACTATAGCTTATCAAGTTGCTACCTATCTTTATTCTTTGCTTGAAATTCCTCTGCCTTTTTTTTTTGGTCCATGTGACTATGCTCATGTGCCAACCAATTTGAATTAATGTCAGGAGTATGATTTCATGAGACATTGTACTACTTTGCTAAAAATCCAATTATTCTGCATCTGCTGCATTCTTTTCATTCAGTACTTTTGTAAATCTGTCAAAAAGGCAATCAAGTCTAACTGGCAGTATTCTTTCTACATAACCCACGCTGACGACTGTGCGCATTCCCACTGTTCTCCAGGGCTGAGAATACATTACAAGAAAGAGCCCATTGTTACCATTTGTACTTTTCACACCACGACATCCTCTTTTCCAAATATTAGTAGTTATAAAAAGCACTGATTCCTGACCTTCCTAGGCAAGTCTCAGTTGAGAATGCTGTCAACAGCATGTGCTTCACTGTGGCCATTACTAGCTGTCATTCTGCCCAGGTCGCTGCATTCCTCTGGCTGGCAGCTCCAGCAAGCTCTGCTAGCCCTGTGGCCGTGACTGGCTGACTGATTGCTGCTCACCCAGCCTGGAGGTGACTGGGGAGATCCCCACATCTGGATTCCCAGTATCCCAGCTACAGGGTGAGTGTTAAGGTTGCTCAGCTGGCTCTCTGTGGTGAGAGCCTAGATAAAACGGGACATTTGCCTGGGCTCTGCACGTGACTTCACTCAAGTGCCCACATGCCTCAGGGGTGAGACCTTCTGCACCCTAAGTATGGAAAAAGTGAATATGACATCCACATTTTATGCTCAGAAAGGATAATATCTAAAGCGTGATGGGACAAGTGCCAGTCAGTGTGTAGAGACATAGAAATTCAGCCAAGACATTCCTTGGCAGAAGGTCTGTAGAGTGGCACAGGATATAGAAGATGGAGAACTTAGTGTATCTTAGCTAGCACTAAGCATTTAATGGAAGCCTTGGGCATTAGGATTGTAGCTGCTTTTAATTTCTCACTAGTGAAGTGACAATTCAGAACTGAATCATATAATCATCAAATGGCCCAGGACCTTAAAGATCATCTAGTTCCAAACCCCATGCATTGGGCAGGGACACCCTGCACTAAGCCAGGTTGTTCAAAGCCTCATCCAGCCTGGCCTTGAACACTTTCAGGGATGAGGCATCCACAACTTCTCTGGGCAACCTGCTGCAGTGTCTCACCACCCTTACCATACAGAATTTCTTCCTAATATGTAATTTAAACTTGCCCTTTCAGTTTAAAACCATTATCTCTCATCCTGTCACTACACTCCCTGACAAAGAGTTCTTTCCTTCCTTTCCTGTAGGCACCCTTTAAGTAGTGGAAGACTGCTATAAAGTCTCACTAGAACCTTCTCTTCTTTATGCTGGAATATACTCTCCTCCCATGGAGAGGAATCAATTAACTGCTCCATAGATACATTAGCAAAATGTCTTCATCTAGACAGGATGAATCAGAGCCTAACCACTATTTTTTCAGGCACAGAAAACAATGGAGAAATGGGACAAGAAGGTACTTTAGGTTTTCCTCCTGTTTGCCTCCAGGTATAATTACTACCTGTGCCATTTTTCCCAGATGTCTTCTAATGTGTTTCTATGCCTTATGATGAGGGAGATTTTGTCATGCTCACAGGTACTCCATCCCATTGTTTCACTGTTCCTTCTTTTTTTTTTCTCCCTTAGTTGCTAACCTTCAGTGTTCATCAATGTATTTCATGCTCATCACCTCTTTTCATGTCCAGCATAAACACAGAAGACAGCTGTTTGTTTTTTCCCTTGTAATTAGTCAAGCGAATATATGACCTAAGGAAGTATATCACTGAAAACACTTATTTTCTAAACAAAATATAAAGGATAAATATTAGTCACTACTTAAATGCTTTAATTTTGCCATTAATTCCAAGTCTTCCACTAGCAGAAATTACCGTCTTGCTTATCCTTAAGAAGTTGAATGCTTGTCTTCCAAGATCAAAATCCAGCAGTTTAGAAGCACTTGTAAAAGTTTAGTGCCTAATCCTACACAGTGGCTCAAGATTCAATGCGAGATAATTAAGTTCAGATTTTTACTCAAAAATTTGCTTTTCATTTTCCAGTGACCAGACAAATGAAATGTTTATGCTGATGGCTCCAACCCAATCCCTACAGAAGTTTGTTTATGCTAATTTAATACCATCAAACCATGCCAAGAGTATAAAAGGCAAGAAAAAAACCCAACTTGTATATGGCTTTTACTTTTAATACATGAAAATAAGTACGTTTTTTATGCAACAAACATTTAGCATTATTAGAATTATTAATGTTTCATAACTGGAAAATACCCAAGAGGATAAGATTAATTTATGTATTCGGCAGATACAATATTGTACTTGAGGAGCCAAGTGAGGTTTGCTTTAGGACTACCATGAGTGCTTCTAGTGTATCTCATCACTTTTAGTGGTAATCTGACATTCTCATTTGAGACAATTTCAATCTGCAGTTGTGGTGCTCAGGTATGAAGTTTCCACATCACTTTCATTTGGCTACCTTTCTGAAACACTGGATTGGGCAACACTTTGGTGTTAACAAACTTCACATTCACTTGTGCTCCATATGCTTAGCAGTGCCCTGAGCTGCTCCAAGACACCGTGAAATCTTTGTGGGTCTTCCCATTAATTTCAGTAGCATTTGGATCAGATCATATCCATTGCATCATGTCATCTGTGTGAATCAGGGTTGCCTCCAACATACATGCTCTCTTCAGGCATATCATACCACTTATTCTGCTTAAGGCAGAAGTCATGAAGCCTAAGGTAATGGTAATAAACCAGGAACCTGGAGAGACGTTAACAGGTCAGGGAAGCCATGTAAGCAAATACTTTGCAATGGAACCTCTCTTTCTTTTTGATTCCCTCAATTTCCATTAACGTTAAAATTAATCCAAGTTATACCTCTCAAAAATTCTTGTCTAATTAGACAAAACACTAGATATCAGTTAGGAATGCCACAGTCAACTACAAAGCAGCATCCCTTTTCCTGTTCATAGACGACCAGAGGGAAGGAAGAGAAAAAGATACTTTCCATTATTTTACTTTGGTAGCTTTCTTAGTTCTCTTATATATGCCTATTTCATCTTTATGATGCTTTAAACAAAAAAGAAGAGACATAGCTGTAAAATACCAAATAACATCAACATTAAAAGGCAAAAGAAAATTATCAGCCAGCTATATTTTCAGTAAGATGGTATTTGCCACTCAAAATATAAAACTGCTTACTAAAATACATATACTGGTAGATCTACTGAATTCATATAAACTCCTCCTCACTGTGGTATAATACCAAAGAGTATTCTGGATGAAATCACTAATGAATTGCTAACAGTTATTTAAAGAAGTAAGTAGTTAAGTACTCTGTCAGGGCATGCTACAATTAAGCATGTACATGTGGTAACCTGTGTGTAGAGTACTACTCTTTCAGGACAAGCCTGAGTGACTGATGAATCAAAAGTCATTTTCATGTACAAGTTTGTTGCTTCTAGCAGCAAAAACACAACGCACCTTTTATCACTGCATGTATTACTGAAATCTGCAGACAAAGGCCACCCTCATGATGTTGCTGCTTATCATTGTGGTGTCTGAGTATCTTCCAGACAAAGTTGGTACTGACAGGGAGAAATCCCTTATGAATTCTGTGGCCATGTATATAATGACATTTTACATGTTGCAAAAACCAGGGAGTTGAAGGCAGTGCAAAATACATCATGTCAAATTATCAGTGCTGTTCCAGCCTGAGTTTGCAGGAACAGATGCTTCTGCTCACTAGCTTCTTAACCCCATGATCTGCTGCTGGGACAGTGCAGTACCCTGTAGCCCTCCTGTGGAAGGCAATGTTCAACATCTGGATAGACATCCCAGCAGAGAGTGAAATATTGGCTAGCAACCTGTAATAGGATCATTAGAGGTTTAGAGGAGCTGCAGAATGGGAAGAATAATGAATAAATGAAAGACTAAAAAGATTTCTTTATCATTGGCTAACAGCAGTACCTGTAGAATATTCAATTAAGAGACAAAACCGGAGTGGTAAGATGATGCTAAAAGGCCTTCAGAAAGGGACGTGGTATGAATAGCAATGCAGAAGTACAAATACTTACAAAAATTTAACCAAACCAGAGGTTATCTTAAAAGTGGCTGTCGCTCGTGCACTTTTGATGTAAGGAAAACTACAGTGCCCCTAAGAAATTTAGTTCCATAACCAGATTACATCTCCAATTAAGAGATGTTAGAAAGCAGTCTTTCCTGGAAGTCCTGCATTTTCTCCTGTGGGAAACTGTGTGAGCAGCATGACTAATGAGGACAGTAATACCAACTGCTACTTGTAGCAAAGTTATTATTCCTTCTCTGACACCGCTGCCTTAACAGGAATAGCTTTCTTAACTCTCTGTTATTTATGTAGGATTTTCTGCCAAGAAATTCTACAACCTTCCCGACTCCATAATAGGCTTATCATTTCAGCTCTAGTTCTAGCTGCAGTATTAACTACAGGCTCTGTCATTTGCACTTATTCAGTACTAAGTTCCAGCAAAACAGATAGAGAGATTACCAAGTCAAGAGGTTACCAAGAGGTTAGCAGTTCTCTGCATTGATCTGCTGTTAAATGAAGACTCCACATACAGCTCACTCTCGGTTTAGCTCAGACTTCTACAGTATACTTTGCAGACCATCATTGTTAAATGCCTCCTGCTGCTCCTGGCATGTACTTGCAACCAGAGAGAACAAGCACTGCAGCCCAGGCTCCAAGCAAACTCATATTTCATGTACAACCGGTATGTTTGAACTGACTGAGCCAGAACCTGCTTGGAAAGGAGTTGACAGGAGCTTTGCCAGGATATAAGTGGAGACCTGGCACTGACAAAATCTTCCTTAATCTTTATGGCATTTCCCAACGTTTGTCCTCTGTCAGACAGGTTAAGATCATTCATTTTGCAAATGCTTTAAGCCCAACAGCTGCCCAAGCTTTCCTTCTCCAGCCTGCTGTTCTCATCATGTCCCCCATGCTAACATGCATACTCGAGAAGCTATAAGGCAAACCAAACTGAGTCCAGCAGAGTAAAGAAACAAGGTGTGGGGGCAGCCTTCACCTGACACCGGGCACCGTGTCACATCATACAGGTTCTGCTCAAGGCACAAGGTGGCTGTGGCAGTGCACAGGGCAGGTCACAGGGGTGGGAATGAAAGTGCAAGAGCAGGGAACTGGGATGGTTTCTCATCAGGAACTGTGACAGCTTTTACCTGATCAGAGCATTCATGTAACTCCAGCTTGCATTTGCTTCCAACATTTTAATTCTTTGAATATATTTTCCCAAATTACATTTGCTGGCATAGGATTAGAAAGGAAGATTATTTTCTCCGTGCCTGGGACACAAAGAACATTGATGCAGTAAGGGCAGCCATTGCAGGATAGTGTGATATCTGCTAGTGATAAATGTTTCAGAACTACGTATTTTACTGACAGACTATTGGTATTTTTTTCTCTCCAATGTATGAAGATTAATTGCTTACAGCAATTTACACTTCTCCTACATTCACCAGTAACGTGAACTACTGGTAATTAATTACAGTACGTGCCAGGTACTTATCTGCCCTACATCTTCTAGTATGTGTTCATTTGCCTCAAGTACAGCATTTCATAAGCAGAACAAGCACACCAGTGATCACAACGTGTCCAAGCTTAAATAACCCTAAGCAGACAACATACAATCTTCAGATGTTCTTTGCACAAAAAAAACCCCTATTTCTCTATCCAAAATCTTTTATGAAGCTGGATCCCATTAAAATGACAATTGCCTACACTGTTAAGAAAGTATTTGCAGTGTGCTGTTCTCCCACAACACTTCATTCCTAAAAATCATAGCGGCTTCTTCCAGATTAAGGGCCTGTTAAACTACTTAGACTAAAATCTGGAATCTGCATCTACAAATCTAGCACCTCTTTAAAATCAGACAGAAATAACTTTCAGATGAAAGGTTAGCATTAAGTATCTTAGCACAAATGTTTTCTTAGGCCTGTTACAAAAAAAATCGGGATGAAAATGCATGAACAACAACTTAATCCAGCCCATGTATCACACCCTGCTTCTGGAATGAGCATGACTCCACTAATTACAACCTCAAAGAAATTATCATTATGGGAACCGACAGGTACCCCAGGCAGTACCAAGACATTTCATCCAAATGTGTGCTCCTCCTGCCAGCCCGTGCCTTGCTGGCCCCCTTCTATCGACCTACTCCACAGGGAGTGGTGGCACTGGAGTGACTGAGCCACTGAATAATCACCACTGTCAAAGTGGGAGGTGACAGAATGAGCAGACTCCCTGATGGTGTTAACAAACCTGCTAAGGAGATGAATGCCTTCAGCTGCACTTTCACACTCTGGAATTTGTTTCAGTATAAAACAAAATCTCACTTGTAAAAAGCCTAATCTGTAAAAGGGCTACTGATGCTTAACCTTAGAGTGCTGAATTCTCAGCTTCCTCTTGAGAAATAATGTGAGTTTCTGTCCTGCATGTATAGCTTTCCCTCCATAATTTCTGAAACATTCAAAATACTCCAGGCAGCACTTTCAAATAAACCAGCTCAGTTACCAAAAAATGACATTTTACCTGTTCAATTGGCCAGAGAAAACATACCTTACAAAAAACTCAATGATTTTTCACACTTGCAAGAAAGAATTTACTTTGCAGAAGAGCATCATACTGAATAATCATTCAGTTGTTACCAGGGATTTGAAATTTACTGGAGTAATTGAAGTGGGTGAAGGTTTTGATTTGTGGGCAAACTATGGCCTTTGTTAAAATGCTGTGCAACACATGATGGCCCCAAGCAAAACATCTGATACAACTCCCACTGAACCACCACTTACATTATTTTTATATTTTAGAGGACTTCTAAAGTTTATATAAAAGCAAGCATTAATTTCCCTTTATTATTCTTTGTCCTCATATGCTAACACTGACAAAAGCTTGATATTTCGCTGGTTTATTCCAGTAATATGGAATAAAATTAGAAAATGATGATCCCTGAGTCTTCATCTGCTACTGGAAACTCTCGAGCTTCTCTCAGAAACATGAATCAAAGGCAACCATGTCAGGCTTCACCATACAGACTTCTGTGATTTTTTTTCAATTGCTAATAATTTAGTTGATGTGATATTTTTCCAATGGATTTGCATGAGATGATGGAAAACTACTGATACCAGCAGAGAAGCCCACTCAAAGTCCTAATCATCAATACCAAGGCTTCAGCTGCCACAGCAGGTCTTCAGCCTGTGAGCAGATCACCTTGCTTATTTAGCCCTACTACTCTTGTAGCTGTGATTGCTCCTACTCCTCCTGGAAAGAAAAATACGTTGGAAACAGCTGCCATTCCTCCTTCTGTTGCTTTCCCTTGGTGGGAGGAAGGCAGAGAGGGTTGCCAACAATGTAATGGCTTAGCTGAAGCCAGCAATTTTTACATGACAGTGCAGCCATGCAGCCCAACCTTGCAGGCTGCTACTGCAAAAAAACTAGATGAGTATCAGTCCTTGAGGGTAAGGATCCCCAGTATTGCTTTTGGCATCACAAACTACCTCAGAGGTAAATTATACTCGAAACACTTCAGTTTCGTTCACCTGCAATACAAAACTGAAGACCTAATCCAGACACTAATAAGGTCTACAGGTGTATTTTCACTCTCGACAGCAAGTTACATCAAGTCCAAACATTTTCAAGCACAGGTATCTGGATCTAAGGATGCAGCTCTCTGCTCACTTTAAGTCAGTATCATCATTTTTTGAGCTGTCATCAGAAAAAAAAAGTCCTGCCCTACCTTTGTGCTACATTGAGGTGGATGATGTAGCCATTTGGCTGAAGGTGTTTTTTCTTCTGGCTGAGTTAGTTTTAATCTGGAGCAGTTGTCTAGTGTCACCTACTGTGTAGCTTCATAAAACCGTACATCACCGAAAAGCTGTTTGTAAAGGAGAGAGGGCAGGGGTCCCTGCAGCAACAGTTTGCCTTCCATTGGTTTGAAAGTTTTTGCAGTACTTAGTCAAAACTGCCCAGTCTGAAAAACAACTCCAAGTACAACAGAAATACAGTCTGCTAGGAAATATATAGTACTAGAATAAACCCCTGTGAAGTCTTTTAGAGATAGAAAAGATCACTGCTCCTCAACTGTAAGTAAGTAAAACTGAACACTGCTTTGAAATTGTAGTTTTTCATCCACACACACACAAAAAAACCCCTCCTGATTTCCTAGATAATGTAGCATGATTTTCAACTATTATGATTACTTTATTACACTACAGTCATATAATAATATTTACAGTCATTCCAATGATGGTGCAGTATTTTATCAATATAAAAGAAACTTTATCAGGACATGCTCTGGACTGGTTTCCTATCCACTCAAAACCACCGATATGAAAACATCTGTCACACTGCACTATGTTTTTTTCTTAGTGTGCCTCAAAGAAAGTCTTGTGCCTATTACAGGACTCACAACCAACCACTGTCCAATAGCAGGAAAAGACTGAAGTAGCACAAAATTTGACTCTACAGCATCCACTCCTCTTGCATATTACAATAGCATAGAATTGAACAAAAAAAAATCTGTCATCAGTGGATGATTCCTTTTCAAATAATTCTTAAATGATTTGTTGCTGTGCCATTCTTCAAAGGACTTCCTTACAGCAGTATGCCTTCCCTAAAAAATTTCATTGTAAATGGAGTTAATTTGTTGTAGAGGATGAATAGGTTTACATGTCAAGTCAGTTACTCAAGTGATTTTACTACTGAGAAATCCAAATCAATATATAATCAGCTGATACAGATATGTGAACCCAACAGATAATATCTATGCTAGAAATGTCCTAGATTGATGAGGATACACACACAAAAAGCTAATCTATTTTCATGCTCAATATTACTTTATGACAGCAAATTTACTCCATGCTTCCCAAATACAAACTGGCTCTAGTTCCCAACAATCACACAAACACTAAAATCATCAGTCACACTGCAGAACTATGCTTACAGGTGTCAGTAAGTCAATTCAGCACAAACACTGGACTCAGAAAAGTCTTTTGCTTGACAGTTCTTACTGTCCTGCCACCTGGGAAATGAAAATATCCAAGTCACCGCTTACAAGACTGTTTCTCGTATCTTAAAGAACTCCTACTTTTACATCTGCAGAGGGCTGCTAACTGAGGAAAGTTGTCCAATTATTATTGTGTAAATACATCCTTGCCCATACAATGCTATGGGAAATGGGTGCATAAGAGAAGTAGGTCAAGGAAAGCCCACTTCAAATGATAAGAGTGAGAAGAAAGGGAGGCAAACACACAATATCCCAGTTTCAGACCCATGAATAGAAAGGGAAGAAAACACATATCCCAATTTGAGACCCAGCCACCAGAGACTTGGCAGAAAAGAGGAGCTTTGCACTGTGAATGGAAAGATAACAAACTTGAGCTGTGGTGAAGAGTCAGTGGGAACCAGTTCTTACTGTGGAATATGCTTGAGAATACATGGACAAAGAAATATAACTTGTGAACAATTTTAGATGGAGTTCCTAAATTAGCCAGTATATATATATACACATATATATGCACACAATGAAAACATTTGCATTTGGTACTTACTAGAAAGCTTTCATCATAAGCTCCAGTCTAGTTTGGAGCCAAGATCACATTAACAGGATAGAATCTTTTTAGTGAAGTAGTAATACTTAATGAAGTATAGAAAATTAGAAACAGATCTTTAGACAAAACAGGTTTTTTCTCTCTAATTTCAAAGAAAGACTGGTATTAATTGACAGAACTTTAAACAGAATACTTACCTTTTCAACTGGGGTATTTTCTTCACTTGTTACACTTGCTTTTCTTGATTCATTTTTTGTTCTGCTCAGCCTCCGAGACACTTTTTCTCTAAGCAAAGTTGCATATCCAATGTGTTCATAGATGGGGTTGGTTGTCATTTTGGAAATATACTCAGAAGCCTTTGTTTCTATATACAGTGTTATCAAGCCATCTGTAACTAGATCATGGATTGATTCAAATCTTTTCTCCCCAACGAAGTGCTTCCCATCATAGAACAACCTGTAGTTTAAGGTCTGATTACCAAATCTGCAAATACCAGAAAAAAAAAGAAGGGTGAGATGAAAGAAAGGGAAAAGTGAAAAAGAGAGTTCATACGGGCAGAATACTTCAGGAGGTTACTTCACTGATGAGTCTATCTGGATTACATATGGAATGTGCACATTTTGGCAAATGGATCTTGGTGGATACACACCTAAACCTGACTGTGTCACATGGACCGGGCTACAGAAGTAAGGCAAATCTCCATAATGAGCTATGCAACCCAGACATATGTGGGTTAAATGTAAATCCTAAAGGGACTACCATTAAATCTAAATCCTGAAGGGACTACCACCTCAACCAGAAAGGCATGTTTGCATTGACAAGACCTTATACTGGGATGCGTAACTGTATTAAGGGCTTTTCCATCTCTAAACATGGAGAAACAATGCTTAATCACCATGAGGATATATACAGTTCGTAAAGAGAGATGGACATCTTTTAGCAAGTAATTAAAATTCTAAAGATCTCAATCATCCTCTGGCAGGATGCCAGAGAGACCAAGCTCCTAAATCGGGGGCCCAATTAAACACCCAAAGTTCTGTGGGATTACTCAGGTCCTATGCAGGTATTTATGGCAGATGTAATCTAAGGGGTTTTTAAAAGAGTTTTAAAAAGCAAAGTGTTGTAGTAGCACATGAGGTGTATAACACCAATGTTGTAATTCCATTCTCGATTAAATGACTTGAGGCTAGGACTTTGGGTTAAATGGTCCTTATACTGCATCAAATGCACACGTCTCCACATACTTTGTTGGGCATTCAAACTGAAGTGTTTATGCTTCTTGCTTTGTTACCCACTTTTTCATATGAAGTCACAATTTACTATCAAATTCAGTTTATGATTTTATAAATAAATATTCAGATGGATCTAGAAATCATGCTGCTGTGTGAAAACAGCAGCCACAATCCCCATCCTTTGGTAGTTCCTTTTCTTATTTGTTTTGAGATCTCTTTCCAAAAGCCTAAAATATGACATTTTTTCTTTTTCAGCTGTCAAAAGTTGCTTTTAATTTACACCACTCTTTAGTTGGCATGACTCACCAGCTTTTCCAGCTGTACCATCTGCACATCAATACAAATTCTGAGGATGATTTCAGCACTGTATCATAGCTACTTGGGATAACTCCTTACAGGATTTTTCTTACTGGCTCACCAGCAGAAAGGTAAAAATTCAGACTTTTTATTCTGTGTACATTACACAGAAGTAATAATGCTATAAACATTGTAAAATATTGCCAAGGAGTTTGTTTTGTCAAAACTCAACACAGTATCTTGTTCTATTGCAGCTAACCCACAGCAGCTTTAAGACTGTTGAGTAGGCAGGTTTGGAATGCCACAGCTAAGTGAGGAAAGGCACCGGTGAGGGGCAGTAAGGTTATAGACTGGGCTGCCAATGAATTTTTCATTCCACTGAATAACAGACTTTTACTTTTTTGAGCTGCAGCATCCCATGCTTTACACTGTATTTATATAGCAAGCTTGAATTCCACTTATGGAAGAAAAATGAAGTCTGGTATGCTGCTTTTGACAGCTTGTCAGCCATCAGATTTCATGATTTTCCAGGTTTATCCAGGATTACTATTGGCCATGGTTGCTGCTGTTTGTGTGCAACACAACACTGAGCCCAGAGGAAACCTGGCTGTGTGTGTCCTCTGCCAGGACACTCCCTAGTTCTGTACTCCCTCATATCTCTTACAGTTTTCATGCAGAAGCTCCACCTTTACAATGCTCAACTCTAGGTAGTAAAAATTTTGAAAACAGGCACAGTCTGCATCTGAAAAGAGACTTCCTAGCTAAGTCCTAAAGAAGTGACAGAATAATGCAGTACGGCGACTGTCAAACTGCTGACAAGAGGGTGTAAAATCACTCTTGACACCATGAAGTGGATTAAGCAGCAGTGGACAGAGACTTCACTCAAAAGGAACTGGTATAATCTCCTCCATTAAACACATTTACATTTGAACTAGAGGCATTTATTAAAACAGCATTTACCTGAGAGCAAGAGTATAGCAGCCAGGTTGACGCTGGCTTTCTCTAAGAATATATGCTCCTTCTACACCAGCAAGTATTTCATCTGCTTGCTCCCGAGAAATGATCCCATGAAACCTAAGGGAAGATATTTCAGTGACTTACAGAACAATCTGACCAGAAACACCTCCTCCTTCACCCCAGAAACCATTTGAAAACTTGTGCACTGCAGAGCATCATAGTCTAAGCCATCAGGACAGAGCTTAAGCATTTAAAAGTGGCAGGTCAGTCATCTAGCATGAGTAGCCTGATTAAGTCCAGCACAGAGGCAAAACAAAAATGACACTGTATACGTAGTTTCAATCAGTATAAGACTCAACTACACGCTACAATTATTTTCTGTAAATGACCCATCTTTTCACAACTTTTCTCCTCTACTAGTCAATAATCTTCATCCTGCTTTCCTCTCCAGAGGCCTTACAACAGAATTGAAAACCAGGCATAAAGGCACTTTTTTATTTTTTTTGACTTAAAATTAAAATGAGAGGTCATTCTTATTATGTTTGCTTTTTTTTTTTATATTAACATTGCTTCCTCACATTTTTAAGGGAAACTGATACAAGAAACAGCAACAATTATTCAAAATTCTATTCTGCATATATTAAAGCAGAAAAAGATACAGAGTAGCCTTGAGAAAAATAATTTTCTTCATTTCAGTGAGTTCCTCATGCCATGCTGGAAAAAAGCAAGACTTCTCTGATTCTTTTGTCCTTGCTATTTTAAGAGAGGGTCTAAGATGCACAATTAAGCTTACAAGAAGCAATATTTAACAGTGATCTCTCCATAAGTACAAATGCACTTTTTACAGCAGTTTGAGTTTTACGGACATTTTGCTAGCTGATTAGTCTCTGTGGGTCTCCTTGGAGGGTTTGAAAGTTTCTATTTTTGCTGCTGTCTGAAAAAAGGCACTATTTCTGGATGATCTCCAGAGGTCCCTTCCAACCCCTACCATTCTGTGATTCTGTGACTAAAATGTACTGGCCTTCAGCATTTTCTCTTTTCTGACAATACATATGAAGTGGCACATTTCTAACACTGCCTCTGGCTCAGAGAGAAGAAAAACACAGTGGATGTAACTGTGAGTGTTGTCCCATTCTCTCTATGTTCTCTTTTCACAGCTAATACCAGTTGAAAATATTAGGTTTACATGATCTTTCCAGAGTGACTTTCTATTCAAAATGATGTAAATGGATTCATACATCCTGTATGTACTGGCGGGGGACACACTGATTTACTGCCACGTCCAAATTGAGAAAGAGTATTCCCTAGATGACAATTTAAGCATGTTTTTACCAGTAAACTCATGCCAATTCATAACTGTAGTTAAAAATAATGAGCATAAGCTATTTGCCACCAGAAGCTATAAAAACATAGGAGGCTTTAGGTTAGATATTGGAAAAAACCCTCTCCTGGTAATCAGTTAAAGGAATCACTGGGATGGGACACCTGGGGCACCTGTGAAATTTCTTTAACCACAGGTGCTATTCACTGCCTCATCCAAGCTTTCCCATGGATATTTTTGGTACATTTCTGTAAGGGCATAAAACCAGCTTTTATGTGGTACAAGATGCCCTGAACTCGGACGCCTGCCTCTGACAGAAGTCAAGAAGAAATGCTTATAGAAATAGCATAGGAAGCAGTGATATATTTTTTTCATTTCACATCTCTGTCCATCCATCGCTAGTTGATCTGGAAGTTGCAGCTGATCAGGCATAACCTTATGGGGCATATGAAGGCACGGACTCAGGTTGAAGGGGCGACCAGAATCAGCTCTGTTGAGAGCACAGAGACTTTTATATCTTAGGGTATTCTATTTATAGCATACAGGCTTTTATATCCCCAGTCCCAGGGGTAGTAATTCTGCAACAAGTTTTTCCATCGTTCTCACAGAAGCTGGACTGCCAGCCACCATTCATGTGGCATTTCCTCCAGTCACTGTCCAGGTCATGCCACTTCCTCATTCCCTTGTCTTGGTCTGCGCATTGACCCCCACAACCTTACCCTTCATGAACATGAGAATCTCACTTGTAAATCCTTTCAGACCGTTAAGATGCTTTTGGCCTCCATGGCACCATGTGGCATTGAACTTGTTAGGGACACTGTGCATGTCCCTCTCTTGGACACCCACTGAGGAAGACCTGTTTGTTTTCCTCCTATGGCAGGAGCTGCATTCCTTTGCTCTACCAAGGTTGCACTTTGCTATACCTTTCATTTCTTCCATAAATTTTCTAAGAAGGAGGGAGGAGGAAGGTGTAGAGAGGGACGAGAACTACATGCACTATTTAAAATGCAGCCACATCACAGACTTATACAGTAATGTAATTATGGGATTTTTTTCTGTTTCTTTCCCTAGAAATTCCTGATTCTCTTTCCAAGCACTACTGAGCACTGAGTCAATTGCTTTTATAGGACTGTCCCAGAGGTTCTGAAATCTTCTTTCTGAATGATGATAACTAACGTGATCTTGCCTGGGCAGCTTCACCGAGGTGATTTGTTACGGTACCTGCCAGCCCTGCTGCTCCACTAACACGAAGAATATCAACAACCAGGCAGGTTGCTGGATTAGGGATCAAGGCAAACATTTTTTACAAGGCCTGCTGTAGGAAGTGTGATGAGTTACTCAGGCAGGTACTGTCTTCAGCTCTGTTGTGCTCTAGTGGCTAGATCTGAATTCCCCGTTGTCAAAGATAATATTTAAAAGATGAAACTTCAGTAATTAGGGGCAAATCTACTGGCTCTTGAGGTTTTTTGATGGTAGAAAAGTATCATTAAACACAGATGATGTGTCTGGGATGGAAGAAAAAATAGACCACAGAATGTAAGTAATTTAGCTAGCAATAAGGGCTAAGGCCTCGGCACATTAGGTGAGTAAAGGCCAAATGCCAGATGCGGGCAGTTGCTGCAGCAGCTATGCCCTTTGGTCAGCTTCACCTGACCAAATCTCCATGCCAATGCAGGACCCAGCCCCTTTCAAGCTCTTTATTGTCAAGAAGACTGCTGAGCATAAAGGAGTCATTTTCCTCATGACAAAAATTTGGACCTTGTTTAACTTTAGCAGGGAGAACAGCATTTACACGTGCAGTAGTACACAGACACACTTCCACAACCACGCAGCATGGTGAAAGTATAAGAACATAGAAAAAAAGGCAGTGAGAGAAGCAAGCTACTTCTCTTCTGCTCAGGCCATTTCAGGACCACTGGGAGGATTAGGCCACAACAAAATAAAAGGAAGAAATACTCCAGACAATATTTTTCCCCAAGCTGTCCTGAGAGAATCAAAATAAATATTCAGGCTTCCATAGCAGCATAGCCAATGGATTGTCACTAGCAGTACTGGTCTGTAAGAAAGATAAATTTTTAGGCTTTCAGTATGTTTAGCTCCCAGTGAAAATGAAAGGTAAAATAAAGTATTTTATCAGACCTCCATTTTCTATTTTTTTTTAGTTCCAGAACAACTTTTGGATATACCCAACAGATATTTAAAGGAGGAAAATACTTACTCTCTTCCATAATACTTTGGTCTGTTCTCCACCTGAATTTTTAAAGAAAAGAAAACAATCACATGAAACCATACTTGATTTAAAATAAACTACATAAAAATAAATCACCCTTGATTATTAATAAGGACTACCGCACCCATCTAAGTGACAAAATTTTGCAGGTTCAAAACAGTAACTGGAACATGACTATAAAGAAGAACAGAAAAATGAAAACAGAAGAGGTGGTTTTATTGATGGATTTCTGTGAATAGTAACACGTACCAATGGTGAAAAAACAGAACTGCACATAATTGTATAAAATCTGATCAAACAGATAAAGAAAAGTTTCTTCAGTTTACCAATATAGTGCTTGTAATATAAAGCAAGACTGTTTTTATTGTTATATACCCTTTAGACTCTTAAAAACATTTTTTGGAGATAAAAAGTTTAATATGCTTCGGAAAAAAAGGGGTTCTGGATTTAGACCTAGTCTTAACTTCCTTGAAGGCTCAAGAACTTGCAGGCCTGATCCAAAGTACACTGAAAGGTGCTGGAGGGCCTCCCTATTACTTTGAAGAGCTCTGAACCAAGTTTTAAGAACCTTACGCTCTTACCCAGAAACTCTGGATCCGCCTGACATTGACTCGCCTCCCAGCGTC
>VWZY01005378.1:202221-276940 GCA_013399075.1 Chloroceryle aenea
AAAAAAAAAAAAGGAAGAAAAGAAAAGGAAAATCAAAATAGCAAAGCTCAAAGACACAAAGATAAAATTGTTCATGTTTTATTTACAGTCCCAGCTTTTAGTCTGGTCATTTGCTTATTGGGAGAGGTGATTTCTGTCTCCACTGTACAGTTAACCAAGAAATCTACACAAATCAGATGTAGAAATGCAGATATCTGAGGCTAAAACCCCTGTGACTGTGGAGTAACAAAGAAGTAATGGAAGAACAAATTAGTGTGGAGAATGTGGAAGATGGCAGTGGAAGAGATGGAGGAACGATGAAAATGCCAAGTGGTGAGAGTGAAAAAAAACCTCCAACTCTTCATAAGTTTATTTGATTTAGATTTGTTTTCAACAGATGCTTCAATTTCCTTGTGAACAGTGCAGAACAGAATCTGGCAATTATGAATGAAATAGATTTTCCCATAAGCATGAAGGATTTAAAATTATTTGGAATTTTTACATTTGTCTGAAGCAATTTGAATCATAAATTGTACAAGAGAATGCTCTCAACAAAGTCTAGTTCCTATAATATGCACGTGGAGAGAGAAATCTTTCCCCTGTCAGTCACACATCCTACTGACACCTGCTCTCCAGATGTTGGATAAGCATCATGTTGCATACTAAATAACTATTGTATGGACAATTAATATATTTTGACACATATAGCACAAAAACAGATTTTGAGATCTTTCTATGTAACTGACAGAAATTTAGGATAAGACACCATCTTTAGTGAGGCAAACCTATAGAAGCCAAACTAGAATCAAGAGAAACACCCCCAAAGCAACCACCTTGCAGTCTGTGTGCTACGGAAAAGCTAATAGGTGCCATAGGAACATAGTGCTGGATTTTCTGTCTACATTAATCTGTGATGATCTACAAAAGCAGTATGTAGTTCTACTTTATATAAAACTGGTAATAGGAACCACAAGGAGCAACCTAGGTATCAGGACATTACACTCATCCCCACATCCCCAGCCATATGTAAAAATAAAGCACATCATCAGTGTTGTAGTGTTTTTGGCTCTCAGGTAAAAGAATTTGTTTCTAGCAATCAGGTTGTGAACACAGAGTTGAGCTACACAAAGATTCAACATCCAAGTAATAAGAAGTCAACCAAAGACCACATTTGTGGGATTCCATACTGCTTTTTATACCTACCTCTGAATAAAAGTCTCTTATTTTCAGCTGTTTAACTAAATAATAAAAAAAGAAAAACCAAAACGAATCAAACAGGATGTTATCCAGAGGGACCTGGACAAGCTGGAGAGGTGGGCCCAGGTGAACCTCATGAGGTTCAACAAGAACAAGTGCAGGCAGGGTCCTGCACCTGGGCTGGAACAATCCCCTCTATCAATACAGGCTGGGGGAGGAGGTTGTAGAGAGCAGCCTTGCAGAAAAGGACTTGGGGGTGCTGGTAGATGAGAAGCTGGACATGAGCAGCCAGTGTGTGCTTGCAGCCAGAAGGCCAATCGCATCATGGGCTGCATCAAAAGAAGTGTGGCCAGCAGATCAAGAGAGGGGATTCTGCCGCTCTACTCTGCTCTGGTCAGACCTCACCTGGAATACTGCGTCCAGCTCTGGAGCCCTCAGCACAGGAAGGACATGGACCCGATGGAGCGGGTCCAGAGGAGGGACATGAAAGATGAGCAGGGGGCTGGAGCACCTCTCCTATTATGAGGACAGGCTGAGGGAGCTGGGATTGTTCAGCCTGAGGAAGAGAAGGCTCCGGGGAGACCTAATAGCCACCTTCCAGTACCTGAAGGGAGCTTACAAAAAGACTGGAGAGGGCCTGTTTACAAAGGCCTGGAGTGAAAGGACCAGGGGCAATGGTTTTAAATTAGAGAGGAGTGGATTAGATTAGAAAGAAGGAGGGAGTTCTTTACCATGAGGGTGGTGGAGCCCAGGGAGGTGGTTGAGGCCCCATCCCTGGAGACATTCAAGGTGGGGCTTAACAGAGCTCCGAGCAACCTGCTCTAGTTGAGGATGTCCCTGCTCTCAGCAGGGGGGTTGGACTATATGGCCTCTAGAGGTTCCTTCCAACCCAGACATTTATACGTTTCTATGTTTCTAAAGTACAACTCTCTTCAGTCTGTGATGTCAGCCACTAAAAATGGTTCATTAGTCAGATCCAAACCCAGATCATGTGAATCAAATATTTTTCACTTGTTTTGTTATGTACTGCTTGGCCAATTATTCATCTGGTTAATATGATATGATCTTAGATTCTTTCTGCAAATCTTTGGTAGTGTCCTGAATAAGCACTAAGTATGTATGATCTTTAAACATCAGAAAAGGGAGCAAAGGATAACTTCAGTTGTATGTAACATGTTCTTGAGTCTAAGGAAATAATTTCAATAGAGCACACTTTTACCTTGATTCAAAGTTTCAATCCTGGAGGGAAGCTACAAAATGCTTTAATTTGAGTTAACATATTAAATTTTGGATTAGACTTACTCAGACTAAGTCACTTGTATCCCCACAAAGATGAGTTCAAATTGTAGACAAGGGTTCCTAAGCATTCAATGCTTATTAATCAGATTTTCTCTAGAAAAGCTCTTCCTCAGAGTAATTACAATATGAAATAGATAAACAAAATAGCGGATAAACTATTACCTCACACAAAGTGAGAAACACCTCTAAGGTTTCACTGGAAGTAAATTGTTTATCTTAACTATTTTCAGCTATATGTCTACTAGTTTAATACCTGTTATGTGATATTTGTTCAGTAAAAACTTTAATGTCCTCTCCTTTAGAGAATACCAGCCACAGAGACCTACCTGCCATTTGTTTTACTTGAGAATTTTGGAGAGGAAAGTCTTGTTAAACCCCTTCAGCACATGCGCACTGAAGTCCCACAGGGCTAGAGTGTGCTCCTTCTCCTCAAGTCTTGTCTTTGACAGGGAGAAAGGATGACATGAGGCTTCACCCACGCTGGTATTTTCCTTGCTCTTCTTAGTTTCCTGCATATGTATCTTTGGACCATCCTGAACTGATAGGGCTAGAAGATTTCCAGTGTGAGGCCAAGACCCTACTCTTCCTGCTCTGAAAGAGCTGGCAGATGACACTTGAGAGAAGAATGCAATCACCTTTTAGTTAAGGCACTGGGTGGACTCAGGAAAACTGGATTCAATACCTGGCTTCACAGTGGAACTTCTTTATGACCCAGGGCAACTGCCTGTGCCTTGGTACAAAACCTCCTGCCCCAGGCAAAACTGGTTTGAGACTGTATCTGTTAATGTTTGACAGACGCTGTGACAGGGCTCTACTTCAGTGGGTACACAGTGTGGGAAGCAGCTCTGAGCTATACATCATGCCAGTGAACTACAGTTTCTATCTTCTTTCACATCACCTTTCATACCTTGTGAAATCACTTCTTAGCTGAGTATTTCTATTACTAGTATAACATGTCTACTAGCACAAAATTTGTTCCTGACATTTTAGAAGATAAAGCTATAACAGTTGTATTGATTGAGCAGAGATGTCTACATATGTTTTCCATTACTATTATGCCAAGCAGGTTGAGAAACTGACATATTTAACTAAGTAGAAATGGAGAAATACAGAAAAAGAAAACAGGAGACAAGATCACTCGGCCAAACCTGCAGCCCCATAGATTCCTAAACATCCTGTAATTTTTAAAGTTTCCAAGACAGAACTGAGCTCTCCAGCTATCACTTCAGTATTTTAACCTGAACATAATCCTTGGCATAAAGCCTTCAACAAACTGGAGCTACATGTATCATGTTGAAACATATCACACAAACATCAATATGCAGATGCAGGAAGAAAATACACTTTGACAAGGAAACACAGAACTTTAGGTAGTATGCAGAAAAGCATACTAAGCAATGATTAATGAGCATTTGTCTAATGAAGGTGCTTCTAGTGGTAGAGTGAGGCCTCCATGCTTAATTAGCTAATATTAATCTGTTTTAATTAATCAACCATAAGAAAAATGATTACATAAAATAATGGCTAAGAAAATTTGAAGCAAATACTACCCACAGACTGTACAAAAGATTTTTTTGGCAATAGTATACTGCTGACAATTCATCGGATTTAACAAGGTAGAGCAAAAGAAAAACTGACCTCCCGAGGACAGATGATTCTCTTGGGACGTGGTGCCTCTTGTTGCAATTGATACACTGTCAAACACAAAAAAGGCACAGATCATTAGAAGATGGCCACACACACAAACTTTTATTTAGATGAGTCTTTTTAGCCAGAGGCTGCAGAGAAAAATGCAAATATGAAGGACAGCAAATGGAGGTTATTTCACTGAATCTGCCACTCATAGAAAAATTTGGCCTTGACCTGCAAACCAACTAAAGTGATAAATGGTTTAACTTTTAGAAGTATTATATCCTTTTGCACTTGCTGCTACATTTCAATGCCTGGCATTATGAGCTAGAAAGATTAACTAGTTGTAACTCAGGATAAAATCTCACTTTTGCTTATATCATGCTGTAACAGCTCAAGAACAGATTGCTTGCCACTAACATCAGCGGGTTTTTTTTGATAGAACAAGAAAAACGTTCTGCACATTTGAAAGGGTTCACCACAATTTCATAGTTTATTTCAAGATGTACTGGCAATTTCTGATAAGCAAGCAAACATTCAGAGAAATTATGCACTATTCAAATGGCCCTAGATCAATTTTGCAAATCTTCTGAGGGCTGGAGGAAGAGACCTGAGGCTAGGGGTACTTGCTGAACCCTGGCCCCCCAGCCTCTTCTCTGCATGTATTTAATGAGATCTCTCCTTCCTTTCCACTCCAGAGTCGTGAGAAGAAGCTGACATGCAATGACAGTAATCAATTCCAGTGCAGACAGACTGTCTCTCCATAACTCCAGTAAAAATCACAGAGGTTTGAATTGCCTCCCTTGAGAAAGGCCTTCTGTATGCTGACTTTATTGTATTTAGAAAGATCATGTCGTGTCTACGAATTTTCTTAAAAGACCGAGTTTCTAGGAAAGTGCTCTTCATAATGCTTGTGAAGCTCAGAATTATGCCCTGAAAGGTAGTAGATTATGGGAGGAATATAAATTCCTGAAGGTTTGATAAACGCAGAAGCCCTGTTGCAGAAAGTGAATTGAAATGGTATTTGTTACTCTTCAGCACTTTCTCCTACCTTGTGCATCTTCTCTTTAAATGGGGATAGGAGTGATGAAATCTGAGAAATAGGGAAATCCTCAGCTTGCACCCAAGTCTGTCACTCAGGGGTGTGAAAGTTTTGGGGACTTCTTCTGTTCTCTGCTAATGTCAAACTGGAAAACTATAACCTCTTCTTTTCCCAACTCAACCTTCATCCGTAGTTCCTTAGAGGGGAGCAGTAAGAGAGTTCATGATTTCTTATATTCCCTATCAATTTTAATGCATATGGATGTGATCCAGCTCTGAATTTGTACTAAGGCTTGCCAGATTTAACCAGCATCTTTCAGCACTGCCATATCTCCCACTACTTTTGCACAAGATTCATAACTTATGGTCATTCTTATCTCTTGAAATTTTGTGACTAAGATTTAAAGCCTTCCTTTTACGCCTGTGATCAAAGGACGTGCATATCCAAAAGAATTGCCAAGCAGAGGGAAAATTTTGCTTCAAAAATCACAGATTATTTTTTAAAATGCTGATTATACTGGAGCCAAATATCATGATATTACAGTCTACTTCTGAATGTCTGAAATTAGCACAATCACTGATTCAGCAAGTTACTGATGCTTAGTACTAAACATATCCAAGAGGGGAAATATTAACTTTTTTTCTTTCCCCATACATTTCCAGTAGAGAGAAGGAACTCTGAGTCAAAATACTGCAAGAATATGATTACTACCTATTTAAAGTAAAATACCTACTTCTGTAATTGTAAATGAAAAATCATTTAAAAAAACTAACATTTTTCAGTAATCAAAATCTGTTAATTATTAACTGATACAGCAAACTAAGCTAGTGGAGCTTTTTCTAAGATAACCTTGATGGCTGTGGTGCAAAATGAGTTGTTCTGAAAGGAAGTCTTATCTTGTGATTTTTAAGAAATGAGAAAAGCAAAGAGCTCTGTGAAATGACCAAAAGGATCTCTGAGGCTGATAGCACTGGAGAAGCAAGGGTGGAGAGAGGAGTCAGCATTTCACAAAACAAAAGAAGGAATGACCAACAGGAGAGGGCAGGTAGATGAAAGACTTAGAAGAAAACACAAAAACATGGATGCTAATAGGATGCAGTGGGATGAATCAGTGCAAGGCTTCATGGTGAATGCAAGGAAGACAAATCGTCTTAACAACTGTATTTTGAAGAGACTAGAAAAGGTTGCTGTCATTTTCAGAGAGGCATGGTGAATTAATCTGCACAGTAATCTGAATTGAGAAAAATATCCCATTTAGAAATACATTAGTGGAAAATGTAGTAAGATTATTATGATACAAATAAATAATAATAATAATAAATAATTATATGATGCCTATGAGGTTCAGGATGAGAAAATGGCCCCACGTAACAAGCATGACTGAGATGGTGAAGGGTGGTAATCACAGAAAACATGAATAGGAAATGTTTTCCTGGGAAAGATAAAGAATTCAGATTTGGACATATTAGCTTTAACTCAAAAGACTTTAAACTGACACCAAGACAACCCAGTAGAACTACTGTAGAGAGATGCAGAACCATAAGATGGAGGGAGAAAAGACAGATCTGAAACAGAAAGAAAGGACTGAGAACCACCAGTGTTATCATGGTAAGGGACACCAAGCAATTAAACAGGACACAAACAGACAGATAAACAAACAGCTGTCAAGGGTACACAGAAAAGACACACAGCAAGGCGAGGGTGGTGGAGGTAAAACAACAGTGAAAGTGCAGTTAAGTGAAAAACTAAGAAAAGGTAGTATCTCACTGGCTAAGGAATTCAAGTGTAGTGTGACCCTACCAAAAACTGTTCTTCTCTAGAAAGTTTCTCCCCTGATTCTGCTTCAAATGATCGTTACATGAAAGCCTGCTAATGGGCTATGAATACAAGTACAATATCATGGATAAAGTGACTGGAGAAAAATGTGCCCTGCAGCTAAGTTCCAATAAGCATAGACACCTCATTAAGTGACCTCATTTTCAGAAGTGCTGAACATCCTGCAGCTCTGCCCGATTTCATTATGTAATTTTTTTTCAACAGTGCTGGCCACTCCACTCTGGATGATATTTCTGAGACCCCAGCAGAGTCCAGGGGATTGTCAGAGGTTCAGAAAAGACAAGCCCCTCACCTATTTGTTTGGATGACAAACAAGTCTTGCCTTTCTGCCTCATTTCCCTCCCCCCACCTCTGAAAATCTTAAAAGAAAAATCCAGTGTATACGGATATGTTTAACTGAAATAATGGAAAATAACACTTTATTATTTAATAGAGTGGTAGGCAGTTATCATCATCTGACCCAGTCTATTCTAGTATTTAGAACTGACAGGCAGGTTAGAGACAAACCCACTGTGATCATAAAAAAGATGACACTTGAACATAATGATGCATTATTATTTTGGTCTCGAGAGAATTAATCTTATAAAAAGTCAACTGCATGCAAAAATAAAATGTATTATTACTGCAAGGAGAACAGCATCAGACTGGAAGTAGCTTTTTATTCAGCATCAGATGCAAATGAAATGCACACTAAAATACAGCACTGCAATAGAAAAATGCAGTAGCTTTTAACTGGCCCCTGAACACCTTTAACAGTTTCATAACTTGAACCATTTGCCAGCATTCACAGTATCCCAGTCACGTGGGAACTTGTGAAGTTAAAAAAGCTTTAATTTATTATTGAATGTCTAGGGGACCATTCTTTAGGATGCAAAGTAACCAGTTAGAATATATCTCTCTCTTTTGTTCCTGCTAGAGGGTAAGTCTTGTCTCATGGGATGAATAAGGGAAATTCTACAGTATGTTTGAGGAAGGACTGTCTAATTCTGAAATCTGATCTAAGAAACAAAGGGATGACATGCAAAAATCAACACTTACTCCTTTTCTGCCATGGAATAAGGACTATCACTGATTTCTTCATACTTTTTTCATTTCGCAGTGTGTCAGGAACTCAAGCTTTCTCTTTTAACTTACCTATGATTAGTGTTCAGTGATGCTCCAACAAAGACGAAACGTTCCTGCCATCACTTTTATAAAGCAGCAGAGAAACATAGTACCTTCTCTCTGAGAATGTTTCACAGAGTTCCTTAGTTTTACGTCCCTGGCCTCATCTCAGTCAGGCATTTATCCACGTGCTGAGCTTGAACAATATGAGCTGTCCTATTTCTGCGGGATTACTCACATGCTTAATTAGGAACCTAAGTGCTTGGCTGAAATAAAGCCTTAATTTCTAACAAAACTGAGTCTCAGACACTGTGCTTATTATTTGATGAAGAGCAGAAGGCAGGGAAACTTTCTGAGGAGCTGAAGGATGGCATCAGCTCATGCTCTGAGCCTTGCCACACTGCTTCACACCAGTGTACTGATCTTAAATAATGCAAATAAACATTGAAATGACATTGACATTAGACTTGCTTAGTACATGCCAATCTCAACACTGGTAAAAGGAGAAATAGAGTGCTCTTCAAGCATGCATGTGCTGTCTCTAGGAGTTAAAAGTGACTACACTGTTTCAGTAAACAAAGTGCTCCTTCTTGCATGAAGCTAGTAATATCATTGGTTCTGCTCTGCACCAGAGCAGGGCACCCACAGAGGTGGCAGAGGCTCCATCCCTGAAGGTTCTCAGGACTTGGCTAGATGAAGACATGGCTCTCTAGCTCTAGAACTGACAAGAGTACTGCTTCGAGTGGAAAGTCGGATCAGCTCACCCAAGAAGCCCCTGCCAACCCACATGTCTGTGATTCTTATCTTTGCTTCCTTCCTACCTCAGTGATGACAAAAAGACAAAATGCTATTTCATATAATATTGCTAACAATCAGCAGACTACAAAAAGAAAACTATGATTGGGTATTTATTTGTTGATCTGTAACTCAGGGACAAATACAGTCAAATTCCCTGCCTAGAGTCCACTGACTGGTATTAACTTTCCTTTTTTTTTGCCCCATGTCCCTTTCTGGTAATAAAAAATCATTCTTCCTGTTTCTTTTATTCTCTGTGTCCCAGGGCTATCAGAAAAAATCTGAAAACCCTTATAATCTGTGACACCCATGTACCTTCTAACCATTCTTCATAAGCAGAGAAGATCATCTGCATTAGAAGTGTCCATCTTTTCCAAATACAGCTGAAACAGACTCATATGTTATGCCAAAGAGTTAAGGTTTGGATTCTGGAAACTGTTTCACTTTGATCAGCATTTGCCTGTAGATATGTGCAAAACTGTTTATTTGAATACTTTGCCTTCATAAACAGGAAAATCTGCCTTTGTTGAGAAGCTAGAAGGATTGAAGCCTTGATCATGACGCCAATAAAAGGCAACATGGTGTACTTAAATTTATTGAGGACTTAAAAAAGAAATCAAAACTGTATGCAAAGTATCTTAATACTATGTTAGCAAACTTTAAAAGTTACTAACTAAAATACACTGAAAATAATTGTTAGGTAGGCAGCAAACACAAACTGGTAAGAATGAAATACACCCACTGTTTAAACTGTGATGAGACAGGACAGTAGATTACATCATAGACTAATGCTATTGTTGAACATAACCTCTATAATTAATTTACCAAACAGGGATTTTTCTAGCAGAGTAAAGAAGTGTACATTACCTAACATTGCAATGAAAAACATATGTCTGTGGCTAAGCAGCCTCAGCAATAAACTTCTGTAACCTTAAACTACTTTCTGAATTTTGGAGCTGTGTAACTTTTTCCAAGAACATTTATGCATGGCGTTCAGATGTTGAGGCTGTGACTTTGTCATTACCACAATATTGGCATCCTACATATATCTGAAGAGAAAATTATATATTCATATTCTACTACTTTATTCTAATTTTAATTTTTTTTTTTCATAAAAGTTTTCTTGGACTATGTGTAAGCTATCAGGCAAAAGTAACCAAACTTTTTCACTTCATGCAGGGATCTGTCTACGGCACCAGTGGGACAACTAAGAGAAGTAAAGGCATGTGCTTATTCCCTGACTTTTTAATGACAACTTCCTGCAAAAAGGAAAGAGCTGCCATTTCAAATCCTAGTCTTGTTAGAGTCAGTGGAAGGTTTTCCACTGATTTGAATAAGCCAGGTTCCTCTTCTAAAAGAATCCACTCAAGTGTCTGTTTCTTTCCAAATACGCAGCAAAAGTATGATGGAATGGTCCAACTCAAATCACTATAGTCTTGCTGACTTTTAAGGAGGTTTTTCTTAAACATTTAAAATACTGCAACAACAACAACAAAAACATCTCTAGAAAAGTGTTCTGAGAAGCAATTTTTGTAACTTAATGGCATACTCAAATTTTGTTTGAAAAAATCCCAGTCCATTCTGAGGCAGAATGTCATGCTCAGGTAACACAGAGGTGATGTCTTTGAAGTCAGCAATGTAGTTTAATGTGCATATAAGTGAAGAGAACAAGTTTATTCCAGCCTTTTAAATTACACATGTACATGCATGTAACACACTACTGTGATCCTTGTCTTTTTGTAGTTCCATTTTGGTAATGGCACTGTGCTGAATTTGAAGTTGCCACAATAAAAGAGACCACTTTTGCTTGGGATAGTTCAGTATCTGAAAACAGAAAAAAAACTCCACTCCACCCCCAAAGTTACAGTTTCATCAAAGTTCCAGGAAAGGTTTAAAATAAAAAGATCAGATTTATAGGCCATCTTTAATAAGGGTTTTAAAAGCCAATACTTTGTCTTAGATCTGTGCTACTTTATTAGAAAATACATTTGGAACAAAGCAAAAAGAGTATAAAATATGCACTTCTGCACTGCACTCTATGTAAATTATTTTTTTTAAAGGCAGACAGGAAGGTTCAAAGAACTGATAATGGTGTCTCCAACTTCTAAACCACCACTTCAAAAATCAGCTTCTATTGCTCAGGATCAAAAATACTATTATCTTAAAGTGATTTGGTGACCCATATAAAAAGACAAGTATACTCAAGCCTGACCTTTAGTAAACACACAAAGCATTAACCTGTACCTCTGGAATCCTTCCTGAAAATCTCAGCAGCAAAACTGTGAAACCCAGGATTTGCACACTTGTAAGGCAACCCAGAGAATCGGGCACTCATATTCTCAATGCACTTGCTCCAAGAAAACCCAGAAAAGTTCAGGTTTTGCTGCTGCTCTCCCATACAGTAATTTCTACAAGCATCTCGTACATTTATGTACTTTTTTTTATAAACAAAGAAAGGGAAAAGAACTAACAGTGACACCTTGGGAAGGTATTAAGATTATTCAGGTATCTCATATACTCACAGTATGATTTCCATATTGGAGGCTGGTATTCTTCAGCATCTGAAAGAGAAGAAAAAAGGGGGAAAGAAATCAATCAATTGGCCACTGGGTCAAACTGTCAGCATGCATTTTTCTCTAGAGACCTCAGCACATCAGCAAAGTTCACATTTCTTTCACAAGAAAGAAGCTAGCTCATTTACAGTTCAGTTTCATATGTGAGAGAAGAATATAAATTTCAACCGCTTCTTGATCCAATGTGCTTTTTCCAAATTATTCAGATGCAACAGGAATTATTTTCTTATCAATTTTCATATAGTTTTCTGGCTCACTAGTATTTTTAAAATAATAACCTAGAAGTGTAATGACACTATTTATTTACCTTACTTGGCATGATAAACTGAGAAATCACTACTGCTTTTCAATCTGGCTTCTAACACCACTATTAAGATTTTAGAATGACCATCAATAAATAACACAGACCTTAGCTAAAAAAATTCAAAGCTCAGGCTGGACTGTGATGCGCAGTTCCAGCCACGGGCTTCAGTTACACTTCTTGAACCCACTAGAATATTTTCCAGAAACTGCATCAGCAAAAAATAATAATAAACATTTAGAACAGGGAGACTGTAAAATCTGCAGAAACAGACAATTATTGCCCTTATCTACTGCAAGGACACAAAAAGAGTTGATCTGTTAGTGAGAGGGTTATACAATGGTGCTGGGCAAATTTTTGGCAGAGGGAGCAGAGCTTCTGTGTTTAAAAGTATGTCTGTAGAGTATGAGCTAACCTGTCCCGGCCTGTGTTATGAGCCCAGGGAAAGGGTGGGAGGCAGACAGGCTGGGGGGCAGAGCGGCACAACTGGAGGGCACCGCAAGGGCACGGTCCCACTCCCCAGGGAGGTTTCCAGTTCTCTGTAAGAAAGAATGTTGTTTCAACCTCGAGAAATCCCACCAGAGGTCGAGCTTGAGCAGTAGGAGTTAAGTTTTCATCCACCAGCTGCAACGGGTGGGGTACTTGGTACTAGTTTGGCTCTAAACTGCCACGTTGCCAAACACTTTGAAGAGTCATTTACAGGGGTATGTCATTAACCTCCTCATACTGTGCAAGTTAATTAAGGTGTTTGGTATTTACTAAACTTCTACTTAAATTATGCTAATGTAATTCAATTATAGTTGCATAACTCATGCTCTTTGTCTATTTATACACACATAACCACTTTAAATATATCCCTTCAAAAGTCTGTTTACTAGGAATGTTAATCATTAACTACCATCTGCCACTTTTAACTCTATTGTTTTTCAAAAGGATAAATCTAGCAACAATCACAGTTACTGCCTGGAATAATACCCTGCAACAATTTGTAGATATATTGATTGGGGAACCCACTCAATCCTAGTTTCAGCTCGATCCACTTCACAGCTCTGGTAAAATTCAGCACACTCCCAGACTGACGAGAGTTATACTGTGCTGTGGCAATCCAAGAATAATTAGCTTGCAAGTTCATTATACAGAAGGATTATTTTAAATTATATGAAGCTATTCATTAGACCAGTGAAATTTATTCATGCAAGAGCTGACTGATTTTTTCTCCTCTCACATTATAATGTCAATATATTCCTTTTTTTTATATACATCTGTTGCTCCACATATAGTTTACCATAACACTATAATATTGTGTAGTAAATACCTCTGTCATATTTCTGCACTACTGCGAGAGAATTTCTGAATTTTCTTGTTCACTTAATATATTTTTCCAATAGGAGAAACATTGAGATATTGCAAATATCTAATTATCTCTACTTGTGACTTCAGAAAAGGAAATATAAGTGGAAGGAATAATGAAAAAACAATGTGTATCAGTTGTTGCTTTCATCTTCCAAATTAATTAGAAATAGCACAGTAAATTGAACAGTGAAAGCTGATCTACAAGTGGCCATAAAGTGCTTCATTAGCTTGAGACAGACTGATGGTGCGGAAACACTGCAGCCTAGGTGGAGAACAATCATCCAGGAGATAGTCATAAACCAAAACTCCCAATGATTACGTTAGATTTGTCACGGTTATGAATCTGTCAGCCCAGGAAAGAGTGGACAGAACCATTCTGCAATAGCTAAAATAATTCTTAAGGGCAGCACACTTGGAGGAAAACCATGGGTCACTGGCTCCACATTTGCCCTCATGATGCACTGCAACATCCTCTGTGATCCCTGCAGCTGATAGCATGTCCCTAAATCATAGGCAACAAAATTTCATATTGGTGATAGTGTTAATACTGTTTATTGTCAAACTATCATGCATGACATTTGGTGGCACCCATTCATAAGGAAATAAAGAACAATTAGTTTAAATACAATCTGGAGACAGAGATCATGTTTAAAGATCAGGGAGATGCTTAATGGAGCCCAGAAACAGTCCTCTTGCACCCTTTGTGGAAGGAAACCACTGTGCCCCTGTCTAGTCATGGGACATATATGGCCAAAGAAGCCATTCTACATGGCTATTGGCATGGAATTTAGCCTCAGGACAGGCACTGCCACATCTGAGTTTCCACAGAAATACATTGACTCTCCTCCTTGTACAGTACAGTCTTAGGACTCCAATCCTGGATGACTAGATTAGACCAAAGGTCAGAACGTCTGAAGTCAGGGGTCAAATGACACAAATTCTACCTAAGCAGACTGGATTACTACTATTTGCCCTTTTTTGAGATTTCTGTTCTCCTTTCTTTATTAGTCCTCTTTTATTATAAGGTAGCTCTACCAATTAAATCAGGCTCCGCTCTGCGTCACTAGACTTAATCAATCCATCAATCAATCAATCCATCAATCACACTTGTTACATATGCCCCATGTAGATCTCTCATGAAACGATATTACTAACATGAAATTTGATCATAATGCCTATCACAACTGTGAATGGCAGCATGGAAAAAAAGGTTCACTGAATTACTCTTAAGAGATAAGACAGGGTCTCTCCTCTTGCTCTTTTCTTGAAGGGTTCACACTTTCAACAGTGACTTCTTGTCTAAATTCAGAAACTGATCCAGCTAAGGTTGAAAGCAGCTGTCACAGGAGAAACTTGGAGCACAAGATAAGTGTCGGTTCTGAAAACCTCAACAAAATGTCCCAGGGCCAGCTATCATACACCCTTCTGAGCCTGGAGAGACTCACTGTTAAAAAATTACAGAATGTCCAGTTTAGGTCTTATTTGTATTTTGAGTCTTATCAATACTGTATCAGAAATGACCTTGGCAAAACCAGAAAATCTAAAGAATATTCACTGCAAAGACTGGAACTACCAAAAAAATGCATGAGAGACATCCACAAATAATACACCAGGCAATACTGAAAGCTTTGAAGCACACCAGTTGAGAAGGTTAATATTCATTAGACTGAAAAAAGTAACCAGAAGTTAGATGTACGCTAAACAGACAGGCAAAAGGAATGGTGAATGCTGACTCTTGGGGAATTTTACAGCTACCAGAGATTTCTCACTGCGTGCATAATTAGCACAAAATGATCCTGGAGAAAATTGTCAAATCAAAAATGATACTGTGGAATTGGAAAGTAGAAGTAAGGAAAAATAGGTTAGTTCTTCAGTTTATTTGTTTTACTCTTCACAGAGTGGAGAAGATGAAAAGCATCTTAGGAATAAAATATTTTCATAATACTCACAGAGCACTGTAAAGCTGAATAAATGTAAAAAGACTACAGTAAAGGGTGTTCTGAAAAGTTGGCAAGGCTTTAAGCAGCCAGATAAAAAGTAAATCTATGCAAGATTTTTTCTAAAAAAGAAACATGAAGACAGAAGATTATTTTTGCAAATAATATGTGGTAAATACATTATTCAGAACCATTCTTAAGCAATTTCTGAGAAATGGGCGTACATTAATTATATAGTAAGTAAATTTATCCATGGACTTCAAACCTTGTTCTTCACTGTGCCTGGCTCTGTACCAAAGGTGACAGCTTTCTGGATGTAGTTGTGAAAGACACTGGAATGACTGAATTGCTTTTTACTACTTCCTTATACTTTGAGAAGATGATGGTGGAATGCCAATGCTTCTGGTTTGGTACTGCTGGCACTGGACTGAGCTCGCTAGAGCAGTTCTAATGAGATACCGGCAAGGCTAAAACTTTGCTTCTTCTAACCACCAAGACTGGTAATGCACTGGAAACAGGAAACTTTTATAGGAAAGATCACAAATTATGTCACATGAATCAAATATTTCTGACTTACGAGTGGCTTTTCTAATTATATGGGGAACAGTAACAAATATCCACACTGGAGATACATGCCCAGTTCTAGATATTCTAAAAGGTATTAAAGATTCCCAAGATAGTAAAAAGCTGTGCAGACTAGTAGTTGGACAGTTACCAAAGGGGGACCATCCATCTTTGCTAATCTCTTCATAGCCACTATGAAAAAATAAAGGTTGTTTTTTCCCTTTCTCTTTACAAAGGATTCATAAAAAAATATTCTTTGGTCAACTTGGAAGTACTGCCTCAGCCTGGATTTTCTGCCACCATTGTCTGAAGTTCAGACTTCCTTTCCAGTAACAACTAATTTTAAAACTATGACCTGCCTGTGCATGAAAAGACACTTGTGTGTGAGGAAGAGCCAATCTGGAAACCACTGGATTACTGGAAGTGTGGGGATAACTGATTCACTGGATGAATAAGTCTTATTACTAATTTTTTCATCTTTGATTGTTATTTTCAGGACCAAGACTAATATTTCCTACTATTTTAATGTCTTTTGTATATGTCATTTAATGAGATTTTTAACAGTCTTACCATATATGGTTTCATATTTATAGCTCTGTTTCTAAAACATTAAGTTAGTGTATATTATTAAATACAGTTTTCTTATTTTTATAGATGTAATTATACCTATAACAATAACATATAACTGCAGAATAAAAGGTTACAGGAAAGATGAACCGTGGTTATACTCCTAGGCACATATATAATTCTTACATTTTTCTTCATACCGAATGATATTACACAGTTGACTATAATGGGGATGGGCAGCACAGAATCCCAGAATAGTTGAGGTTGGAAGGGACCTCTGCAAGTCCTCTGGCTCAAGCCCCCTGCTCAAGCAGGGCCACCTAGAGGCAGGTGCCCAGGACCGTGTCCAGACAGGTTTTTAACATCTCTGAAAAGTGACACTCGACAGTGTCCCTGGGCAACCTGTGACAGTGTTTGGTCACACTCACAGGCAAAAAGTGTTTCCTGATGTTCACAGAGCCTCCTGTGTTTCATTTTTGTGCTCATTGCCTCTGGTCCTGTAACTGGGTGCCACTGAAAAGAGACTGGCTCTGTCCTCTTTGTACCTTCCCTTCATATATTTTTATCTTTGATAGGATCCCCCTGAGTCTCCTGTCCTCCCGGTTGAACAGTCCTGGTTCTCTCCATCTTTCCTCTTAGAAGAGATGCTCCAGTTTCTGCATCACCTCAGTGGCCCTTTGTAGGACTCTCTCCAGCTGGCACATGTCTCACTTTTACTGGAGAGCCTAGAAATGGACGCAGCACCTCAGGTGTGGCCTCACCAGTGCTGAGCAGAGGATCCCCTCCCTTGATTTGCTGGCAACACTCCTTTTAATGCAGCCCAGGATATCATCACCTTCCTCTAAAGGAAGGGTGCATTGCTGTCTCATTTTCAACTTGGTGTCCACCAGGACTCACAGGTCTTTTTTTGCCAAGCTTTTTTCCAATCAGACAGTCCTCAGCATACATTGGTGGGTGGAGATTAAAGCGAAAGAGTAATAAAGTGATGTCTTTGATAAGGACAGTTCTTTTTCAACATGTAAAACACGACTGCATTCTTTCATTTCCACTCTGTGCTTAAAACTTACGAACTGTAGAGGCACATTTTCATCTTAGCTGAATCTGTAATGGCTAATATCGTGGATGGTGAAGGGTTGCTTCCATTTATTTTGCCATTGCAGCAATTAATGCATCTGCATACATAACTATCTCACATTGCAGTCATTTTGCAAATTATTTTAAGTAGGCACTTTTTTCTATGTTTGATTGTCTTTTGGCATATACCTTTGGGTGTTAATGACCACTTCTATTACATACAGTAACTGTCCTTGTAGACATGTCTGACTACACGTTGAGAAAGAACATTCTTATTTTTTAAGTTGCAAATAATGATACTGTCAAATGAGCACCTTTCTGTAACTACTGAAAAGTCACCATTCCTTTGAAGACTAAAAAACTAATTCTCTTGAAGTCAATAATTAGCGATGTAGCTGTTAAAACATTTCAGCTTGTCAAAAAGCTCTGTTTAATCATTTCATTCAGAATGCACAGTTGCCCATGCAGGAGCCAACAGTTGCCAGCTTTATCACTAAACTTGCTTGTCATCACTATGTGGATAGCTAAAATACGGAATGAGAGTTCAGCTTTTGTTTTAATGAGACACTTCAGCTTTCAGAGTAAGACACAGAAAGAGAAATGATTGTTTATTTGCAATGTAGTTTATAATTGGTGTATTAATTCAGATGATGGGTGCTTCCCACTGTGTAATTCTCTTGTTAAAAAAACCTCAGCATTAGTGTATAATTTCAAACATCAAAAAATGCTCACAAAAGGCTCACAAAATGCTCTCTTGCACAACAATTAAGACTGAAACAGTAAGATTTTAAGAACCACAGTATAAATTGACAGCTGTTTTGTATCTTTTGCTTTTGCCTGCCATAAACTTGCTATTAGAAGGCAGTGCTGTAAAGGTAGCTCATTTAGTCTGTTCTACAAACCAGAGCCTTTCCAGATTGTGCTCTCTCCAGCTTTTGCTTCAGATTTCAAAAAAGTATCTTTCCACTGAGAGGTGGTCAGCCCATGGATAATATTGTTTAAAGCACATGTCTGTTCTACTAAAATGCAGGTGAAATATTGTGTCAATAGATAAATTTAATAATTTAGAAGAGTTATTGTGTATAACCTAAAACACAACTTGGAAATAAGTGAAGTATTAGGGATCTACTCCAACAGATTGCAGGACATTTGACTTACTTGAATTCACAGCTAAACTTGGTAGAACAAAAGCTTAAGGAGCCATGTTCTGCAGTTGGTGAGTGGTGTTCAGCCAGCCATGACCATCCAGTCAGAGCAATATCCTATTTTATTAAAAAATCTCATTTCTAATCTGCACAGCCTTAAAGACAGTTAAAAGTGTTGAAAACATCATTCAAATTTTGGAAGTGCAAGAAGGAATAACAAAGGTTCTCAATATCAATAGAAGTGGAAAAGAGAAGAGTATTTGTACAATTCTAGTTTTACCAGTCTCTGAAGAGAGACTGTGGGGCCCAAGATGCAAACAGGCTCTTCCAGACAGCAGATCTAAGAACTCAACAGGAGTCTAAGTAATCTG
Organism: Chloroceryle aenea; assembly: GCA_013399075.1. NCBI lineage: Eukaryota > Metazoa > Chordata > Aves > Coraciiformes > Cerylidae > Chloroceryle > Chloroceryle aenea. The sequence continues at coordinate 220,988 of VWZY01005378.1, forward strand.
ATGCAAATATCCCCAATGATTTAAGTATTTCCTGGGAGATCTGTAAGATCTAATGGTGTAGAGAGGTATTCACACTGCCTAATCTTAGGCAGTTAGGTCCTCTTTAGTGCTGAATCACACTGAATCTATTTGACCTTGCATGGCATATAAGTGCTTCCATTATTTAGGTGCTTTTAAACATTTTGTTCACAGAGCAGCAATGAAAAATTTCCTCATGCAGGTAATTAAAGGTTTGTGTCTAAAAGCTAGAGAGATAGACAATGAAAATAGTGACAAAATATCTCCTTTATGCTTGATTGCCAAAAGTCTGTTTAAGTTAATAGCTGCCATTAAGTTTAATGTGGTCACTAAAAATTATGCCCCAATACTTGTTACCATTTTCTACTTTAACACTAATGCCAATATAATTAAAATGTAACATGGTCATTTTCACATTTTCATGTTTTTAATCTATAAACCAGAGGTATCAAGACATTAAAATGTCACAATCAGGTCTCTGTCTGACTGAGAGATTGACATTTCTTTGGCAGGAATAAACACATGACATAAGTTAAATTACATCACATTAGCAGACCTCCTATCTTACACAGATATACTTCAGCTTCTAACTAATGACCAGTTAGTTCCTGGCTAAAAATCAAGACCGGATAATCAGTTGGCATACATGAGAACAGCTCCACTGAAGTCATTTTATCACTATGCAGAATGTCGCAATGCATTTCCAGACATTTATTTACTGCATCCTAAAAAAGCCACAACCTGACCCTCCAGCCAATGATCCCTGGACTCAGCAAAGCAGTCCCAATATTGTATGAAAAAAAGCACATGGCTGAGATAACTGCAACAATGCCAAAAAAAAAAAATGGCATTAAAAGGGTCATCGTGAAGTATTTCAGTTAGAGTATTTATGTTGAAGTAGTCAGCACATTCCTCACTCCACAAATGCACTCCTATATTGTCATGATGCCCGTTTATCTGGCTTGTCAAAGGAGCCAGCACAGTCCCTGGAAAGATATTAACCGTTAGCAAAACCCACACCATTGCTTTTTGTAACTCTGTTATTTTTGACATGTCATTTTACCATCTCTCTAAGCAAAGATGCAAGTATTTGCTTTTGACTGTTCAAGGGTATGAGGTGATCCTAGTCCTGCAGCTGATTGTGGGGGCTGTTCAGCAGATTTTCAGAGGTCTTCTCAATCATCCACATTTAGCCCCACATTCCCCTTCTCTGAAGACAGAAGTACAAGAATTTTTGAAGGCTGAAGCTGCAGACTTGGAATCAAGTGGAAACTCAGTAATTCATCTTGCTAAGCAAAGCTGTGTGATTGAGAGCATGTGCGCCGGTAATTCACAAAAATGACAAAATGCATTGTCCTCAGCACAAGGGCTACTGTATATTAAGGGCCTTACTGAACTCCACAGCCTAAACACAATTTCAAGCCTTGCACATCAGAGATAACTACTCTGACATCCAAAGCATGCATAATGATCTGCAGAATAAAAGTTTAGCAAATAATTAAACCTTTCTTTGGCTTCCTTTACAGGACCTGTATTTTTGCTGCAGTATTTTCTTCTATACATTAAAGCAAGAAAAACAGGAAAAACACCACCCACTTACAAAGTATCATTTCTCTCTAATAAAACTCTTAATAATCAGGGCTCCTAGGATAAGAAGCAATACTTTACCTGTGTACTGCCCCTGTTACAAAAGCATGGCATTTTTCTTTCAGTTACATTCTTTGGTGGACAGTTATCTAAGTGTGTCAGTTATATTCAAGGCCAACAGAATTATTATTTTATGTAAAGTTAGTTTCTGGATCTTCAATTTACCTCTTTTAAAAAATAGGTTTGATCAATCAATGTCAATTATTCCAGAAACACCCATCTTCTCTTCAAATATGTTTTACAAATGGACAAGCACTTCACAAGTCTTTCCTATTATATTGCCACCTACCATTTAACTGCTCCCCTGGTATTGCTGTTCCTGCAGCTATTCATTTGGGAAAATGTTTATCTTCTTAAAATTCAGTTCCATAATAATATGTTTATGCTGACAAGATTCTTTTTTTCTTAGAAAGGTCAAGTAACTCCACTTTCCTCCCTGCAATCTTAGTGATAAGAGTTATTACCAGTATCTAAAATTGTTAAAAAACTATCATGAACTACTTCCCCTCAGAAGAACATGGTTTATGTATTGTTTTCTTACTCAGGAGGAATTTTAATTGCCTTGTGGAAGCCTGTATTTCTTCCAAGAGCTTTTTACTACAGTCTGGCACTTTTACAGTTGATAATGAGTTCTTACAGTATCATGTATTTTCAAAATACATTGTATGAAACACTATAAAATTTAAAACATGGTTAGGTCTTCCACAAGTTTTATCAAATTAACCAACAGGGTTGTGAAAAATATCCCAGTGCCTGGGCACAGGTAGCAATTTTGCTTGGCAACGTGCAAGGTTGACTGCATTTTCCCTTGAGAAACACTGGTTAATGGCACATCACATGAGGCAAGCACCGTGTTTCTCTAACATCTGCGTCATTGGATTAAACCAAAACCAAACTAGGGTTTATAGGACAAATATATGAGTGCCTCCAGTGGCATTGAGTGGGAGGACAGAATTTAGCCACCTGCAATGGACAAAAGAAAATACGGCTGCGGCTTAGCTAATATCCCGATTCCCTACTTTGCAGATTATAATGCATATAACATACAGATGCATACAACACAAGAATAGTCCATTTAGTGTCTTAGAAAACATGAAACTTCTTCATATGGGATAAGTAAATCAAATACAGTGAAAGCAGCAATTCCTGTGTAAAAAATGGATTTTGCTTCTGTCTAATCAGAGAGAGGCTGGTTATTTTTACATCAATAACTTACAAAAGAAGGAGAAAGCGTAATTTTTCTCAACAACTTTTCTGGAACTTTTTTTACCCTTGTTGAAATCAGAAAGAAAATTTGTTTCTTACTCCACTATGCCCCACTTATCTTGCAGATACACTCAGAAGACAGTTAAGCCAGTACTTAAAATATCATCTAGCAGATCTTTGAACTTAAAATCAGTACAGTAAGAAAAAAAAAAATCCCCTTCCTTGGAGTAATTTTTAAAGATACACACTGTTGGATCAAATTTGAAGAAACCCTCTAATTCATCCCACTGAAACATTTTGTGTACGGCAAATTATTTATGAATAAGTGTATGAGTTGGGTATAATAATTAAAACGTTTCATGGTGAGGCACAGGGAAAAGATGCAATATTCATCGAAAGTTTAACAAATATATTTCCTATAAGCTACCAGCAGTTAAATAATGACCAATATTCAATACAATGAATATTGTACAAGTACACTTTCTATTGTGATTTATACTCTAAATGATAGACATCATACATGCTATTTTTTTTTCTGTGGGCCAAAAGCAGGAGCTGATCTTTATGACCCAGCACAGTCTCCCCTTTAAACAGCAAATGAGTCAGAATTCTTTAAATGCCATGACATAATCACTGCCTTGATGATGAAATGCAGCTAAATGCACTCAAGAATTACAGGAGCCGTTTTGTCCCTGTGTCTAAGTTCACAGGGGATGGATGCAAGTGCCAGTATACTGCCAGATCAATAGCTATGGACACTAAAAAGATGCTTTCCATCAATTGCTTCCTAGTGATGAAACCAAGAAGAGCTCTGTTCTGATAACGTACTGATCTTCATCGAACAAAACAAGGTTCACGCTCAAGCACTTTTTGACTCCCAGAGAACGAACTTGTGTCTACACGTGCAGAGACTCCAAACAATAATGCTACAGCAGAGCACAGAGACGAGACAACACAACAAATTCAAGCCGTTCCTTTGGATAGGTCTGGCAAATTTCCAAAGTGGTATGATGCAATTTTTTTAAGCTTAGGGAAAGGGCTGGTGATGAGTAAGGACTGCAAGCCTTAGTAGCAACCACTGCTCTGCAGTTCTGCTCCCATCCTGGGAGACAGAAAAAATGGTTGAAAAGATGAGCTAATGCTCTCATCTCCAACACCACCAGACTGCATTTCATGTTGTAAAGATACCAATCCATGTCAAACATCTGTTTTTTTAAAAGATTTTCTGCCTTTTCCTATACGTTTTTTCTATCATAGAGAAAAGCCTGTCAGAGCTTGTCAGATCATCCTAGCAGCTAAATCTCCCAAAATGTAGATTTTCTTGAGAATCCAGAGGCTGAGGTTGCTGGTTGTCTGCAGGTTTATTGGCAAGACCAAAGGTTTGTAACTAATGACTGAGACTCTGTGCTGCCCTACAAGCCACCCCAAATGGAATTGAGCATTTCCCAGGTTTTTGCTCCATTTTATCAACATTATTTGATGTTCACAGAGAGACAGAGCCACTGTGTCATCTTCATTTACCAGGAACTATACCAATCTTCAACAATTATAAAATATACATCTATTTTAAACTTTTACTTCTTATGCTTGTTATTTTCAAGGATAGTTAAAGGTAAACCAGACTGTGAGAGTAAGTATGTCAGCTTATGACAGCAGAAAATAGACCTGAATATTAAAAAGAAAAAAATCTCAAAAGCCAAGCACAGTGAGACTTAAATTTAATTTGTAAGATAAAAGCTAACCAGACCATTTACTGCTGCCATCTGATAGCATTCAATATTGCTTGAAATTCATTAATATGCTAGGTAATGTTAAGTACAGTGCATGTATACAAAATTAATTCTATTAATTTCTACATTAGAAAAATCTACTGAAAGAGGAGGAGAATAATTATAAGGCAGTCTTACCCATCTCTGGAAAAGGCACAGCAAAGCCAATCTAAACCTCAGAAGAATAATTATCCCATGAGACTCCCACCTCCTGGGAGTGCCCATTATTATGTTAGGAGAACATAAAACTGACAGCTATTCAGAAAGACCTCCAAAGCAATTTCGGCTTAGCTCTACTGCTTATCTTACCTTGTCATCTTTTTAGAATATCTACAAGCTTCCAGCTAACTTACTAATATTATAATTTATTCTTACAAGCCAGCAATAAATGCTTCTTTTACAGCATATACTTTGCCTAACAGACCAAATGTTGGAAAAATGCTTATGCACCTTAAATAAAAGGCTACTCAAATTTATATGGTTTTATAGAGTAATAATATTTCCCTTAGATCTACCTACTACCTGCTGATTGCTTACTCAGATTAGGTGGAACTCCTAATGAGAGAGGAGCAAAGCATTTTCTTATCATTCAATGTTTCCTTACGGCAAAATTTGGAACCCAAAATCCGTTTTGGGTGTTATGTCCAACTGCTAACAAGTACAGTTTAAAAATAAAACACAGCAGTTGCTGACCTAAAAGTGCTTGTGATTATAGCATGTGGCGAGCATCCAACAGATAAAAGGAAGTAGGATGGAAAAGCAAAAGGGTAACAGGAGGGCTATCTGTGTCAGAGTCATAAGTACCAATCACAGCATCCTCCCCTAATAATTAAGGGAATAGGTGCAACACAAAGATAGGTAAAAACCAGAAGAAGATAGTGTTAAAAAGAAGAAAAAAAAATTAACCGAGACCATCACACAAACACACTAGGGTTAACATCAGCTGATTTATTATTACATTAGGAAGCTTTGCTTATAAAAGTTAAGAAAAATAGTGGCGATTTAGTTCCTTCTGAGAGCATGAGAAAAAGCAACCTCAATACATTTTTATTGAAGTGACACATCACATAAATAATAAAATTATTCTGGATTAAGGTTTTGTAATAACTTATTTCTATTGAGGAGTGAATGATTTAAAACCAAATGGCAGCACACCCTGAGCATATCCTTCACTGCTTAAGGTGCACCAGAGAACAGCACCTGACTCTGCTGGATTTTCAGAGACATTCCTGTACTCTATTGCTTGGCTGTTTGATTTCAGTGCATCATTTAATCTTATGCCAATCAAATTTACTTACACCACTGCTGTGCAAAGTTTGGTCCAGAGCCCCCAAATAGCAAAGATTTTTAATACAGAAATGCTTCTATTCTGAAACTAATTTATTGTCTAGAAGAACTGCATTTCCTCACAGCTTCTCAATCATTAGGTCCAAAACTCAGTCCTCACTGGAGTGAGAAGGCCAGATTTGAGAGCAGTCATGTATATCTGATGAGGTCCACGAGACACACAATTGGTTCCATTAGACAGTGAAATTCAGAAGAGCGCCAAGTTCTGCCGCAGACAATTTACGATGACATAACCCTTGGCTAAAAGGAGACATGAAATGTGAGCTTCCATCTAATGACCCAGTGGTCGTCCACAAAAGCACTAACAAAAAATCAACATGAGGTGGTGCTTCATGATCATTAGTTGCAAATCACACCTCCCCAAGAAATGCATTGCAGGCACTTTTAATATAGCAGGAGAGCCTTGTACAAATGCTAATCTCAAAACACTCACTTGAAAATGCTCCAATGGTTTTAGAACAATGGAAGAGATGACTGATTAGGTGCCAAAATGGTTTGATGCCAGCTCTGAAGAAAGCCTTTTTGTAGCTCTTACAATTTCTCTTAAAACAGGTTCAAGTTCAAGTTGCAATGTCCTTCAAAGTACAGGTGACTTTTTGCACCAGTTCCAAACAGGATTTCAGTACCAGCTGTGCACTGACTGTTCCAGCTGCTGTACAGAAGTGTTAGCCTAGCAGGCATACTACTTTTTGCATATCCTAGATGAGGTGTACTACATTCCTACACCACTTATTCTGCATGTAAATTATTATATTGTCTTATGAATAAAAGGTGACAAAATACACACGATTTACTTAAAAAGGGCTACAAAATATGTATTAGCTTTATCAAAAAAGTGAATGTAAGTGGGAATGAAGTAGCATAATCAGTACTAAAGAAACAACTCCTAGGAGGTCAAAAATTAATGTATCCTACAACTGAGTGAGATTCCCATGATACTCCAACTCAATATTTTTTTCTATGTCAGAGAGTGCCAAGCTTTGATTTATAAAACTTACAATTGCTCCATTGATTTTGGTAGGGTGGGAATGATTTCTTTCAGCCAAAGAGCTGTCCAGGATTATATATAAACATTGCGATCTCAGAAATCCCAGTGGCCAAGGTGTCAACAGCAGATGGATTTCATGCTCCTGTCTGTAAGCTCAGTACCAGTAATTGCAATGTAGTCTGCTTCACACTGAAGCATCAATTCCTCATGTTTATCAACTATAATAATTTTATTCACGCACTATATAACAGTAGCCAGAGACAGCCACTCTCTGATTTATCCCTTACAGCCCAGATATCTTACCACTGAAAGTGTTTATTTTTGCACCCATGTTCAGATCTACAGAAGTATATACTCCAATAACAGAATTTACATGAACCACTGAAGTAGTAAAGATTAAAATGACCACAGAACTACACAAGTATATTCCTCAAACTATCCGCTGGATGAGCACAAATTCTGCTGATCACTGAAATAAATATCTAACCTGGTGAAAAAAAACCCAAATATTAAAAACTTCTTTAAAGGCCAAGCTAAATAAACCTATCAAAATCCTAGGCTAGAAACAGTATCACACACTTTTTAATTCAAATTCAGTTTAATTCAAATTCTTTATCCGTAAACATTGTGAAGATAACCTTATTTCAGAACAGGAACCTGAATCTTTACCCGTAACAAAAGTAAAACACAGCAGCCCTGACCAAACACCAGTACTATACAATCAGATTTTAAAATGGATGAGTTCAGAGGCTATATCCTGTTACATCTGAAAAAATTCATTGAGGTCCATCTTTTTTTCTGAATATGCTCACCTACATTTAGCAGCATATATAGGTGTAGATTTCTCTACCTTATATGCTCATTAAAATTCAGTCTGTATTTTTACAAGTGTGATGTTATATACTCCCTCTCACACAGTTACTACAACTCTTTCCATTACTACAGGTTTCAGTGGATTTTTCATAGAAGACAATATGAAATAAGTAAATTTCTTTCCTCTTTGCATTGACTGCTAAAATAAATTTTGTGGTTTTACCAATTTTTTATTCAGACTCTAGCTAAACAAAAGATACGCCAGTGACACAGCTCAGGGATGTATCAGGAGGGAACACCCTGACATCTAGAAAGAGCAAAGTATGGGTTTGCAATGAAAGGACAGTATTGAAACTTCAGACATTGAGTTTAATTCTAACTGTTCCAAATGCTCCCTGTGTTATTCTCCTTCCCTACAAGAGGGAGAAAAAACCCACAGTCATTCTCCCAGCCTCTTTGAGCTTTCCTGGGTACGAAGCCACCTTGCCCTGTGCATTGTGCAGTAGCAGAATCCCAGTTCAAATCTGACCATTAGACAACATCATAAAATCAACCACAAATGCTTCTGCTGCCTCAAATAATAGAGCACGTTTCAAAAACAAGAGGCTCTCTATACTGGCACAAAGTAGGGGCAAGCAGAAGGAGAAGGAGACAGATGTAAAGAAAACCAATCTTCAGTGCTAACTCCAGTGAAGTAAATATTTCTAATCCAACAAAAATAGCTCTGTAGTCCTCAGTGCTCCACCTCAGGCACAAGACATCACTGGTGGCTGTTGAGAGCATCACTGAAGAGGGACATGGTTAAAAAAGCTACTGTACCATTATGAGTCAAAATGAGTCCCAGGAGCATTCATTCAACATTTCCAAACGAAGGCCTCTGTGGCAGGCAGTGAGAGCTGAATTTCCTTTCTCTACTCTGAATTCAGCTGCAACCTCAACATGGAGGAGAAAGAAAGAAGCTGTAGCGTGCGGATGTGGAAGGAAATCAAGAAGACCCTTGAGTGGCTGTGCTCGCACCTCATGGCACGTCCCAAAAAATGATGGTCTCACAGCTGCCCAAAGCACAAGAGGAAGGTTGAGCAGGAGAGGAGGAAAGCAGATGGGAGAACAGCCTGCCTGGATTCCCTGCCCTTGCTGTGGCCCCTGCCAGAAGAGCCACTTGCCGGTGCAGGCTGGCAGCGTGCCGGCAGAGCACAGCCCCACTGGAGGCAGCTCTGCATGGGAGAATCTGCTGGATCACACCCACCCTCCGACCGAGTGCTTTAATGTGGTTTCTGCTCTCTTGCACTACTTTTTCTGGACAAAAAGAGCAGGTCAGGTCAGACAAACCTACTGATGAATGTTTATCTTGGCGGCTGTTTATTTCTTTATTTTTAGTAGTGCAATGGGGCCTTGGCGGGCACCACTGTCTCTCAGGCTCATCCTCTAAGTGCTTCTGCAGGCTGGACTAGTCCCCATCTCACCATGTTCACTTCTGACCGCTGAGGTGAGTATTTTCAGCCAGCATCCTCACAACAACAAACAGTTATTATCACTCCAAGCACACTTTTCATTAGCCAAATATTTCTCTACACACTTTTAAGCTGAAACCACCACTTCTACTTAATGGAATAGCAATTAACTTGAAATACTTGGCTTTTTACTGCACTGCATCACTCTTTCACAGTCTGATATGCTAATAAAAATATCATGCTAACATAAAATATCATCTCTGATTTTAAACTAAACCAAAATTTATTGGCTCCAAAAGTGCAATACGGATCTATCCAATGAATATTGATGTATTAACTTAGGTAGCAGAGTCTTAGATGCCACCGGGGAACTAAATCAGAGTGGAGCAGACCATACAGTGCACTGGAAAAAATCTCAGTTTTTCCGTTTCAGTAGAATTTCAGTTCTACTCAAACCTGAATGCAGCTCCAGACTGAAAAGAAAACTTGAAATGATAAGGTAATTTTTGCTACTTGACAGCTCTCACGCTCCATAAAATACTCCTTCAGACCCCCAGTAAACGAATTAATTGGCAATCTTGCAAACAAAAATCCCAAGTTCTTTTACTTCTGAGGCATTATTAGCAATTACAGGATGGTGGCAGGACAAATTATGTTCTCAGTTATATCTCTACAACACACCTCTCTCCTGCTTATGCTCTTAATCCATACCCAGCTCCATTGAAAATGCAAATCTTTAAAATGATGACTGTAGGGATAATGGTACAAGATCACTGCAGTAAAAATGTCCATTTACTTCAATGGTGCTTAAACTCCAAGCCTTGCAACTGGCACAGATAAACATACATTTACTGCAAAGTTTAAATGTTTAAGATCCTATTGAGCAACCACCACCCAAAAACAAGCCAGCAAACAGCACTGCTAGTCTTCATAGAGAGCTACACCCATCCATTTCATCTGAAAAAGGAAGCTGATGCAATGGAAGATGACATGAGAAAGTGATGATTGACTTAGTTCCTTATGAATAACAAAGTACTACCTAACTCTACAAAGGAGCAGATAAGTATAGGAAGTAACTGAAGTGCTGAGAAAAAAAGTTAACAGCAAACAAACAACAAAAAAAATTCCAAGTATGGTGGGACAGGCAGAATTATTCAGGAAAAAAACCAAACAAAACCACCATATAACAAATCTCAAAGAACTGTACAGTTCAGCTGTCTCTTCTGATTTCAAGACATGTATTTTTTTTTTCCTGTTCAAATTGGACAAGGACCTGTCTATCTTACCCACTTCTAAAAGTTATTGTTATATATCCAATTCCAGCTCTATTCATTATTCATTTACTGATTTGGAATTTCATCTTGCAAACAAGCTGTTATTGAAAATCTTTTGAGAAGTGTCTCTTGTGACCTCTGAGATGTCTTTTTAAAAGAAACATAATTCTGAAATACAATTGTGCAGCAGACCTTGCACACTGATGTCTCACTGAGTAAACTGAATTAAGGTCAAAGTCAGCTGCTCTTTTGTGACTCTGTTACAAGAAACTAGCCAAGAAATAAGCCATTTCAGCTTGAACAAGAAATACAATTGATGAAATAGTGGACCTTTGTGCTGCCATTAATGCATTACAAAACAAAGAGATGCACCAAAAGTTTCACTTGAAAAAGCTTCCACAACATTATTTATTTATCCACCCTATTGCCAAATTCTAGTTACTAATAAAAAGTAGTAGAAAACACATTCACTTGAACTGAGTATGTCTAACAGAAAGTTAAAAGTATCAAGAAATAAAAGTCATAACAAAAAGTAGCAATACCAAGGTAAGACCAAATGCCCATCTCACCCAACATGCCATTTCCAACAATAGAGAGCAACATTCGCTCAGGGGAAGAATTTGATAGTCAGACAACCAAGCTGAAGGAGGTTGCTTCCCACATGACACCATCAGACCTACGTCATAACCACTCACGTTGGAGTGCTTTGTACGTAAACAATCCCATGGCATACATCAGTACCCACACAGAATAACCATAGGAAAAGTTTTTAGTCTGCATTGCTTTTTCTTAACTTTAAAATAGAGAATGTAGCCAGCTGCCATTATGTGGTCTCTAAGTAAAAAATATGCAAACTGTAGACAGGTTTACTTCCTATGTTTCAATTTTACGGCATTTCAACTGCACTGAATTCCAAAGCAGTAACACTGCAGTATAACTGTGAAAGTATTACGTTGAACCAGAGCAATTCTTCTGAACAACATGGCCATTTACACCAGTATCCTAATATAATACATATTTACAATAGAATGCTTGGTGAGATAAATTAGTCATACTGTAAACAGCCGTCAGGGATATGGAAAGTAATAGTTTCCCATGATCTTCTACATGTGTACAAAAGCAAGTGGCTGAAATGATGGAAATATTAAGATGGTATCTTTAGCAGGCGCTCCTCTGCCCTGGAGGGAGAGTGATGGGAACACCGTCCGTGCACTTCCAGTTTCTCTATGCTTTAATGAACACCCAAGCTGCAGACGTGCATCCTCTCCAAGAAGCACTTCTGCTGGTTAAAAAGGCAACAAAAAAGGAGTATAAACACATTGCTCGGTCACTAAGGGTTAACATCAGGAAGGTCAAAGGCCAGCTACAGCTGAATTAGCCAGCTATGCAAAGGGAAACAAGAAGGGCTTCTGCAAGCAATGCTAGCAGCAAAAGGAAGTTCAGGGAAAATGTAGGTCAAGAGATGAACAGGATAGACAACCCACTGACAGGCAATATGGAAAAGCTTGCTTCCAGACCTCTTCATGCACCTCTACAGTTTGGGAAAGTGATGGGCAGTTGACAGTCAAGAAGTAACTGGTTAGGGACTCATAAGCAAAACTAGATGTATTTATTCAAATACTTGGAGCTGTGTGGTATCATCCAAGGGTCATTAAAGAGTTGGCTGATGTGATTGTGTGACCATGATGCATGAAAAAAATGCATGTGATCAGTGTAGGTTCCCAGTGGCAGAAAAATGCTATTATTATGCTTATTTTCAGAAAGGCAAGTAGGAGGATCGGGAGAACAACAGCCTTGTCAGCCTGGCGTCAGTCCCTGGACAGTGCAGGGAACATCTTCCTTGGAGTCTTCTTTCAGACACAGGAAAGGACAAAATATCAAACCAGTGAACTCAGGCAGACCATGCTTGGCCAAGCTGAGCGCTTTCTGTAGCAAAATGACCTGCTACGTGGATGAGGAGAGAGAGTTGGATTCAATATACCTTGACTAATTAGGGTTTCTGACAGTGTGAGCCTCCCATACACATTTGAGAGTTGAAGAAGTAAGGGCTAGAAGAACAGGCTCTTAGGTCAATTGAAAATTGGTTGGTGGGACTGCCAGTCCTGAAAGGTGATAATCAGAGGTTTTACAAGTACTTTGTGGCTGGTAGTGAGCAGAGTGCCCCAGCATCAGTAGTGGCTGATATTGTTCAATTTCTTCATCAACTACTTCAGTGATCAGACAGACCCCTCAGCAGCTTTGTGGGCAACAGTAAATTGGCATTTAGCTTAATGTCTCTCTGAAAGATTCAATTCAGAAGGACCTTGATAAACTGAGGCTTGGGGCAAAAGAAACTTCTTCATGTTCAACTCAGAAGTTCAGCGTCTGAGGCAGACTAACTCCATCCATCACTGAAGACTGGATATTGTCTTGTTGTGTAGCAGAAATTACTTTGGGATCATGACCCTGCTGAAATGACCAGGGGGTCACGGTGCACTCCAAACTTATTATTCATCAGGAATAATACAAACACCACACAGAAGCCACATTACCCACAGTGAAGGGTTAAGGGAGCTGGGCTTTGTTAGTGTGGCAAAGAGGAGGCCAAGAGGTAATCTAATAGCAATTGTAGACCAATTGCTTAAAGAGCAGCTGAAATGATGACAGGCCCCAGTGCTCCTTGGTAGCAGCAGACAATGAAACAAGTGTCAAACATCACAAACTACAGCTTGGATGGTTCAGATCAGGCAAACATGATTAAACAAAATTCTGTGCAGCAGCAATGGGCTGCCCAGAGACAAGTTACAGTATCTATTCTTGGAGATTTTCAGGACTAAACTGGACAAAGCCATGGTTCACTAGATATAGTGCTGAAAATGGGTTTCATTCAAGACTTCCAAAGGCCCATTCCAACCAATTTTTCTGTGATTCAATGAAAAGATTATTGCCCAGCTCCCTCATACAGCCCTCCTGCCAGATGTCTCAGCTCCCAGAAATGCAACAAAGCCATGTTTTCCAGGCTGCATCCATTAACCAAGATTGTTTTGGATGGAACAAAGTCAGAAAACACTCTGAACAAGCATATCGATGGGAAGATCTGAGAAAATAGTTACTTCCAGCAAGAAAGCCATGATAAGCAATTGAGGATGGGCTGGAAAAAAAGCTGAAACATGTTACAGCACTGGCAGTAGCTGCTATGTAAGTAGCTGCACACGTCTTAGCTTCTGCAGAGGATTGCTCCCTGAGCTTGCCAAGAACTATATACCTTCCTCACCTCCCAGCAGTGTCTCTGCAAACAGCTGCAAGAAGTTTCATGTCTTGTCCTTGTTTTTTCCTTATTTCCAACCAAACAGGGAGGTCCAGCTCACTGACATATACCACCTTTCTCAATCAGTGAAACTCATCAAATCTGGAGTTCAAAATTTATCACACTACATCCAAGGAGAAATTCCAACTGTGTTGAACACAAGTCTTAACCTCTCATCCAAAATTCTCCAGTAAAAGCAGTTGAGATGCTGATGAACAAGATCCAATTAGCTGATTAGTCAAGATTCAATGCACATATGTATACAGAGTACAAAGCGATTAAAATGGTGTCATGATGTTGGATGAAGAGGCAAGAACAGCCTAAACTTTAGCCAGTAGCTTCTGATGGCAAGCACTGGCAGAGATAACCCAGTGGTTGAAAGCCTGTCAGAAGCCACAAAGAATAAATCAAGGATACCACAGGATGCAGTGTTGGTATATTCTTTCCAAATAAAATAATATCAACATTATCTTCTGCCTGAATCTGCTGAAGAAAAGATGGGTCAGACTGGCATGTATTTTGTAGTTATTTAAAAGACATTAATCTGATCCTATCCTACCACACTTAAGACATGAGTGTGCATTGAGACATCTGGACACAAACCCAGTAGTTACTGCTGAGCTGCTGAGACAAACTGGTCTGGTCCTTCATCAGGCCTTGGATTGCCCAAAGACTAAGCCTGGACAGAGAGAGCATAATGCAATGTTTCCAGGGATTTGTCTCAACTTACCCATCTAGGAGTTGCTAATATCTAGTCTCAGCTAGTCATTTAGACTACTTTAATCATCAGTCTGGAGAAATGCTTCCACATGTGTTTGAGTCTTGTATAAGATGGGTAGAATAAACCCCTTGTTCTTCCCCTCCCACCAAGGCATGTCCATCTCTCCACTCCTACCATAGGGAAGACACCATTTCAGAACTGTATTGTCCATCATAAGGGATGTTTTGAGAGGATTTTCGTCTCTACCTCTACAGCACAGAATCTGCTATGTGATCATGTGCTGGAAGAGAAGATAAAAGAGAAGTACTAAAGAAAAATACTGCTTAACTAAATTTTGTAGGTTTTTGGAAAGGCAATTATTCTGAAGTCAAGAATTTCTCATCCAAGGTTATGAAGAGGTTCTGAACGTGTCCATGCACAAAGGAGATACACAACACATATATGCATATGCACGACTTTATCTGTATAGCTCAGAGCAAGGTTGCACTTCCAATTGTCTAAAACTGAAATCCTATTGCCCACATGAATTAAGAGACTGCTAATAGAGAAAAGATCTCATGGGATCAGTTTCAATCCCTGAATGAATACACACACATCTTAACTCATTTCAGGGGACTGCAAAATGTGCCCCTCAAGAATATTAATTCATGTGAAATCTCCACAGGAAAATTAATTTCCAATTCACAATATAAAATTTTGCTATATATTTTGCTGTTGCTACATAGTCAAAGCTCCTATTAACATTAGGCCTTTCACAAAACATGCCAAAGGAATTTAATGTACCTAATGTAAAGAAAACCACCAAAGCCTCCTGCAACTCAGCTCCACTATCTGAACTTTATAAATCAGAAGTTAGCTATTGTGTAGCTCAGCTCAAAAATTATCTGTATCTGTACTTATTTCAACTATGAATTCTTTCAACCATTTTTTAAAACAAAGGTAGGAAATGGGAACAGAATTGTAAATAATTAGAATGATTTCTTTTGACAGAGAGACAGGAAATCACTGTTTTAGTTTCTAAATCCTGAGTTTAAGAAGTTCCCTTCATAAGAAACATTTGCTCATTTTTAGTGGGCAGATGCTTAATGACAAATAGCAACACCAATTTTGATATCAGAATATGTTTTCTTCCTCAAATGGAATGAACAGGGACAATAATGAAGCTTTCGTTTTCCCTCTCATGCAATACTCATTTACTGAAGATGTTCTCCTCCCTGTTCCCAGGTCTGCAGAAGGTCAAGCTGTCCTCACCAAGATGGCTCTATCAAATGGGAACTGGCACATCACTCATTAGATCCCTCAGGAACATTATCAAACATTGGCCTTTTCTCAGACTGGATACTTGGGGCTGGATTTGTGGCACAGCCTTCATTTTATTTTCCAAGAGGAACAATACAGTGAAATAAAATTCACCAGCCTGTAGGTTATTCCACTCCACTAGGACAGAAAACAAAATGAAATGCTTAACTCCCCTGAAAAGCCATTCAGCTCTCAAAGCCTCACTAATGACAGGGAAGGAAACAGAAGATTATTCTCATTCCTAACCCAGATTTACTTTTAAATGGTTATTATGGCAAAAATAAGAACCATGACATGCTGCTTCACTTGGCAAGAAAAAAAAGAGAAAATAAAATACTAGAGCACTGCACCTGATCTTAAATCAAATCCCATGTATTACTGACAGATCTCTCCTTTCAGGCCCATCTAGTGTTTTTTGCTATGTCATTTAAATAAAACAGACTTTTAGTCCTTTTTTATTGTAGAGATCTTTGTGCAAGGGGTAGAGGTCAAGACACGGAGTAGATGTCATTAAATACTGACAAAATACAGGGTCCAGAACACATAAGACCACATAAGCTCCTGTGACTGATCATTTTGAGA
Source organism: Chloroceryle aenea (assembly GCA_013399075.1). Lineage (NCBI taxonomy): Eukaryota > Metazoa > Chordata > Aves > Coraciiformes > Cerylidae > Chloroceryle > Chloroceryle aenea. Next base: position 237,389 of record VWZY01005378.1, read on the forward strand.
TCGGAGTGCATATAAAATTGAGGGCACTTAGCACTCACTGGAACTGAAGCTGCATACAAAAATACAGCACCGCTTTTAATTACAGCACTCAAATCTTTCTGGGGAGGGTCCTAATGAGAAGGTATTTTGTATGCCAAGCTATGTCCCCATCTCAGCAGGAATCAGCTGTACTCTCTCAATTGACCTCTCCTTGCAGCTCCTTTTAAAGAAAGGAAAAGGCCATACAGCTAAGAAAAAAAAATTCCTACCAATAACAAGTTAAATTATATTTTTAAAATCTCACTGACTTCTGCACTTCTGTTGGATTCTTCACTCCTAAAATATCACAGTAAATTTTATCAATTTATATCTCCTTTAATTATTCCTGAAAGCCTCATTCAGAAAAAAAATGAACTCAGAATAAATAGTGACATTTTAAAAGTCGTTGCAGTTGTTTAATCATTCGTATGACTTCTGTAATCATCTAACCCTAAAGTACCATTTGAAATGTTTTTATCTAATGCTGTTGCAAAGCCTATCTCTCTCCTGCTTCCACTTCTCCAATCCTGAGATGCTCCTAAAGCCATAAACTTTTAGAAAAATAGCACCACAGACTTTGTTCTGCATCTACAAGGCCACTGTCAATCATTCAATTTAAGAAAAGCAAGTAATTATTGTGCACTGTGAATAAAACATATTTTACCTTCTGTCTCATCGCTCTTCAACACTGTTTGCTTACCAGTGTCTTCAGTATCCTGTGCATACTAATTAGTAATGCTGCTCTACAAATAAAAGTGTTGTGAGATGATAAGAGGTTTAAAAGACAAACAGAAATTGTTACACTGAAATAAGTTTGCAACTAATTCTCACCACGAGCTTAACCATTGATGTACTTCAGCACTGAAATAGGTCAGTGTGTGAAGCAGGCACCTTAACTGTACTTACAGGCTTCTTGTGGATTAACTGATGATCAGCCACTGCGATCTGGTCATTTTGTTAAGTTTCATAGAACACCAGACCAGAGACTGTGGAATGTCCTATATACCACACCCTTATTTTTACTAATGTTTTATGAAAATGCACCTTTTTGAAAAGCATTCGGTGTTTACTAGAAGAAATCAAGGGGTAGACTGCACCATCTCACTCACTCGTTCACCTTTTGTCATGTTAAATCGAGTAACTTATTTCCACTTCAACATTATCTGATTTCTGTTTCTATTACTCATTTTCCACTGAGTTAAAAAAACCTTTAGCACTCCCTATCTCCTCTCTGTGGAGGAATTTGTACTCTCTAATCAAGCTCTCCCTCAAACATCTTTTTGATAAAATGAGCCTGATGAGTTTTTTACATTTATAGTAAAAGACACATTCATTACTCAGGCCTCTTATCATTCTGGTGTCCATCTTGTTTGCTGTTGCCTTTTAGAACTTCCTTTTTGAAGAGATGAGGAGGACTGACTCAGTACTCTAGTACCAGTTCCAGCAGCGACATGCGCACTGGAAACCATGGGTCTGCTCCTGATGGTTCCTGCCATGCTTGCGTGTTCTCAGACTTTACAAGCTCATTTTGTCAAAGCCTTTCTTGAGTTGCATTTTCACTGTCACACTTGAAAAAAAGATCAGTTGCTGCTTTCTGGGACAGTGTAGCCCCATTCCGACACAGTCAATTAGAGATCACCCTTTAAAGCAGAAACTACTTCAGGGGTTTTTTTTGGATTGGCTCAGCTCGCCCAGATGAGTGTACTCTCCCATACAACTGCCTTGTCTTCTTCATTATGTCCAGCCACTAAAGACATCAGCAGCAATTTTGTGTACTTCCAAGATTACTGATCAAAGCTTCATCCTTCTACAATCCAAACAGACATCAACACAGCTCAGTCTTTATTCCTCACAAGTACTTTGTGGTAAATGTCATACTACTTTTCAAATCTATTCAGCTCACCACACCATAATCTGTTTCATATTGAAATTGCATTGAAAAAAAACCTGCAGGAAACTAGCAAAGAAGCAAAAGTAGGGCCAATGTCCTGTTTCATTCCAGTTCTTTTCACCACTCAGGCTATTTGAAAAACCACAAAAAAACCAGCAGAGCTCATCGACACTCACCAAGTGACTCAACTGTCACAGAGCATAAAGCAAACCCAGGGAGAAAGAGAAACACAACAATAATGAACAATATGAACAATAATGAACAACAGCCAAATACTGCCAGTGCCATACCTTTCATGATAGATTTGCTGTGATGTGCTACTGCAGCTAAAAGCACATTGTGTGGGAAGACTGTCCAAATTCATCTTGGTACTTGTGTCACCTTGCAAATGAGCAGGTTGCAAATCCTTACGGTCACACCACCACAAGAGCACACCACTCATACTATGCAACACAGGCATGCTGAAAGAACTTTCCTACTCCATCATGTAGCAAAGGAAACAAATTACCAAAGAAGGGGTAAAACTTAAATGCCCATCAATAAATACATAACTGATAGAAATGATAACTCTTCACTTCCCTCCTAAGTTGGTGAGAGTTAATTAGGTGCTAGTCAAGGGGTTCTCTGCATCTTAAGGACTACAGAATTTTAAAAGGCACTGAGATCCTACAGTCCAATCGAAACAAAATACAGTTTCAAGCTGCAAAATTCAAGTCTACTTTGAGCATATCTGTTTGGGTTTTTTTCCCCAACTAGTGTCTTAATGTTACCTTGATATTTTATCAGCTGCATTCTCAAGAAAAAAAAATAAAAAATTGTGACTGAAAAATGAGAGAAAGGCCACAGTAGGGATTCAAGAGTTTGGGTTGTTAAATTTAAGAGCAATGTATGCTGCCTCCAGCCCAGCTGGCAGGTAAGGAAGCATGAGGGGAGGAGGAAATATTACTGGGGGGAGACCACAGGAGACTGCTTTGAGGGAAAGGAGCACTGAAGATCATGGGAAATGCAGCTGCAGATATTGGGGGGGTGAAGTATGTAGTGAGGAAGTGAAGTCATGTAGTACAGTGGGTAGGTAACAAACCCGTAGGAAACCAGGTTTCATTTCAGTTCTGCTCATGGAATGACTTGTTCTTGATCACGGTGATTGCTCAATTGAGGAAGTATTATATTCACCCTTTCTGGCATCACTGGCATAACTGTACATCTAGCCAAAGACTTCATTTATTGTCTTTTTATTCCTGCAATTCTGAATCATCCCTGCCTTTGCATATTCATGCCTAAGCCTGCAATTAACCTGCCAGCCAAGTTACTCATGGTTAGAAATTGCCAAGTTCCTTCCTTATTATTTATTTTTCTTTGGGCAATGAAGATATGGTAAATACATATAAATTAAATGGTATTCTATGTACTCTCTAGCCTACACCTAATTATTAAGAGCAAGTGACTCTTATCACACTCAGATACAACGTCAATATCCTATGACAGAACAGCTTATCTGAATCAGATACTAAAATATATTTAAGAACTAATTAAAACTTGGAACCAAATAAAAGGAAAAGCAACATGCAAATTGTTCACCAAAAAGCTTGTGTTAGAAAGAATGAGTGTTTACTTAACAAAATACATGTATATACTTGTGTTCAGGTATCAGGCATGAAAAATGAAGTCTTCTCCAAGTTCTGTCTTCTTATTAGCATTGGCACAACACTAACTGTTCACACTTCTCAAATACTAAGGACTTTGCACTGTCAGTTTGACGTTAGATGGGATTTTGGCACCGTTTCCAAAAGAGGTTTCAAGTCCTAACTTTTCAGCTATAGAAACTTCCAATCAGGTGCTCTCAGAGTACCAAGCTGCTGACCTAAAATTAGGATACACTAGTTGTTAGCTACAGAAGTTATAGAAGTCACTGCTTTATGTCCAATTTTCATCTCCTTTTCATCAAGGAAAAAATCCCCATATACATCCTGTGCTTAGCATTGAAGTTCTTCATTGCATGCTGGTGACCATAAAAGTTCAATTGCTTAGTTATTCAAAATATCCATGCACCAGAATGACTGCAGGCTTACCAGCTGGGACACTCACCACCATTCAAGTCACTTGAAGGGAGGTGATTTGAAAGTTACAGAAAGGTAACAACATTCTTTTATGCTATCAATGAACATTTGACTACAGCCCTAACAACACTCTCATAAATGTGATTACTATATAGAGTTGAAAGAACTTGAATGGCTGTGTTATATGCAGGCTAACATTATGATGTTACAGATGGAAAACAAAGAGCAGCTTCAAACAACCACACTGCCGGAGGAAAAAAAGGCAGAGGGAGGCTCCTCTTGTAGCTAAGAAGCTTTGAAGCTAGCAGCATCAGAGGCAAGTCTAGGCTAGCATCAAGCCCATAAAGTAAACAAAATACATGCAGGTAAAATTTGGGACTATCAGCCTTTACAGTGTCTCTTGAAACCTTTCATTATTGCTATGCTTCACTGCTTTCAGAATCAAGCTTCCTATTAAAAATCCTCATGTGCAGCATAAACACAAAAAAATAGGAAGTATGATAGAAAGAAATGCCATTAATAGCTCTGGGTTGGTTATTTCACAACACTTTATACTTCTGATCTCTCAAAGTCACATAGTCATGTCTTGCTTCTTTCTAAAAGATGTAAGAGAACAAATGATAGACTTACGTGTAAATGATAGTTTCACAGGGAAATGGAACTAGGAGTCTATTATAAAAAGTGTTCTCATGACAGCTTTGCAGGTGGGGTGAGAACCAAAAACTTCACTCCTGCAGTAAAACCATGTGAAGGGGTAAACTAGAAGTTGTGTGACCAAGTTTGGACACATTATTATAATGTAGATTACCTGGATTTAAAATTTTAAACCAAGAATGAAGCATGCATTTCCACTTCTCCAGTCCAATGAAGAAACTTAATAGTAACTGGGGATTTGTCACGGCCTTGGCACCTTGTGCAAGGGACCTATGGTAGCTATACTGCTAAGGCTTCACTTACAACAAAACAGTAAGCAAGTCCATCAGGAAATCATCCCTGAACACAGGATGAGGCTGTGCCAGCTGTTCTGAGTCGGGATATTGAATCTGGAATGCTTAATCAAGCTGGGAGTGGTGCTGAGGAATCTGCCAAGAGATGGGCAATCACTTACTTCTTTCTGCCAAATTTTTAAGTAGAGCCATATACAGTGAAGTATCTTTCTAGCAACACATATAGTATGATACATGTGATGAATTCTGAATTCTTGCTAATAAACGTTATAAACTGTAATTTTAAGCTTGCATTAGCAGCCCCTCCCTGCTGAAAATTTTGTTAATATTGAAGCTGATTATAGCAGCCTCATTCCCTAAGGCATTTGTCTGAACTTAAGGAATAAATACATGTAACATAAAAACACTTTCCACAGCATGCAAATGTATGGTACTGTATAAAACATTCAGGTCTTATTCATTAAAAGAAAGATAGTCTTTAACATACTCAGTTCTAACAAGTCCTAAAAGACAATCTTCAGAAAGGACCTTTCTATTTGAAATGTAAAAATCTGTTTTTGTCTGTTAAACTCTCTGCTCTGTACCTTTTGCCATTTCCCACTGTCATCCACCAGCCTACAAATTAAGTTCAAAAAGCTACAGGGACTTTTTCCTCTCCTATCCAAGGAATGGTCATGCAGTGCTCCTTCTTCACAATGTCTCTAGGATCATCTCTTATCCAAAACAAAATAAAAATGATTCTTCACATCCTGCCAGCTCCCATCTCTATTGCTGATCTATTCAACAACTCTAGGTCTACCTAGACCATATGAGGGAAGGCTGCTGGAGTGCCTTGGTGTCTCCAGTGCTCTAACAACCTCTGCATGGTCAATTAAGACAACTTATCTTGGCCTTTTGACCTCTAACAGCATTTAAACTTGCTATTGGATAAATATTCTCAGAAATCACTGTATTTATATATATATATATACACGGTTACCTAATTACATCAAGCCCAACTAACATTCTTCCCAAGATTAAATTTGCCAAAAGTTGGTAAGGCCAAAACAGCTTGCCTAAACCAGAAGATCTCCAAGCTCATTCTAATTCTGGGGACGGCAATGGTCACTGCAGCTTTCTACAGATTCTCATGTTTTCTGTTAGTGGAGATCTGATTCAATGTTTTACTATTTTGTTTGTAATGTGATCTGTGTGGAATGGTTCTGATGTGTATTTCCTGCACTCCTAAACTTCTTACTGCCATCCACAGTCACTTCTGCAGTACAGGCAACACAGAGGTCATTTCTAAACAGCAACTTAACACACAAAAGAATATTTTCCATGGGGCAATAATACACAGCTTGTGCGTGAAAACTGAAATCTCAAAATGTTCTTTGGCTTCAGTCACATTCTTGAAAAACCTGAAGCATTTGGTGAATAATCTCTCTCCTCAGCAGAAGAATTATGACTGATTCAAGCCACAGTTGAATATGACTGATTCAAGTACAGTTCATACCCTGGTGGTTTTGCTGAGCAGAGAACAAATGAAATCAAGAAATTGCACTAAAAGGGTAATCTTTAAAGATGGTGTTTTAATGTCCTGAAGTCTTCTGCCAAAAAAACCCTATTCTGTACTACACTGGACACAAACTAAGAATAAAGTGGTAAACGGTGGTTTGTGCAGTGATTATCTCATGAAGTTTCCAATCCCAGCTTGAACATTATGGACAGTAAGGCAATAAAACATCAGACTGTAAGATATGGATAGTCAAAACCTTTGCTAGTCCTAGAAAAGAGATGTGCGTGTCAAAATATTTTTAAGCAAAGCTAAAATACCACACCATCCAACTTCTGCTTTTCTGCAAGATAATTAATCATTACCTGTTTAAAAAACAGGATGCAAACCAAGTTTATAAGGGGAGTGAAAGCATGCAGGGCTGCACATGATCATTTCCTGTCAGGCTTCAACAGCTACTTCTGTGAATCAGAATTAGGAAATACTAAAAAGTGTTCCACTATGCAGAATTCAAAGCAGATCTTAACAATAAATACCCAAACCAATGTATTTATCTTGGATTCCAAGATCTTCTAAATTGCCCTATTTTTAAAATGTATGCTTTTCTACTACCTGAGTTCTAGTTTACATTATTTCTACACTTGAAGTCTTTCTAAAAATTATGAATTTGGAACATTTGACTCCTCAAAAAAGACTTTCAACTGATAATTAAATTTCAGTAAATCAACTATGTTTCTTAAGATTCTTACCACTATAAAGGACCTCCCCTCTAGAAATTTAATCTGTAATTCACCCTGTACAATTACTCCCATATATACTATTAATAGCATTATATATTCTCCTATTAATCGAGTAGGAGACATACATGGGACACACATCCTAATCCATGCTTCAAATTTGTTTTGAAATTATTGGGTTTTTTTTAATCAAAAAAACAAGATGCAGAAAGAGCAAACATCCTGGGAGTGCCAAGGTATTTTGTATAGCTTTTTCCTCTTGGATAAGGTGTCCTCCTCTCCCTCTCCCTCTCCCTNCTGTGCTAAATGAAACTTTATAGTGTAAACAAAAACACCAGTATTTTGTCATCAACAGTCTTGCAAAACAAAGATGACTAATGTACCAAAGACATACTTCCCCATGTCATTCCCTTGACTGCAGTCAGGTGCTGCCTTCAAAATCTGTCACTAAACTCTACCAGTGGTGTAGGGGTCACTGCACTAAAGAAAACGTAAGTGACATGTCAGCACCCAAGCACCTCCTCTGACTCAGTCTGGTACCACTCTAATAGTGCTACTTCAAAACTAATCCTTAGATTTTATACGTAAGCAGTCTAATGCTGCAACAGCTGCTCATGTGAATGAAACCATTAATGGGTTTGCAAACATTGCTTTTCCAGAATAACTTCTCTCATATTCCAGATAGTGAACAGTGAACTCTATCCTACATTACAGAATATTCTCCTTAATTCAGTTACTTTCATTTTTTATAAGAGCAAGGCCACTCTGCTACTAGCTCTTGTAGCATGATCCCTAAAAAATCAGAATTGGGCACTAGAAAATGCATAAAACTTTCAGCTAAAGCACCTGTGGATTTTAATGGAAAACTAAAGTGCAGTAAATGTCCAAACAAACAGAAAAAGCCAGTATGGACTTGGGATAGCTCTGAAAGTATTTACCAGCTTCTTACCACTAAAATGATAGGTTTCTCCTTTCATTTCATTTCATTTATTCCTTTCTGCTACTACTCAAGTGTTCAAAATTTCCTTTCTTGCTCCATTTTTTCTATACTCGTTCTATTGGGTTTTTCTTCTACAAATAGTTCTTACCATTCACAAGTAAGTTTTTTAAATTTTCCTAATATTCAAATTCCATGTGTTCATCTTTCACTTCACCCTACCCTGAAGTTTGTACCAGGCTTTCCCTTTAAATTCCTCTTAAAGCTGGTGAGCAGATTGGCTCAGTGCTGCTGCTGGAGAGAAGCTAAGACTAATTAAAATTACCTAAGTTTGAGCATTCCTAAAAGTGCTGTGCTTGTTAAGATCTAAGTAATGCAAAGGTAAACGCAAAGGTTCCTTATTTACATAAACAGCAGGAAGAATGTATGAACATTACCATGCAAAACATTTATCCATAAACTGCAATAGCTTATAATATTGCTTATCAACTGAAACTGAAATCACAAGAATAAAAAATATTTGGGACATGAAGACAGACTTCAAATAATTTAGTAAATTCCACTTGGAAAGTGGGCCATGGCCCTGTAACTTTCCTGCATCCTCAGTATTTCTTCTGCTCATTTAATTACATTCCAAACTCCACATTTTGGCTAACACATTTGCATATGCTTTGTACTTCAAAGGCTGACTTGCTTATTACCATAGCCTAGTTCCTGTTACTTGTATAAATAACTATGAACAGGAATCACATTGATCTAGCTGCACTCGATTCCTATCCTCTATATTGGGAATTCTTCAGATTCAAGCTCCCATGAAATTTTTTAGTCAGTTTGGTATAAACAATTTTTGCTTATGTGCTTCTGCAGGGGAAAAAAAAAAGTTTTTCATTAAGAGAAGAAATTAATATCATTATGGAAGTTACAAATGTTTGTGAGCACAGTGGTAGTAAAATGCTGATGTCAAAAAAAAAAAATTAAGATACAGAGTGCTAAAGACAAAGGTTAAATACAAAGGATAGAAGAAGCCAAAATTTCATTTGATTTTTCAATATTTTGGCAAAAAGACTTCATAGGCATAGAGTTTTATGTAAAAACAGTTCAATTTTGATAGAGTTGATTTGAAAAAGTATTAGAAAGTTTACTTCATTTATCAAGACTTTTTTTGCAAGTGTAATAAAACTGTTAAAGTGTAATCTAAGGTACACAGGTCAGGAGAAGTGCACATACAGGATTGCTCAGCTTCAACTCAGGGCAAAACCTGAGGCTTCATTTAAGTATTATGGCCGCTGAGAAGCTGCTGAATCGGACCTGTTAAAATGTCCTTTAGCAAAACAGAGAGGGTTTTATCAGGATTTTTCCTCCTCGATATATTCAGTCCATAGCTGCTCCTTCTCTCCCTTGGCAAGGAATATTTCTTCTGAGAAATTAAAGCTGTGTTTATTTTCCTGAAAGATCCTGTACTAAATACTTTCTGCAGGCATCACCCGCTTGCTGCCATTGATCGTAACAGCTCTTTCAAAGGGAGATTTATCACTCTCTTGCAGCATGATCAGAACACCTCAGGCTAGCAAGCAGGACAGAAGAGGAGTTAGAACATTTTCTCCTGAGGGGGACAGGATGAAATTAATTTTCTGGGTTTCAGACTTTTCCCTATGACAAGCATTTACATATATTTTGGGAATCCTTTTAGAACCTCTGTCAACTCATCAAGGCTAATTCAGAGCTATCATTCAGTGACAGTTCATTGACGTTGCCCTTCTTTAACAGGAGAACACTCAGGATGATGGACAGATGTGTCAGGCCCTGTGCCATCTACAGCGGCCCAGTACTTCCTCAGCATCCTAGCTTCCTCAGACTATTCTGAACAGCTGCAGCCCCAGAAAGTCCATTTGGATAAGGTTGATCCACCCAACAAATCAGGACACGTTCTCTTTGGTAATGCACTCAACAAAGTCTGGGCAAAGCTGGGTGTTTTGGAAAGTGTGCTTTCAACTTTCTTTTAGCCAGAAAACAATGTACAATTATTCATTAATTTTAATACCACAGAACCTAGTTTGTATAAACCCTATATCCCATGTCAAAACAAGAACAAAGAGGAAGTTCTAGTTTCTTCATAGCTTCTACTGAGCATGCAGTCACCACCATCATCGTTATGGAAATGAATAACACATCCTTTTGGAAATGCATTGACAAGCATCTCTTTGAACTGAACTCCAAACTCGAGATGACTAATGGCAATATGCTCAACATGTTTGTGTGCTAAGCCAGTAAACGAGCTTGTCATCTTTGCATTTTCTTCTGCGCCATAGTCCCCTGTGCCCTGGCTTGAAAGAGATTTATTACTAATCAACTGAGAAGACACAGCAAGGAGGAAAAAGGAATAAACTTTAAGCATTCAGAAATTAGCATATACATGGCTCAAATGGCACTACCTTTTCTGCTAATCCTACTATGGGGTTTAACAGGAAAAAAGCCTTGTCTGACATATGCTTGTCAGAAAAAAAAACAAAACAACAAATCTCTTTGCTTTTTGAAGTTCACTGCAACTTCTTATCATTTCTTAGCATTTTTGAACCCTGGTTCAATTTGCTAAGTTTTTTATCCTTAGGTGAATTTTTGTATGTCAAATATTACTTTCAGCATACTTAACTGTACAAGGCAAGTTTGGATGGGGCTTTGAGCAACCTGATTTAGGGGAGTATGTCCCTGCCCACAGCAGGGGGTTTGGAACTAGATGATCTTTAAAGTCCCTCCCAACCCAAATCATTCTGTGCCTATATGTTCATGTTGCTTGAAGAGGAGAAATGACCTACATATGAGGAAAATGATACTTGAAAGACAACAAATAACTGAAGACCTGAATACAAGAACTATACTGATGGGTAAAAATTCTATGATTTATTTTAATTAATTATTTATTTTAGAACTGTCAATTACAATAAATGAGATTTTTTCCAAAATATTTTTTTTTTCTATGGGAGGGCAAAGCTGCTTTTAGAAAACAAAAGTGTGCAGTTCTTCACTTGACATGACTTACACTGGAAACTAGCAAAAAGACACTGATGGGATGGATTGTTTGTTCCTTGGCTGGTTTGCTACTAACAGCAACATATGCAAACAGACCCCAAACTCAAATCAACATTAAGATACGTGAATTCTTGTCATATTAATATTTCCCCCATTATAATTTAGTCATCACTGCCTGTTAGCCAACCTCCAATTTATTAAGTATATGTTTACAAAAAGATGAATTCCATGCAAACTACCAACAAAAAGTTAATGTGTCAAAATGAGTAACTTAGAAATAGCTGATAGAGATATCACATACTCATCAGAAATAGCAGAGGGAAGATCACATTCAGCTGCATTTTGAAGAGAAATTCACCATAGATTTTACTATTATACCACCAGATGCTCATGTTTCCTTTAATGGAGATAAGTGGAATAAATTTCTCAAAAAAAGAACTTTATATGTGCTGAACCAAGCATTCCAGAAAACATTGCATTTTCTGAAAAGTTAGTTAGCTTTTTTTCCCCCTCAAATAACCAATCCACATCAGAAAGTTGGGTTTTTTAAATGTATTTCATATATCATGAACAGAATATTATATTTATAAACAGAGCTTTAGTGCACAGGCTACTTTTTCAACTTCTTTGTCTTGGGAAGCTCTATTTATAATCCTGAATTAACAAAACTGAAACTGGATTTTTACTTCTTCCTGCAGTTCCAACGCTCATTTCCTTCAAAAAGTGATCACAACATTTATGTCCCTTAGTAAAGCAGGTGTATTGGTACAGACCACACAGATTTTGCAGTACTTGCAAAGGTTTTGGTAGTCCTCACTGAAAGAAAGGTGAAAAAAGTACTATTTCAATTGTTAATTTGTATTGACGTTGAAATTGCACCAGGCACATAAGAGGTTTTTTTATGAGGTCAGGCCCTGTTGCCAGAACCCAGCCTGGACAGAAGGTTGGATGCTGCCTGTTCCAGGTAGCTAGCTCCATCACCAACACTGCTGCACACCAAGATCCTGGCAATCCTTCCAATCCCTGCTTCCCTTTGTCACAGAGGTTTTGTCTAAATATACACATGGACATTTATCCACCCTTCAAACATTTCCTCTCCAGATCAGTGTTTCACTGTGCACAAGGAAACATTTCCAGTCACATCCTGCCCTCTGTGAACTTGACTAGCCTTTACCACTTCAAGCCTTTTCCAACCTAAAAAATGATGATAGGAGCAACTTCATTTCCTGTAGTTAGCAGTTTGCCAAATGTTTAAGCCATGACCTGCCTTATTTCTTAAAACTAAATGTAGAATTAGACAAGCCCAGTCTCAGACTAAACTCTACCTACACATGTGAGTACTACTACACTTGCTTGATCTATGTTTAGGTCTCCCTGCTTTTCACATTAAACACATTTTCCACCAAAAGTGTGTTCTTACAAATGCTTCTGAAGACTTCCCTTATGTAATCTGTGAAGCATGACTTCTACAGCCCCACTTGCTCCTGATCTGTGGGCCATAGTTCATTTACCCTGCTGCAGATGAGGCTTTTATCTGAAAGCTCCTGCTCCTTGCTGTCTTCTGGGCTTCTTCTGCAGCAGACTGACACCATTACGTAAGTCAGCACCTCCCTATGAACATTTCCTTAGAGGTTCTCTGTACTCCAAGTAGATGGCTGTTGCTTCTCCGAATGACAACAAATTGCTTTTTTCATCCAGGCCTGGACCTTCTGCTCCTGCATAAATCTCACATTTGTCACCTGTTGCTTAAAGCAAGTCCAGCCAGCCTTTAACACTACTGCACAAAGCATGAATTCTCAATGTGGGTCCACAAGCCCAGGTGGAATCCTGACACTCAGAAAATGGGTTACAATGGATGTTGTAACTCCAGAAAAGCACCGCAACGTGCAGCTGGAAACTGCACTTCAAGGCTGGAAGGCAGGAAAGAGTCCAAAGCAGGTAAGTCTGGGAACTGCTGACATAAAATATGTATCAACTTGAACAGGAACTAATACAAGAAGATCATGAAAACTGAATATATCTTAGCATTTTTCAATACTCCTCTACAGTTCTGTTTCTAATGTGACAGATCAGACACGAAACAGACCTGCTCACATTACAGAATGCATTGCATCATGCTCAAATAACCTCAGTGCAGTCAGAATATTTCTTCACAGAGAAATGACCCAATTATAGGAGAGAAATAATATACCATCTTTCCCTCCCATGCCACTTAGTTTGTGAAAAGAGCAAATGATTATGCTTATATATCTCAAAGACACCATCATAGATAAATTCAAAGACATAAACTTCACACCCCAACAAACAAACAGTTGAATTGGTGTCAATAAAATGACTTCATATTTTCTTTACTTTGAATTTTTGAATGTTAGATAGGGTACATGGAAGATATGTTGGAAGATATTGGCAGATATGGCTACATTATAGACTTATCTACACAAAACTGTAGTTCCCTTAACTAGTTCTTTGGCAAGACTGGGTGAATAGTTTAGAAGTAAGACCTGGCACTCCATGGTGCACTCTCTGTAAAAAAAGTGGGCAGAACTCAGGCACGTCTTGAGCATACCTTGTCCAGATGAAACTCAACTGGGCCCAACACTGGTCCCATGCCACTTCCCATAGGTAAGGAACTAAACTGTTTCCAAAGAGAATCCCTTCCCATTCTGTACCTCGCTGAGCCATCCCAGCTCTTCAATAACCTCAGATCATGGGATTGGCGTGGACTGTGAATCAAAGTGCTCGATAAAAGGTCGCTTTTCAATCACCCACTGCTCAATGCCATCTGCCGGGGCCTCCTGGCAGCAGGTAGAAGTCCATTTCACACCAAATGAAACCTCAGTCTGCAACATCCTCGAAGGATTAGCATCTTCCTAAGGGCAAGTTGCACTAAACTGCTCTGAAGTGTTTAGTCTTACTACTATTAAATCATGGGAAAACCTAGCCACTTACTGAGGTTCTAAGAAAGATGAAATGAGTTTTTAACACTAGAATAATTGCTTGCCAGCTAACAGGACAAATCTCATTGTGAAATATGAAGTCTGGATGCTGTTTTCTGATGTTTCCATTCAATCCTCAAGCTCAGACCTGTTAAAGGCATAGATGCTTAGGGGGTTGTTGCTCTTCCACTACACCATTTCTGCTGAAGATTCAGTCAATGCCTCCAAGCCAGAGACCTCAGCAGAAAAGAACCCTGTTGGGATTCAGCTACGGATGATTTCTGGAAAAGAAAGCATTTACAAACATGGAAATACTTAATCATACAAAATGCTCATATTGTGTAGTAGTGCTAAGAAGCAGATTTAATCCTGAAGCTCTTAAAATGCCAGAGCAAAATGATGCTGAATGCTATGGTCCCAATTAGTAAAAATACGAGCTTTGTATTAAGTATCAGTGTAATCCACTGAAGTTTACAAGCAACGTGATGCCTCAAACAAGAAAAGCTTGTGTTGAATACAATAGGAGTTCTGTCTGTGTAAAGTACAGAGGAAAATATACCTTGAAAAAAAATCCAGTATGTGAGGGTAATACTGGGACTGAATGACCAGTCTCTCTTATTCACATAAAACTTATTTCCCTGTTCAGAAAATTCTGTCCCACCTTTTAAGGTGTTTTTAGTGTCACGAATGTAATAAAGTCAATACTCCATCCCTAAGATTTCAGGAGATGAGAGGTAGAGCATTTAATTCTATTATAGTTTTATCAAAAGAAGCTCCTTCCATTCAGTTAAGGATCAGAAAGAAAGCACTTCTAATCCAATGATTCTTCTAATTTTAGTAATGGAGACCTAATTTAATTTTAGACATGTACATAAAAGAATACTAAAAAAATAAGACATATCAATGAAGGTGTTGTTACGAGTACTGTAGACAACTGTTTTATCTGTCTTGAAACCCTGTGAGAAAATGTCTTCACTGAAACTGGTCCCTTCAAGACCAAGCATATAATGTAAAAATACAATGAAGCTCATAGAGACATACTAATGATGCTTATGATTTCAAAGTATGTCAGGAGCAAACACCTCAATTACACTAAATATTTAAAAGTGACTGTTTTCAAAACAAAACAAGAGAAAAGCAGTAGTGTTGTCTGTGGATTGAAAAGCAATGCCTATTTTCTTTTCCACTTGTCCTACTTACAAGATACCACCTCTACCTGTCACTGCTATCCCAAGTTAACAGAATTTTGGATGCAAATTGGCTTCCCACATGTGCACAACAGGGAAAAATCTTGCCAGCAGCTTGGAACACACCATCAGACACAGAATGGCAGCACTAGAGTTATATGTGATGGTGACCCAGCACCCTAGCTCTTGCACTTGCTGTTCATCGCACCAGGCCCATGCAGATTGCTGCTTGAGGTGCCAAAGCCCTAGGGCTGTGACACTGCCGAAGCTACAAGCACATTGCATTTCACTGATGTTGCACAATTTGTTTTCTAACCAAATGGGTAGGGCAAACACAGGGATTGTGGTTGTTCCCAGAAGGTGTTTCCATCTGTGCTGCCAACAGAGGTTAAACCATGACACCGTCCCTCCAAATGCTCCTGGACTTGTTACCCTGTGCAAGAGCGTGTGTGCACGGCGTGGGGCAGAGCAGGGAATAGTACAAAGCTGCCAGCAATACTTGTAATACATCATTCTGGTTTCTACACCACTTGTATTCATCAAGCTTGTAAATGTGCAAAGAATGTACTAAGTACTGCTTTCCCAAGACCATTTTTCCTGTTAATATCTTCAGTTTGCACAGTGGTTACTAGTAGCAGCAACTGCCAAAACAGCAGCAGCTGTAACAGGCATCAGTAGCTCACATGTAAATTTTTAGGCCACCTATATGTGCTTCCAGCATTTATCTTAAAGCTTTTACTATTTCATTGTCAAATGCTACCTTTCTGGTACCTCTAAAATATCCTAATAAATGACATATGTTCTATATTGAGACATTCTCTACCATAAAGATGATGTTAACTAAACACACTCAACATACAGTCGATTTCCAAGTCTGGTTAACTCAGTAACTAGTCAACAGGAAATCTCTTTCTGTGAATAAAATCAAGAAATAATTTTTTATCAGAGTAAATAACACAGAATTAGGTCTATTCTCTAGCACAGCATTGGTCAAAGATAAAGCCAAGAGCAGGAAAACAGAAACTTGTCTCCCAAATAAAACAACATCCTACTAAAAACAAATAGTTGAGAATGTTCATGTCTTTCAGGTAAACTTCAGAGCACTCACATAAAGTAACAAATTTGCTCTGAGAAGTCATAGAGCAATATACAATCCAAGTCTTTAATGCAAACTGCAGAGCTAGTCCAAGCACAAATCAAAAATTGTTGTTTCAGAAGCGTATAGATTTGTTCGACAATTGGTATGAGAAAAAGAAACCACTGGTGATACATCAGCTGGTGATACAATTAATTGTTCCTATATCAAATTTTAATTGTGATACTTTGATGTAATATCATCTACTTTCAGCATTTTTCAAATTTCCAGAAAAGAAAAATGGACTCTCAGCTTCCCCTTAACTGATGCTATTGAATGATTTTACACCATTTTGCAAACCTCAAGTTTACTCCCCGCAGTCAATGGTGACTAATAAGGACAGGCTAATGAGTTTAATTCCCTCTTTCCTTTATGCTTTTAAACAAGTAAAAGCCCGTGCCTTCCTTCCTTCTTTTCAACAGCAGAAAAGGAGGGGAGCACTGGCAGCCCAGGAGCAGGGTAAGGACAGATGAGAGAGTGGCAGATGGAAACCTAATCCCTAGCAACCTTCTCCCAACCCCCTTCCCCTCCCCAATTTCCCATCCCTCTCCTATTAAGACCTGATGAAGCTGACAACCTGCCTCCAGCATCTCCTCCCCTGCCATCCACAAAGGCCAGGCAAGTCTGGGACCTCAAGAATGGACAGTGGAGGCAGAAGGACGGTGTGGCTGATTTCAAAGAGAAGGGAGAGAGGAGAAAAGGCATCCTGGCAGGAAGGATAAAGTGAAAAGAGTGGGAAAGGAAGGTGATGGTGGATGCTTTTTAATTTCTGAGCAGACCAGGAGCCTAGTTATGAGATTTCTGACAGAACAGAGTGAAAATGCACTTAACAGTAAAGCCGGTCAAATCATTTGGAGACTGGAAATAGCATGGTGTAGTTAAAAAAACAAAATGTTTTTGACTAAGTGATAACAGCTAAATGGCAGCAAAATGATCTCCAGCTCTACCAATCAAAACTTCTCTTTCAAAACACAGATTACTATCTATTATGCTTAATACCTTTTCATAATACTCTAAGTAAGTTGTCAGGATCCTGAAACAAACAGCCTTGGGGAGGATGGGGCATAATTTCTGAAATTTTACCCCATACAAACATCTCTTTAAACAGCCTTAATTTACATAGACATTTGTTAATGTACGTAAGCAATAATAGGAGGGCACAGCCAGAAAGCAAGTCCACTCCCTCTCTGTGGGCCATGGCTCCACTTCGCTTGTGTCTGTCAATACATTGGGCCTCATTTTCATCTAAAATTGGTGTCATGCTGCAAAACGTAGTCATTCACTTTGAGAACTGCAATTACTGCTGTGCTCACATGCAGCAAAGCACCATCTGGCCTGTTCACAATGCAAGCACAATGCAGGAAGAGTGAGAGCTGATGTAAATGGTTTTCCAGTAATACTGAATTCCTCCATAAAAAGCAAGTACACTTGGATTTCAATAATTACTCACAGAATCAAGCACTTAGATCTAAATTAATACTCAAAACTTTTGAATGAATCTGACTATCATCTTCTGCTACATATCCATCAATATTTCAGGGACCTGAAAAATCAGTGAATATTAGAGTTTGTACCTATCTGGAAGCATTTCCAAATTTTCTGAAGGAATACATGTGTGGCGTACCCCTAGGCACACACAGGTTGCAACCATATATTCCTATTTTTCAGTTGAAGCAACCTATGGATTTATCAGACATAAAAGGAGATGACACCAAACCATGTGATCCTTCCGGTAAAAAATTACACAGCTAGTAAGTGCTTACCATTTTTTACAACTATTAGAACTTAAATATGAATGAACTAATGCTCAAGCTAGTATTTCAGCTATGCCTCCATGAACAGCAAGAATAACTTTAAAAATGAATAGCCTGTTACACTCACAGAATGCATTACTGAGCATGTACTGAATTAAGATGGTCACACAGTTGGTCATTCCTTTTCTGTCCTTTCCTCCCCCCACTTTGGAAGCATATGACATCAACAGTAATGTGACAATACAGGCAAAGGTACACTGAGAAGCACTAGTTTGGATACAGTCTTTGGTGAATGCTACACTAGAGTTTAGTCGTGGATCAAGCAACTGCTTTGGCAGCAAGAGCGACCTAAGGTGCTAGCAAAGGCAGCAACTCCGAAAAACAGCTGCCACTGCTGTGGCAGAAATCTCTCAGAATTATTTGTTCCAAAGACATTATCACCTCTTGCATTGAAACTCGGTAAAAATCACTGCTCTTGGCAAAGCCTGCTGCCTTCCCAACCAGAACCGAGACAGAAATACTACACAAATTTTGGATTTGTTCCAGATGAAAATGCAGAAGTACTTGGGAACAAAGTTTCAGTTTGGGGCCAAAACTGATTATAATCCTTAGCAGAAAGCAAGTGGCAATTCACTCACCAAGCTGCCACATTTTAACATTTTGTTATAAAGAATTAAACTTGCAAATCTCAGCATAACTTTGCTGTACATGTGAAAAACAGAAGGATAAGGACTACCAACCGTAGAAAGAGTGCTTTATCTAAGAAACTTTGTGTTCAAACTCAGATTCAGCTCCCTTACCCCAGGCCATCTGACACTGTTACAAAATCACTGAATACAGCTCTTGACGAAGAAATGTCATGTCTTTTACTGAGAGATGGACCCTCACAAATACCAGGGTGAGACTTCATCTCTTAAAACAGACAGAGCTCCAGACTCAGGGGGAGAGGAAAAAGGAGAGAGGGACCCTGTGAATTCTGGATGTGCCAGCCTTTGTCCATAGAGAAACCCATAAATCACAATACATGCCAAGATACTTCAAAAGATATCATTTGATAAAGAAGCCTGCATTAAACTGAGAACAAGTACAACAAGGAACAGACTGGAGAAATGAATAGGAAATTTTAAAAGATAGCACGTAATATGTTTCCAGAAGCACAGAGTAAGCTGCTCGATCCAGCAAGCATGCCCACCATTGTTCAGATGATGTCTTTGTTATGAAAGTAATTTAAGTTTTTGTGTAGAATATAATACACAACCAGGACAGATAAATGATTTTCACATCACCCAACTTAATTGTCTACAACTGGCAGCAATACAAGAATTAAGCTTGTACAGACTATTTCCAAATACTTCAACAAATATTTACACATATTAGAATGTATCTATGAAGTCTATGAAGAGACACCGGAGGCTAGTAAAGTTATTTAAAAAACATTTTTAAATGTTTGAATAAATAATACTTATTGAACTATGGCAATACATCTGCTAAATGTCAGTGCATAATAGTGACAGGGTAGAGTTGCTCACAGTTTGCAGCAAGAAGGCAGCCAGTGCTTGCAGTCCAAAGGATGATTTAAAACATGCTCTGTTATCACCATAAAAGGAGGAGAGGAAATCTAATGGCCAGAAATAGAACCACCATAAATTAGCTAGGGAGAAAAAAAAGCCACAGGAGAAGCACACGATAAATGAAATGGTTAGTAAAAGGATGGGCAAGTGAAAACAAGGCCAAAGAATGGAATATCATATAAAAAAACCCAAGGGTTACCATGCAAAAACGCTCTGTAAAAGATGGTGTCAGGCATGAACTGACTGCGAGATCAAGGAAACCCCAAATTACTGTCCTAGTGCTAATTGATTCTCTGTGAGGAAAAGGACCATGGTATTTCATCTTGCTATCTTGGTCTGTAAATTAAAGGCAATGATACCTACCCACCTCTTGGACAGGCCAATGGAGGATCAGTCCATGTTCTGACTGTGTGTTGAACTCTGCTCGTGAAATCCTGGCTCTTCTTAAGCCAGTGGGACTTCTAATGCTAACTTCAAATGCATCAGTATTTTATCTACAATTTGCTATGAAAAATGTTGGCCATTATTATTTGAAATTACTTTGAAGCCTTTATACTTAGTCTCAGCTACTTCCAAAGTCAAATTTGCTCAGTCTGTAAGCCAGGAAACAAGGGGGGAAGTGGAAATCCCACTCCCTTCTTCCTGCCTTGCCTATTGCTACTGTGAGCACAGAATCAGGATTTGACCCAAACTGACAGTTTTGCTTTCTGTGTTAATAGAGAAGCACCTGGATCACTGTTACACGGCTAGAATGGATCTTAATTTTAGCACTAAAGCTACAAAGAATTATCTATGAAAAATGCACATAGAACTTGAAGACTTTCAGACAAAAAGCTGGTAATTCTATATTCCAAACTTTCCTAGAACAGCTTATTCCTCAATATCTGTCACAGAGAACTAATTAAAAACACATAAAGGAGACAAAATTAAAAAAAAAAACAAACAACAAAACAACCAACAAGATCAACAAAAATATTTCATGCTATCATTACCACTTCTATTAGACATTTCAAAACACAAAAGAAATTGTCAATATTAACATTATGAATTGAGAACCAAACATACAGAAAAGCTGAAATTACAGACAAAACACAAAGCAGTTTTCTGTATCAAACAATGCTGCAAAATAACACTCTGCTGGCACTATTACTGGGAGATAACTTCATGCCAACATCATGGCTTCTCCATATGTCAGTTAAGAAGGCAGAAGTTGTTAGTGAAAAATTCCACAATGCTTTACAGAGAAAAGAGAGAGAGAAGAAAGGAAGGGAAAGGGAAAGGGAAAGGGAAAGGAAAAGGGAAAGGGAAAGGGAAAGGGAAGAAAGAAATCCACTAATATATGCCAAATGCTTTTTGGATAAATAACACCTCTCTGAAATATTATGCTCTGAATGTATTTGCAAAGTATTAAGAGTTCAGAAATGCATGTAAAAACAGTTACTGGGAGCTTCAGTGCCCATATTTATCATTCAGTGTATGTTACAAGCAAGAAGCAAAAGCACACCTTTGTTGCGGGGGAAGGTGTCAGCCCATGCTGACATCAGGCACTGGGTTCTGGTTTCATGTGTTCCAGTCATAATCAAACCTTCTCACCATGATATCAAGACACTATCTGCTGTATTTCACTTTTTACAGATCCATGTTCTGTTATTTCAAGACGCTGTGGCTAAAAGCATGTCTAGACAGAAAAATGTGGCATTCTTCCTCTGCTGTTTAACTCAATGCATTCTCAAGTCTTAAAATGTAGCTACCGTGTAATTCACTTTGATGATAATCAGAGCTGCTCACAAAACATCTGGAGCCAGAAGTGCCATGTCAGAAGCCAGCCTCTGTCTTTGGTTTGAAGGTGATGATAATGTCATCCTTTGGATTTGCACTGACCTGATCTCCCAGCAGAGCATGCAAACACCACATACTGTCTGCAGTGGCAGTTTTTAAAGAAAGCCATAAACCAGCATTTTTCTTCTAGTGGTATCTTGTGTCATGGCAGTGGGTAGTTCAGAGGACTCGGGATAGAGAGGGTTAAGATGCTCATGTATTCACAGAATTTCTTATTTTAGTCCCGATCCTCCAAATTGACCACCAGAAACTGCTGTTAGGACTAAATGGTTTCAACTGAAAACAAACCCTATGCTTGTGTTATCCCAGGCAGTAAATAAAGGGTGTAAAAATAGCTTGATGAAACATACAGTTGAAACAGCTAATGGAAATAAAATAATCACAGGCTTTATCCTCATGATCAAGAATATCACACAACATTTAGCCGGTCAGTTGAGACATGGTTCATTTTGATGATGCAATTAGCTCTACACAGTTGATCCATGTACTACTATTTGAGGACCTGCTGATAAAAATGATGTTCTGCAAAGGCAGAAATGTCTATCCATATGGAGCTCATTGTAGGAAGGAACCTCTCTTTACACTCCTGGTTGGATTTCTCACTTATCCTCATTATACATTATTGAGCATTTGTAGGGATCTAATATTCTGAACCACGGAGCCAATTCCACTTTAACTGTTCTCCAAAGCATTTCTTCAAGTCTACCGAAGAGGTTCCAGAGATTTAAGTATAAGGGCATTTACTCCCTGTTGAAAAGATTTAAACATTTGTTTTTCAAACTGTTTCCAAAAAAGTTTAAATTAATGTCTCTGAAATTCCCTACATGATTATTTGATGTATAATGAGTTTTTTCCCAAGATTCAATGGGATCAAAGCATTTCATGTAAATAAAGTTTTTATGTTCCTTATTTTACTGTCATGTGACTTAAGATCATCATGTATCTTAAAATTTCAACTTAGCAAGTTACTGGCAGATTAAAAAAAAAGTTTGTAGAATGTGTTTAAGGAATACATTTCATAAAATTACAGGACTCTTGATAATCTCTCTGCTTTTAAAGTTATCTTAGTCTCTGCTGTGAAATGTTTCATATATGCCAGAAGTTATTAATTCAGTATTTGAAAGCTGCAGTATAAAATTTCTCATAGTAAAATACATCTCCTTGCAGATGTTATATATCTAGAGCTGCTTAAGAGGACAGTTTAGCTTAAAAAGAAAAGAAAGCAAAGCAGTCAGAAACCTTTGAACCCAAGGATTAATAGTTAACCAGTTGCTAGCAACAGCTTTATTGAATTGGAAAGACAAACTGTCAGCTGCACAGAAATTCACAATATTTTTATAACCAAGGTAGTATTAAGCACTAAACCTGAAAATTGGTACTATTTCTTCAGGCAGGAAAGTTTTCTTGGCACTAGCCCAAGTTAATACAATAGGTCACAGAACATCATTGTTTCCAGTCCACTGTTTCAAAGGAACAGGGAAAAAAAATAGAGAAAAACGACTGCATCCTTAGAAGAAAAAAAAATCAAGTCTTTTCATGGACAGAAAAACAGGACTCTGAAATGTCTGAGTACATTTCTCCCCCTTCCCTTTTTCTTTTAATCCTTTGGCATTATAGGGGTATTGCTACTTCTGTTTAATAAGCACTTTTTATCTAAGTAGTTTTCTTGAGTTCAGCTCACACATCTAGTAAAGCACACAGCGTTGCAGAGATGTGCCAATATTGTAAGCACAAACTGTACGCTAGATTTGTTTTTTGAAAAGTAACATTTCATCATGTGGTTCATAATTACATTTTAACATTGATCTCAACAGCAGCCCATGCATTTTGACTCTCAGCTTTAGAATTTCATGGCTTCTCACCAACTTGGTAGTAGACTCTCCATAGCACCATTTTTGCTTTGTTTGTAATAGAGAGTATTGTTCTTTTTCCTCAGAAAGCTCCCAGTATGATCAGATGTGCTAAAAAAAAAAAAAATAAAATCTAAAAATGCTCTATCAAAATCTAAGAATGGCTCGGATACTAATGAATTACCAAATTCCATGTACAATTAATGTTGCTTCCTACATGAAAGGAATGACACAGGTACCAAAAGATTTCACAGTTATGAAAGAAGGGGGGACACGAGGAGGAACTGAAGAGAAAGCCCTGGTCCCTAGGGAAAGTCTCTGAACAGCAAAGCTGTAAGAAGTCATTGACATGCCATATACCTTCAGAGAAAGAAAAATCAGATTTTGTGTGATACATACTGGGATAGGGTGATGCATACTGGGATAGGAAAGGAGAACCTTGCTAAGCAAATGCTAGCATGAGATTTCTGCTTTTCCCTGTCAGCTCTGTTTCTCAAGAGTGCCAGCTGCCAGCTCACAGAAGGATGAGATGAGTGCCAGAACTGAGCGTGGCAGCAGCAGGAGAGGGAACAAGAAGCAGGCAGCAGGAGCAGACTGGGACATCCCCTCTCTCCTCAGCAGCAACAAACCATTCAGTCTGTTCAAGCTGCCTCCTGGGTCTTCACCTCGCGACTCTGCCCTGAGTCAGGAACACATTTCAGTATAAGCCTTTTGTTACTCAATTAACACAGAGCTGCTCATCTTAAAATTGTATTAAAAATATTAATAAACTATAAATAAACAACCTGAAACCAAGCAAAGACTTCGGCAAATGCTCTGGACATGTTCAAGTAAAGGGCAAGTTGAAGTCAAGTGTGACCTGCCAAGAAGAGATGCTTCTCAGAGAAGGGTATTTCTAGGCTGTTTGGTCTCTGCATCTTACTCTGAATTATTCTTTTGCAAGGTCAAAAAAGAAATTCACTTTTAGATCAGTTCAATGTTGTACATTTCAAACACACAGAGGAAGGTTCAGAAAGACAGCATGGAAAACATTATATTGTCATAAAGAGAGCTCATCTTTGAAGCTTAAAAAAAAAATTCACAGAGCACATGCTTCTTGCCTTGAACAGGTCAGATCAAGATTAATGGATAGGTAATGTGACAACTTTTGAGTACATGTATATGCATATCAACTCTACTATTCAATTTAAACAAACCGCATCATTTTAGTTTGAAGAAAGAAGCTCTGCTCTTTCATCTTCTCTGAAAGTCTTTTACCTTATTCTATTATAATATTTTAAAATTACTAATCCTGCTCAGTTTTCCACCTCTTTGAGCAGCAGAGTGTCAGTGGTATCTTATTATACGATTCAATTACTCTTACATTTTCTGACTCTTTAAAAATCTTTTTCAGTAAAACCAGTACCGCAGCTAAGTGCCAGGACTTCACTAAGCTTGTTGACACCACGTCAGTCTACCCTTATTAAGGCCATTCATTAACACTTACTGACTCCTCAGCTGGATCTACCATAAACAGCTGTGGCAAAGGGAAAAATATGTCTAATTTTGCAAGTTGTCTTGCTAAACCATCTTGATCCAGATTCCAAACCACAGTAGCTCAAAACTAAGACCTCACTTCCCAGACTCCTTGGGTGCAAAGGCAGCTTGGCTGACCCTCAAGCAACCACAGGTGCTGGAGACAGCAGTGTTACATCTGAAAGGACAGTTTCTGCTCACTTAGAGCCTGATAAAAACAAAGAAAAATCAGTTTCAACTGCCTAGGTTCTACATTTACAATTATTCTTCCTGTCAAGAATGATTATCTGTCCCCTATCTACGATGAACAGACACATGTGCTTACACATTCACACGCAGTTTTTACAGTTTGGACACTTTTAATGGGTTTGTAACTGAAGGTAGTGTTGATACATATCCCAGGAAATTTTGACAGGACTGATAAAACCTTCAAAATCTGATTTTTAAGTCACCCTGGAGGATACATTAAATCTTGCTAAAAGGAAGCTAGCTAAATGCGGAAGAAGCTAAGAGTTAAACCTTTCCAGGCAGCATGGTAAACAGAGATACCACACTGGAGGCTGAGAGCAAATACATGCCACATAGCAAAAAGAGGTTTGAGAAAGTGGAAAAGGAAGCCAGTGTAACTGAACAGCAGCATATGCGAGGTTATCAGAAGCAAGAAAACATCCTTCTGAAAGCTGGAGTCGTGTCCAAATGAAGGAAATAGAAAGACTTACGAGCTATTGCAGTGTAAATGGGGAAATAATAGTCATTTAAAAAACCCAAATCCTCCAAAGCAAACTCAAACCACAATAAGGCAAGCTGAAGGACAGCCTGAGAAATGAATAGCCAAATATGTAAGAATTAAAAAAGAACACTTTTTTTCATGACCAAATACAATGCCTGCCATCCTGGCCAATGATCAAGGGATAAAAGTAGCCCTTAAACCAGAAAATAATCAAGTATATTGATCTCTGCATCCAGACAACCCACAGCTTGGAGAAGTTGCCACATCAGAAAATTTCTTTATGAGTGACTGGTTGGATCATCCATCTCAAACGAGAATTTGGTGGAAGAAGCTACAGAATGAACATATGAACAACAACAATTTGTACAGATCAGATAACAATTACGAAAGCATTGTTAAAGAACTTATGGATGAAGCAGCAGTATGACTTGTCTCTTAGATCTGCCTCAGCATCAGAGGACTGCAAAACAACTAACATTGCACCAATTTTAAAAAGGGCTCCAAGGGAAAGCCAAAAAATTTCAGGTAGCCTGACATCTGCATGAGGCAAACTGGTAGAAACTATTAAAAAGAAAAATACTAGCAGACACATGGATATTATGATACATAAGGCAGGTCAACATAGCTCTCATAACAGCTTGAAAATACCATGAAGGGAAAAGAAAAGCAAATATTAAGGAACAGAGAACAAAATAAGACCCTAATTCCAGTGCAGCAAATATAACATGCACCCATTCCTTGAAGACTGTTTTTCTTTCTGGTCCATTTTCATTAGATTACCTAAGGACTGGAAAAGAGCAACAGAAGACAATGTGGATGACCAAAGATATGTAAACTATTCCATACAAGGATTAGTCCAGTAAAAGAGCTGACTCTGTCACCAAGATGAAGGGCTCTATGCCACGTAAGTTTTCACACATGTATAAAAAATAATTTTCACAGTTTCTTCCAGTAAAAGAGGTAGGGCGTATGAAATGAAACTAGCTGATGACATGTTCAAAACCAAGTGAAAAAGATATCTTTTTGTATAACACATTGACACTCTGGAGTGTTCTGACACAGGATATTACAGGTTTACATGAGTCCACACAGTACAACTAACTAAATTAACTGTACAGGTCTTCCTATGCAAACATGCTCTAGCCTTTGTTCTGGGTGTTGTGCTTTAGCCAGCTGCCCAGCATGGGCAAATACCTTGCAAATGACAGCGAACAGGGAAAATATAATAGCCATGAAGTTGCCTGACGGGAATAGTGTTTGTCCCTCTTCATGCTTTCTCAACTCACCTACCTTCTGCTGTGTTTATTCTACTATTTCCAAAGGCAGGAAAAGAAGGACCAGCACAAGAGAGACATTTTGAGAAAGTGATGATAAGGGTTGGAGGCAGTTTTCTCATACTTCTACCACTGTAAGGCTGATTCTTATTTTCATTTTACTAAGGCTGTCCAAAGAAAAATTAACTCCAATAATATGAACTTAGGAGGATGACTACTGAGTAGCACTTCATTTTTGATTCCCATTTGCACTTTACACTGCTCCGACATGTCAGCTAGTCCTGGAAGTTAACTTCTCTTACAGTACTTAAAGCCGGACTCTCCAGAGGTGCAACCCAGATGAATTTCCTCAAGGTTTGGTTCCTTAGGATCACAGTTTGTAAAGACTGGGGCATTGACTAGGAAGCAGGGCTGTTTTGGGAGGAACAGAAGGAATGAGATGAAGACAGACTGACCTAAAATTTGGTCTGGTTTCAAGCAATAACCTCACTACAATAGCCTTTTTTTCCTCAGTATTTCAAAAAGCTGGTCCAGGCCTAAAGGTGAGTTTCTCATTCTTTCTTAGAGCTACCTCAAATGAGAGCTGGCATCTCTCATTACATGGACTGCAGGCTCCAATAAATCACAGGATACAGTAAACTGAACGGACTACTGAGTCTCACCCATAAGATCATATTTAGGTTTGTCACAACCTGGCAGGTTATCAGAAAGAAAATGCCCTTGCTCATGTGCTTATGGGAGCCTTAGACACACACTCCGGCTTGACATTATACAATCAGACTTACTATCTGCAAGCAAGATAAACATATTCATGGTGGGAAAAAAAAATCTGTTAAAATAAAATATGCAAATGCTTTCAGGCTTGCATGTCGTTGATACTTTGGAAAGGTTTTGTGCGCCCACGATGTTTCTCCTTTCAAGGGTAGTAGGGGACACGTCCAAATCGCTACCTCAGCAGCTGCTATTCCAAATGGTACTCAACAGCCTAAGAAATGAACAGCATCAACTTCTTTAAGTATGTATCAGTGAATAAATCTGTTCTGAAATGTTTACTAGGGAACAATCTGATCATCAAGGATGGGGAAAGTCAGTATCAGACTAAGTAACTGTCAGGACAGAACTCCAGGATAACATTGTTCACGTCACTTATGTTACTTGCAGTTACAATACAGGGTTAAGCATAATTCTACATAATACCAAGCCTAAGCATAGCAAAACTTTACATTTGGAGACAGTACACATATGAAAGGGAAAAAAAACAAGCAAAAAAAAAAATTCTATTAATTCTACTGAGATGAAGCATGTCCTAAACTGACTTTATATTGAGAACCAAAAATGTGTAAGACAAATTTGTAACATGCTACTATACAAAACAAAGTAAACCATACCAAGGGGGGAAAAGAAGTCCTAAATACGTCCCTTGTAAAGACCAAAGTTTCTGATGATATCCAAGAGGGGAACTCAATTCATTCTCTAGTGAACTGAGAACGTTTCCTGAAAAATATTCTATTTTTTACTCCACATTGATTTTAATTTTACTCCCCGGTTGTAGATGAGTGTTTCCATTTTTCCGCCCAATTTCTTCCTAGTTGTGAAACAGGTGCTGTCAGGGTTAGTTAAGTATTTACAGAATGATTTAGAAAATTATAAAAAAAATCCTGCTGTTATTAAGCTGTTTATTATATATTGTAGTTTAGCCAGTACATTTGAAGTTAACATATTTACAAAGTCTAGACAGTGATGGAGTTTCTTTCTGTAAAATATCCCATTCTGATGAATTTGTGTACACTTTTCTAGACATTCTGGATGCTTTCAATCAATACAGAACTGTCAGAAGTCAGCGTGCAGTTTTCTAAAGCAGCTTAAGAGGTGAAGCTGAAAGCCTTTTCCTGTAAAGTGAAAGTGAATTACACTACTCAATTACACTTACTATCATTTATATTGAGTTTTTTCTTCTCTCATTTTTGAGAAGTCTGTTTTGATAACCTTATTATGTGCATTGATAAGGTTGATCAATTATTTCAAAAAATCAACCTGAACCAGCCTGCCTCTCATTTTCACCATTTAGGCTGCAGTACTTGCCAACAACTGTCAATAATATAAATATTAAATTACACTCCTCAGTGAATATATTTATTAATATCATATCTGAGCAAGAGGAAGCAATTGCAGTACCAAGAGATGACACACAGTCATCAAGCCAAAAAGAGATCAAAGGACCTGAAACAAATGTAAGACAGAAAAGGCTTTCATGAGCCAAAGCCCTCTGCAGCAGTTCATTCTGACAAAGTACCTTCTCCTTCTTAGTTAACAGAATTAAAGAAACAGCTTCTGGGCAGCAGAGGGAAAATTTCTACTCTTTTCCAAAACACTCTTGTTACTGTCACTTTCTTAAAGAAACACACACATTTTAATACATGTAATTAATAATAGCATGCCAGTTCTTCACCATTTTGACTGGAGTTTACACCCACTATCTCCATGCTTCTAGAATTTTTAATTTTTTTGGCCCCAAAGTGCCATTCATCCTATATTTATAGAGCAACCAACCTCCCTTTGGCCTTTTCATGTGATCTCTATATAAATGTATGTCTGCATAAATGAAGCAACAGCAATTTTAACATCCTGTTCAACAACATTCATCAAAGTAGACCTCCAATCCTGACTGCACCTCTTATGTGCCTTATATGAACGCTTCTAACTCATAATGACCTGTTCTGTTTAGTAATGGTTTTACTCTGAAATGAATCATCTTTATAGTTTAACCATCATGTGACCAGATCCTGTGATAAACAACATAAAACTAAATAAACAAAGAAAAAAACCTTGAAAACAGCAAGTTCAGGTTTAAGTTTCTGACATCAAGAATTAATTATATTTTGAAAAAGGGAGCAACAAGCTTTCAAGAATACATCAAGTAGAAAGGAAAAAGATGAGAAGCTGAGTGTTACTTGACAATGAGTACAATTTAATGCTGTATTTCTATACCATTCTATGTTAATATAGCTTAACTGAATAGTTCTTAGGACTATTCCACCATCATTTCAAACTATTTCTGAATCATTTCAATTTCTGGACTTTTTTTTTTTCATTACAACTCTTAAAATATTTTTTGAAATATTTTTATGAGCCAACAAGTCCGTATATAACCTGTAGACATGAGACAAGTTTTGTAGTTCTAGAAGAAATCTCACAGTATGCGCTGATTTCTTAAGTTGCCAGTGCTTAAAGATTTACTGATACATTAATCATTAAAAATCACAGAATCATGAAGGTTGGAAAAGACATCCGAGATCATCAAGTCCAACCATCTACCTAACATTATCTATCATAACCACTAAACCATGTCCTGAAGTGCCATGTCTACACATTTTTTGAACCCCTCCAGGGATGGTGACTTCACCACCTCCATGGAAAGTCTATTCCAATGCCTAATGACTCTTTCAGTATAGAAATTCTTCCTAATATCTAATCTAAATTTCCCCTTGTTCAACTTACGTCCACTACCTCTTATCTTATTGTTAGTTCCTTGGGAGAAGAGAGCAAGACCCATCTCACTACAATATCCTTTCAGGTAATTGTAGAGAATAAGGCCTCCCCTCAGCCTCCTGTAATGTTTTTGTTAAGGCATCAAAGGGTTCAACACCCTTTTGGTAAGTAAGTACATCAACACAAAACAATCTAACTACATGCTTTAGATTGCAAAATAAAACACATACAGAACAATCAGAGAATGATGTTAAAAGCTGTCCATCATCTTGGTTTGCCTGTCAGGAGATCATGAGTTATGGAGAATATTCTCTCTCAAGAAGCAGGTATTTATACAAATTATATATAATTTAAGTCTGGTACATAAAATCCTTGGTAATTCATCACCAATGAATGGATATGTTCTATATATATAATGTAAATGCATTAAATATTTAAATATGTTATGTACCAATACTTGGAGGAGAGGAAGTTTACTGTGCAGCCTGTAATAATTTGCCTCATGGAAACTGCATTAAAATACTCAGACAACAACACGGTCCTGCAAGCTGCTGATTTAGTACCTCGATGCAGTGGGTACTGAAAGTACCAAGCAGCTTGATTGGTCAGGACTTAATACCTTTTGCTCTGAATGGTTTTGTCATTTAAAACTCAAAATCTTTTATAGACAATTAACTCAGCTTTATAACACTCTGCATGCTATAGAAATGCAATTGCAACATTAAGTTTTTTTGTAAAGCCCAAAATTTTGCAACTTTGAGGAAGCTTATATGAAAAACTCTGCTTTAGCTCTTAAAAGTTCATTAATTGCTAGCCTTAATATTGGAATCAAAAAGAAAGAAATGGGATCCAGTTGAGTTACATGTTCATAAAGCAAAGAAGAAGGAAAAAGCTTTTCAATCAAAGGAAGAAGGAGGATTTGAGACAAATCTATGTATTGTTCTTTACAGAATGCTATTAATAAGATTTTACTATCAGGTCTCCTTGCAACACAGGTATGGGTTTTGGTTTTGGTTTTAACCTGCAACACAGAATGTCAACATTCCATATTTCAACCCCCCCCCCAGATTTTTCCTGTCTTTTAGGAGTTCTTTGCTGTAGAAAGCAGGACCTAGAAGTCACAGTGTTCTTACTCAGCAGTAACTCTACCACCTATATATTTAAGAACAGCAGCCATGGGTCAGATCAGCAGATTATCTCCCACAGTGACTATCGATCAGTGGATACCTGAAGAAGTGTAAAAGTATACAGCAGATACATAGTGTATAAATTTCACCAGTTTTCCAGCCTACATACAGCTCAGGGACTTCAGCTGGAGGTCATATTGCTGTGTTTAACAGCAGTGGATGGATCTTTCTTCTCTGAAGTTATCTAAATGTGTTAACAGCCCACATCAGCCACTAGCATCTCTAATTTTCCATACCAAAGAAGTCCGCAGCTTATCTATGTCTCTGAGCTACAAAGCACCTAACCCTGAAGTCCTAACCAGGATAGGATATGGTTCATTATTAAACTACATATGCTCACACACACATGAATGTAACTGCTCCAAAATGAGAAATAAAGGGACTGGCACTGTCTGCAGGGCCACAGCACTGTGTAATATGCAGAAATTGTACAGTGTGACATGCACACAAAGGTAGAGTTAGGTCACACAAAAAAGTCATACAACTGCCTTTAACAGCAACCACACAGAGGCCTTGAAAAATTTGAAAATGGAGGAAAATGGAGGATCTGTCTGGGTCTCTCATGATCCTTTCACCCTCTTCTCTTCCCTTTGGGCACTCTGATCTAGTTTATTGGGGAATTATGGTGGAATCAGTGCAGCTCCATGCAGCAGAAAAAAATTACAACAGATACTGCATGTCTTTTGACGGCAAACTTAATGCTGAAAGAGTTGTTGGACATTTTTGCTTTTGAACACAGCACAGGCTCTCTGGCATGTTGTACATTGCTGGAGCAGAACCACCTTTTCCCAGGAACTTCTGCCTGCCTGTGCAATGGCTGTGCCCACTATGCCTGTACATGATATGCACTTGCCATTTATCTTCTTTGCCATAACACAAAGCCAAACATTTTACCAATTGATCTGTCAAGAAAGACAAATTTTTATCAATTAAACATCTGCTCAACAAGCAAAACCTCATTTACAAACTGAGCTGTCCATCTCTTCTAACAATCAGTTCTCTTCTTTGATGAAATAAAAAGCATCACACCATAAACACACTTCATAACATGTTGGGTTTTCTTAAAAGCTACAAGGCATATTTAAACAGCCAACAAGAAGGTGAGAAGGAAGGAGAGGAACAGCTACATGACAAGCTTGTAAGAAGAAACTGAGAAATGCCACTTGACACACAGGTCGCAGCAGGTGACACGTGATTTACTGATGATAAGAAAGAGCCCAACCAGTACTTTCTACACTGTCAGTAACAATACCGTACTGGAGACATCTTGTCTTGGGGGAATCAGACTGCCTGATAAAGACATTCTCAGAAGAGATGTCTTATTTACTGAACTAATTATTTTGTGATGACCTTGATCAATAATACTGTGAGCAAGGAGCGTGACACTTGCATGTTCTTCCGAATTTTAAAAACTCTTTAACCTCTACTTACCTCATCAAACACATCAGCCTGTGCTGTCAAGTTTCAACCTATTCATTGGCAAAGTTTGAAGCAAGCTTAGTGTCACAAGAACCCTACTGCAACGTCAGTTTCCTTCTACCAGGATACACTCACTCTTGAGCCCTGGGATTTGGATTATTGCTGAGTAAAAAAGGGTAATGAAACTATCATTGCTGAACTGTGCATGATTCATAGTTGGTAATAACCACCTTCAAATGTAAAATTCAAATTTACATTCTCATAATCAACGGTCAGAAAAAGACAGCAAGAATGGGTCATTATTCATAGCAGTTAAAACTACACATGTAGCTACTGTATATAATTCTTCGATGAACTGTGACTACACCTGTAAAGAATGTGATATATATAGATTTATAGGTTCTTGTATAAATCCTGCTACATTACCCTGCAACAAAAGCTTTTTCATGCAATATTAATGTGCCATTCCTTAGCACACAGTTCTCCAAATATTTAATCTCCTAAGTATCTCCTCCTTTTGCAGACGAGAAGAACAAGTGACAACAGACTGGCTACCCAGCATGGGAACACCTTCTGCCAGCTCTCAATATTGCAAGCGAGGCAAATCCATCCACTGCTGTCCTTTAGCCAAAGGTATGTGTATAAACAAAGCAACTTAAAAAAACCTGCAATATTTCTTTGCCTAAACCACCAGGTTTAAGATTTACCCATGCAACATAATAATCAAATTATTACAATCTGAAACCTGTGAAACATTATGGACACCAGCATAGAAGAGGACTGTGTATAATACTCACTAACAGATAATATTCCTGCCTACGATCGCTTGGTATTTGGCATATGTAAGCCTTCTTAGAACCATCAAACAGAAGGCAAGTACTTGTCAATTGAACTGGTATCCAAAAAGGTCATCATCACGACAGCAAGAAAAACTGCTCATCTGATCTTCTACATATGTCTTTGAGACAAGCAGATCCATAAGAAGAGTCAGTCTTTTGATTCACAGAGTAACAATATAAACTAAATTGTGAAGCAGACATGCATTGTACCAGTTTCCAGGCTATTTTATTCTCAGTCACCACAGCCTATGCATTCAGTACCTAACTGTTGAATCGATCACTACATCAGAACGGGGTACTTTGGCATTTTTTCCTTTTGAATTTGTATTATTTTTAATAAGAATGGTGAGTCCTTTATAATCATCAAATACAAAAGACTTTTGATTTAATGTAGAGCAAGAACACCCTGGCCAGCAGAAGCCTGGCAGAAGGAACAAAAATAAAAAGAACTCTTATTACCCTTTTAAAAATCAAAAGTGGCACCTTATCAGCATAATGGCAGCATTATTTAACTAGCTTTCATGTGCCATGTTCACAAGACTATTTCTATAAAATAATTGAGAATAAACACCTGTTTTGATTTGCTAATCTTTTTCCCAATTAGAATCTCTCTGAATCTGTGTACAATGGAAATTTAATTTCTTCTCACTTGCTTGCATCTTAATTAAAATCAGCCTATGTTGACTTTCATTTTTACAATATATCTGCCTATTTCACATCATAGCACCTTCATGACCCCCAGAGTCATGAGCCTTTAATATTTTATTTTGACCTTGTTAAGTTACTGGAACCATCAAAGATTTTTCTTCTTCCCTCTGTAAGCGTTTTTTACCCTTCTTGAAAAGCAGGGTGTGTGAAAACAGCTGAGAGCTATGTTGCCTTTAAACAACATATCTTTGTCATTTTTAAAAAATGATAAATATTGTTGCCTTTCGATTTGTTACAAGAATTAGTTTATGAACCGTAAACTTCATTATTAGTTAAGGATCATGGTTTAAACAATACTTTAAGATCTTCTCCCCTGAGCTTCAGGACAGAAAAACAGTTTTCAATTTTCAATTAAAATAATAATAAAAAAACAGTA
The DNA here is from genome assembly GCA_013399075.1 of Chloroceryle aenea. NCBI lineage: Eukaryota > Metazoa > Chordata > Aves > Coraciiformes > Cerylidae > Chloroceryle > Chloroceryle aenea. The sequence goes on from VWZY01005378.1 coordinate 272,307, forward strand.
ATTGGTGATTTTAAAAGAATTTATAGCAGCCTTCTTCTACATAAGTATCTGAGTTTATGAAAGCTGGAGCTTCGTGGGAAGAAGCAGTATCTTTTATTGGAGCAGCAGACACAGTAGAAAAGTATAAAATACCCTGACAAGACACACAAGCCCTTCTCCAGGCCTGCAGCAGAAAGCCTGTCTATGTGTTTCAACTCCATCATCTGGTCTAATAACAGGTATTACTTAAAATGTGCACAGCACATGAAGCAGCATCAGTTCAGATGGGAAGCAGAAAGGTGCAGAGCTATCCCTTCAGCCTAACACCTGCAAATTTATCTTTGGAGCTCACAGAAAACACAAAATGCTGGGTACACTGGCACAAACATTTACATGTTTGCCTTGGGTCTTCATCCAAATTCTCCCAGTGTTACCACTCTCACAGCACAGGCTCAGTCTCAGGCAAAGGTTTTGGCACGGTCCAAGCTCTGCTGGAGGAGAAAGCCTGACTACACACTGTCATTTATTTGCATTTTCCTTCGGTGTGGACCCCTACCCAACAGATAACTGAAGCTATCTAACCTGTCCACTCATTACAGGGAGGCTATCTGGCAGAAGACTTTTCAAGCAGAGCTCAAAGCCTAAAAGCAGCTGGGTTTTACAGACACTTCATACTAGCTTTGGATGGCACAACTGTGCAGAGGCCGAGACGTCCGATGCCTATAAACACTGCTGCATGTAGCCTAGCTGTGAAGCTGGATTTTTTGCTCCTTAGACAAGCAGAGCAGACAGAGCCACAAAGGTCTCTTCATTCAGGATTTTATTTACATTCCAGCAAGCAGAGCCTCAAGTTCGTCAGTCATGTACAATCAGTATTTGGCTACTGGGTGGAGGTAACTGGAAGCAGCTGGTGACGAAGTGGGAGAGGCATATTGTGTGCCATGAAAAAGCTGAAAAGTTTCAACACCAACAAAAGTTTCAGAAATTAAATATCAGAATGAGTGAGAATAAAGGTCAATACTAAGGAGGAGAGTGGCAAGGGAAGATTATTTTAAGGAGAAAGTAGCATGAAGGAAAGCACAGAAAAACGTACAGTCCTCTGTAGAGGATAGGACAGAAAGAAAAGATACTGTTTGTGGTTGAATCAGCACTTCACCTAAGGAGAAGAACAAAATTTAGGGGCTTTCGAGGAATACAACTGGTAGATCACCAGGGCATGTACTACAGAAGAGTTTACAGGAAAGTAAAGTGGAATTCCCAGTGGAAGTAATTATAGTTTCAGCACTTCATATGCTGTGCAGATTTAGTCCAGGTCCAAAAAAAGAGCACTTAATTTAACTGCTTATCATGCCCACCTTCTTTCCACAGCTCAGTATACCTCTTTCTCACCCAGCCACCTTCAAGCACAACTGTTGGTAGAGCAGCTTTAGTTCTGTCACCAAAAGAATAGAGAGCTACATATGAAGAAATACAATACAAATACCTACAGGCCTTCTGTAGATTTTGTAACCAGTAAGTGCTACCTTACTGAAAAAATCCTTCATAGGATCCTGTCAGTTTACAGCTGAAGTCATAGGTCTCCCCAGCTGTACAAGAGCTTTGGGTAACCACCCTGCCATGTCACTGTGCAGGTTGTGCTTGTAAACAACTGCTCCTGGACAGAAACAAATTTTTCTCTTTAATGTAGACACAAGTTCAGCTGAAGACTTTAAATACCACTTGCACATTTACAGAACAGTAAGTAGGCAAGCAGAATATTTGCACCATAAAATTCTTGGGCAGCTTCCTCACATTAAATATATTTGAATTGTTTAGCATTTTTTCTCATTGACATGAATTGGCAGAAGTTGAAACAGAAATGTTACATCACAAATGGCCACTTGCAATAACACATTCTTAAACTTCAGCAGTCAGCGTTCACAAACAGACTTTCCCCTGAACAGGGCCTAATGTGACCACTTTGTTCCTACAAAGCATCCTACTCCTTGTAAGACAAATTCTAGCTAACCCTTGCCGTTCCATACAGACAACAGAGGACAACTAAACTCTTGATGTGAACAGAAGAAACCTGGAGATGCTCTGGACCACACTGTGTTCAGCTGGGCCAGTTTCCAGAATCTGGCTACCAACCAGTTCAACTTGTACTCAGGCATATGCAGGTCAGCTATTATCCTCTGAAGTTCTTAAAACAAACAAGTTGTCTATAATTTCTCAACTATCATGTCACGGTGCTCAGACCTAACCACATATTTTGATGTTAAAGACACTAATTTAAGGACAGAATGGAGGCAAATGTACTGTTGTTACTTCAAAACAACAGCAATTCCTAACACTGGTCTCAAACTGGAATTTTTTATGTAGCTTCGAGATGAATGGTTTTACTTCTTATCAGAATGTCTGTTTATGAGCATATTTTTAAAAAATAATTAAAAAAAAAAAGACTTGTTTTGCTGCAGCTAAAAATGCATTTGTAAATATGATAATTGTTCCTAGATTACTTCAAGATCTGGAAGGATTAAACAAGCAATGTTTTATTCTGGCTTCAGAAGTTACCTATGAGATGGACAAACTCTAAACTAGAGCTGAGTCCTGCAGTGTGGTATTCTATCAAACACAAACTCCACTTCCTTTCTCCATTAGCAAAATGTACTCTGATACTATAACCTTCCCTCTTTTATGGAACAGAAATAATTACACTATTTGGAAGCCTTCATGATACTAAGTTAAACATACATATAAATTCGACCAAATTAACTGCAAAAAGCAAAACTGTTTGTTTGGTTAGATTATGTAAACGATAATCTCCACTTCAGTTCTGAGAACTGAAACCACAGACAGCCAAAATACAGCTGCACACAGTCAGATATGGCATGTCTGCTAATATTGGAAACTTTGTCATGTTGCAGCAAATTTAACTTCTGATTAGTATGTGCATAGAGGTTCTAAGCTATGAAAGCCAAGGGCATTCAGTTTTTTTATGAAGCACTTAGGTGAACTGCTGTGGCATCTAAGAGCCCCAAGCCCGGGCCAAGTCCTAGCTGTGCTCATCTTTGCAAAAATACAAGCCAAGAGATAAAACATAAACTGCTGTAGGCTGTAGCTAAGGGCTTCATACAAAGCAGAGTATAGAGAAGTGCCAAAACCCCTGCCTTTTCAGTATGAACATCTAAAGCCCAGAGCTCGGTTCCTTGGCTAATGTTAAATCTGGTGCTAGATTCACCTGCTGAGAAGGAGGCCACCTGGAGTTAGCTGGTATCAGCTGCTCAGATGAAGGATGTGCCTGAACTCCTACTCTTCCCTGCAGTTCAGGCATTTGAACCAAGACTGCAAGGGAGGTACATCTGTCAATTCCGGAGACAGATCATGGAGCCTGGATTCAGTAACACCAGAGAGGATTAGGAGGGATATGCACAATCCTTTCTCAGAAGCTGGAACAATATGCAAGAAAGACTTAAACATTCATGGAGCAAGGAAGCTATGCATGCAGAGGACATGCTTCTGCAGACTAATGGTTAGAGCACCAAGACAGAGAGTTCCAGGTTCCAGTCCAGGCTTTCAGGGTTGTTTCTGCCTTTATCATATAACTTAGATGTAAAAATATACAAATAATTAATAAAAAAAAACAAAAAACACATTGCCCAAACAAGTAGCTTAAATAACAAGCTATAGAGTTGGATTGACTCTTTCTTGTTTCCATTCTGGTCTAGTGACTCTTGAATAGTGAACGTGAACACAGGGCAGAATTTCTCATGCCTGCTTCTTTCAGGTGCGTTGTAGTTAAGGCAATCTAATCTCGCAATGTTTGTGGGTTTTATTAAAAGAGTTGGAATAAGCATTTATTTTTAGGACCCAATTCTTTCTTTGAATCTGTCTTTAAGTCACACATGCTGGAGCAGTATCATAAAATAAGTCATGTAAATCACATACACCATCTTTTAAAAAACCATAGGTGCTCATTGCCTTTTAAATGTATTTATATTTTTCTACAGTTATATCGACGGTCAAAGGAGCTTATCTGGTTTTCACAGCACATATTGCTATGCTTAAGAAGCACTCTTACAAATTCTCAATCTAGCACCTCAAATAAAACACTGAGTCCTCTGAACCCACAAAGTAGTTCATCCTTCTATTTACTCCTTTAGCCCCCTAAAATACCAGGATATTACTCTCTTCCAGTTTCTCTTAACTTAAATATTAAAATAACCACTCGTGAGCTAAGCAGCAGGCAGTGGTACTATTACATCACTGCTTTCAATTTCAGGCTGCCTCGCTCAGAAATGCACCGTAACTTTTCTGTCTTCCTGCGGCTTTGCAGTGGAGCCAGCCCTCCCCAGCAGAGGGGCAGTAAGCGGCACCACGCCGCCTCCCAGCACCCCCAAAACCCAGAGCAAGCACAAGTTCCTCATAACCGCGCACAGCCCCCGGAGCCGAAACCCTGGGGCATATTTCACTTGGAACATTTTTTATCCAGATCGGGAACTGAATCGTTCCCTGTGCAGCAGAAGCACTCAAAACGCCCTGCGTGCTGCGATGCCCACCGAGGGGCAGATGTAGCAGTTTCCGACCGGCGGGGCTCCCCCGCCCGGCCCGCGCAGCACGCCGCGCCGAGGTGCGATGCGGGACCGGTCCTGCCCCGCAGGGATCGCGACAGAGGA
>VWZY01005378.1:278478-355623 GCA_013399075.1 Chloroceryle aenea
CAGCAGCCAGCCTCACAAAGGGGGCACGGTGGGCCTGTGGCAGACCAGCCTGGGCCGCTGCTCTGTGCCTTCATGGGCAAGTCGGAAAGAAGAGACAAGAAAGCGTCACTTGGAGACTTCCTCTTGTTGACTGCCCTTCGTGTTTCTTTTTCTGTGCTTTATCGCCAGCCAAAGCTTCCATCTCATTTGATAAAATGAGGGTGAGAAGGTTGCAGGAAGGTGGTCAGCTGCCATACGGTTGTCAAAAGCCAAGTGGCATGGCAAAGTCTTGCTGGCACGGGAACTATGAGAAGCTTACAACCCATTTGCCTTGATGATGATTTATGAAAGTCTTCTGGTTTCATAACAGAGTCTGTAACACAAACTTACTTTGGGATGACCAAGGAAGCGCATTAAAGTTTCTCTGGCGAACTGAGCTTTACCAACTCCGCTACACAGCGTCTCAAACGAGCATGCAAACTGGCTGTCCTCACCGCCACCCGCACCCAGCCCCTTTTTCCCAGAGCTGAAATAGACCCCGGGCTCCCCAAACCCCTGCAGTCGGTTTCCAATTTCTCCTGGAGAAAACAGGTACCGAGACCCCCTCTAGCGGCAGCAACTCCCGTAGCAGCGATCCCTGCAGCCGCGGCGAGCGGGGCACCGGTCCCTCGCCCCCCGGGGGTTCAGGCCGGCAGCTTTAGGGAGGCTGACGAGGCCAGCTTGCCTTTCTAGGGTTTATTTCGTAGTGACGGCTTGCTCCATACGAGAAGGAACAAGCTTTAAACCAAGCTTTAGCACTAAATCCTATAAATCTGTAAATTGCTATGTGACATATAAAAACAGGACAGGTGTGTCACAGGACAGCTGTGTCACACCTTTTACAGATTGAATGCCAAGGACAAAATAAGAAAGGCAGAAAGTTCTTCTGTCTTCTGAGTTAGGTCACAAAAGCAGGCTGATACCTGGGATGTAGGAAAATACTGTAATATAATAATACAGTAATACAGTAAATGTCAAGATTGTGATAGTAGATTTTCCACTCGCAAAGTACGTGATGTGTTGGAGCAGTATTCATTTGTCTCCCATATGCTTGCTTTTTCTGCTTTTCCTGCTATAGCTTTCTTTCTAGTATTTGTCTCCTTATAGTCTATTATATGTCTTCATTTTTCCCTCTATAATCTAGTTCTGTCCTGTCCTCATGTCTCTCCAGGATCTCTCCAGGATCTGTTGGAAACCTGTTTGATATGATCAGTGAAATATGGCAGTGTTAACAACACAGGCAGCATCTATTGGGGAAAAAGTAAATAACCTAAAAGAGAGAAAACCCCCTTACGCTGCTGACACTTTGCAGGCAGAAAAGAATTTTCATAATTAGTTTTCAGTTATCTTTGCAGCTATAGATCTGGATAAAGCAAGAGAGAAATTTCTTCAGAGAATGACTACTCCAGATATTCCAATAATTGCAGATAGTATGTTCTGTCCAAAGTCAGTGAGTCTGAACATGTCTAGTTATGAATGCATGTACCTTTGAAGGACAGGCAACTTGATAATCATTGTGATAATAGCAGGTATGAGGTTGTGTAATCTCAATTCCCACAACATTGAAAAGTAAATTAATAAATGAAATGTACTGGAGATTAAAATAAACTCACATTTCAAGCCTTTTTCCTGTTAGTAGCAAAGAACATAAAAGCCATTAAATTAGAGGGGAAATTACTACATCGAAGGGGAAGAAAATTTCTAAGAAACAAAAGTAGCCTTGTTATGTGTGAAAAGTGCAAAGTGAAGGCAATACAATCAAATATCATTTCTATTTTATAAAAACTGAACAGTTTCTATCCTAGTTAATTTGTGCAGAGCACAGATTTATCCATTACTAATAGTGGAAATATTCAGATAACAAGAATAAACTTTAAATTGTAAACTAGATACACTCTTTGATGTAGACTATTCCTGGGCTTTCCACAACTGTATGCTTCATACAAGCCTGATAAAAATCTCCCACTTTACACTCTCTATGGAACTAAATGTAGTGCCTGCCTGATATATGCACTCCTATGAGAAGTCCCAGCTTCCAGAAGTTTTCAGAACCTCAGAAAGATCACATTTCCCTGTGTATGACCTTGGAATGCCCCATGGATGGACACTGCCATTGACATTAACAGTGATATGCAAAAGAAAAATACCAAACTGTATGCTTTGTATTATACATGAGAAAGATCTGAAAGCTTTTCTGGTTTTCATTCCTGGGGAAGATTCCTTGAAGATTTCCTTGTTTCTAGATCAGTTCACTACAGTTTTTACTGAGTTTCAGTGTTTGTTTTTTGAGGCATTGGGTTGTTGTGGGTTTTTTGTTTGTTTGTTTGTTTGTTTTTAATGAAGAGATTAGGGAATTTGTCAAAGAACAAAGATGTAACAAACCAGTCCTCAGTGTATACCTAAATTACAAAGAAGTGACTGTTTCCTTCATGCTAAAGCCCAGCCCAGCTAGCAACACAGTATTTGAAATAACACTGAACTCTGCAGAAGATGCCATTGTATTCCAAAAGCCAATAGATGTGGGAAGCCCGAAATAATAGTTGGAAGATTAAAGGAACCCAAAAGCATTTCTGCCTTGTTTCCAGACAAATCTATGAAAATATCTAAAAAGTTTCTCTAACCTTTCTTGTGTAGTAGGTTATTTCTGTACCCTAATCATCTGCTCTCGTACTTCTGCATGGTAGGATTCCTATTCAAGCTAGAGCTTACACATGTTTTGCTCTTCAATAGACACAAATTAATCAATACCGTGGAATTACATCAAATAACAAATCACAGCCCAAAACCTATTGAACTCAAAAAAAACCTGAGTGAAGTTAGATTTGGAAGTAACTTTCCTTCACAGTGTAATTCTGAACCTGTTGATGTGTAGGTACATGCACAATTTCATTGTCACATGAACATCGGTAGAACAATATATTTTGCTAAAATTATAGGTATGAGCAGGATGAGGATGTGCATTTGGAGAACCAGTGATGCAAACCATAGTGGCTTTGATAGCCGAGGACATGTCTATGCTGCTTTTGTGCTATGGAATGGTCTCCAGAGTGGCCTTGGTTCCTCAGCCTACTTGTATATACTGTGTCTTTGTCCTTATTTCAAAACAAAGGCTCTGCAGAGCAGACAGGCCACCTGCCTACTGCATAGCCATTAGTATCCTAGTTAACTTGTAATGTCTTTGTTAAGGCCATCAGGCATATCCTAGCTGATAAATAGTTTTTTATGTTCCCTTGCAGTAAAAACAAGCAGAAAGTCACCCTTCCCCCAGGCAGCAGAATGGAAACCTAGAAATAGCAAAAAAAGAAAAGTGGGCAGAACTGCTCTGCTTTCTGTCAAGAAGCCAGATTTTTCTATTTTCACCAAGTTGCTCATTGCATATCTAAGTATTTACACATTTTTAACATCCTGGTTTCCTCTCATTTAACTTTGGACATACAGACACTTTCACTGTAGAGGCAAAGACCTTTGCTTAGACCTTGTTTCATTTTGCTGACCTGGCAGAATACTTCCTGCTGCAAAAAAAGAGATCTGAAATACAAGTATAGATAAAAAAAAAAAAAAAAAGGTATGTTGCTAAATACAGCCTGCAGCAAAATGAATCTCTGCATCAGCCTGGCTTACTCAGTCTGAAAGAAATTCATCGAAGGCAAATGATCTTTTATATTTCTTCCGCCTGATGAAGTCTCCATTACACAGGAGCCATTTCATAAGAGCCCTCCTGAAAGAATCTGTCCTGAAATCAGTGCGCCTTGAGTCTCCTCAGCTATAAACCCCTTCCCATCCAATCCTACAGCCGATCTTCCTATTGCCTTCTAGCAGCCAAGCCTCTGTACCTGGCTGCAGTACAACCCTTAAGACCCTTCTGGTTTTGCAGTCATGGCATCTCAGATAATGTTTATGGAATCTGGCATCACCCGCTATATCTGACTGCTGGGCTGTTACAGCAGAGTGTGTGCCATAAACTTTCACCAGGCAGGCAGGACAGGAGTTTGAAACATAGTAGGCAGATTTATTTCAGGGTGAAAACTGGCAGTTCTTATTTCAATGTGAGTGTAAATAGCTTAGCAAAAAGTATTGGAGTTTAACTAATTATGCAAATTAGAGGAAAGTAAAGATGTTTGTCTTACTGCTTTGATTATGTAATAGGTAGAGAAATATAAATGTTCTGCACAAGACAGCAAGACATATGACACAGAGGTTTAATGTTGTCAAAGACCTAAAATGCTAATCCTTCCTTTGATGCTTATATTGCTTAGCTGGAAAGGGAGGAAATGCATTATTCATTATTTGATGTTATGAAAGGGAAATATAATAATAAGCAATATATAATATATATTTATATACTCTCTACAGTACTTGGAAATTTTACTTAATATAAGCACAAGCCATAAGAAAAATAAACCAAAATATCAATAAATAGCAGATGCACACTGTATTTGGATATGAATAAATTATGTGAGTCACAATGGTTGCAACAGCAGGTGGTGATGTAGTTCAAGACTCTCTGTGATTTCTCACTTTTTTTCCTCATACTCCAAAGAGGAAAGTTTAAGACCCCTAACACTTGGTGCAGTTTTAAACTCTGCACCTTTAGTTGCTGAACAAACTAGAGGAATCTATTGAATTTTATTAGCTCTGCAAAAAACATGCAGCAAATAGGCTGCTTGTCACTTGTGAGTGCTAAACCTGCTGCTATGACTAATTTATGAATGTTCATCCTATTTGTCCTTTCATCTTTCTTCCTGTCTCATATATCCTATTTTAATTAAATCTCAGATTGGGAGTTCACTGGGGCAGAGAATTTCCTTGTTATGTTGTTTTCAAAGTTTTTTATGCTGTGGAATTCTAATATGTAATTGAAAGCTGATAAAGATTTTGGAATTACTAGAGTCAACAATGTAACTGCTGTTAGGCCTGATTAAAAAGAAATATTGTACAGAAAAAAAAAACCTGGTGAAATTGAATTTTACCTTGTTTTAGCTTTTGTATAGTAATTAGCATTGTCTTTCAAATCCTCTGCCCTAGGGAACAGAATTTAAAAGTCCAAACTACTTGTAATATAGTTCTTCACATCATGATTGAGCTCATACTTTAGAACGTGACAGCATTTTGTTTATTTTTTTTTTCCAGGGATGGAACCCAAGACTACTAAATATTTAAGGAGATGTATAAATTTTTACCAAACCATAAATCCTCATAATTTTGGACAGTAAAGCCTTTTGTTGGACCAGGCCACAAGTATCAGACAAGTCCAACATAGGTAAGAAAAGAGGAATTTTCTCTGTATTTTTGTATTGCCTTTCTCTGATCAGAATGCATCACATTTTAGTCAGAAAATCATGTTTGTATAAAAGCTGCTTATTCTCAGTCGCTCTTCTGTAATTATCGGTAACAAGAGCACTACCACATAATTTGATGGATGTGAAGAGGTGGAAAGACAAGAATAGAAACAATTGTTAAAAACTTAACACCAATCAGTCTTCTCTTCTGAGCATTCTGAATCTCTTGTTACTATATATTAACAAACTCAGTATGAAATACGGGCCAGCTGGTAGCAAACAGATTTTCTTATAGAAATGTTCCAAGCAGATCATACTTAAAACAAAGCTCCATAACATACAGTGCATAGCTTTAATTAACCTTCAGCTTTTCATCCAGACTGATATTTAAATCAATTCTTTTCCTCATAGTTCAACATCTCCTCTTTCTTGAACCTACAGTAAAGTCATCATGTTGAATTCACAGCTTCTCCATTACCATGACAATGCAGTAATATCAAAGCCTCAGTTTACTCTTCCGTTAAGACGGAAGATCAGGCTCAGAGATGAGCCACTTTAACTCTTCTGTCATTTTTTCCCCTTGTATGTGAATTGTATGTAAAGTTACAAAGATTTAATGAATGAATTTATTTGCTATTCCAGCATCCGCACTGCATCTCTTGGTAGCGACAAATCTTAGCTAATGAATTCGTCTGACCTCTGTTCAGTGCAAAAATGTGTTTGAATACTCAAAATCCACAAACAGTGGTGCATCTGTATGATTTTTTATTTAACTCTTGTGTTATGCCTTTACATATGAAATCGGCAATTGTAAAAAATACATTTTATTTCATCCATAGAACTGAAAATTGTGTTCATCATACTCTTGCAAAAGCAAAGCTTTGCTCATTTATTTGTCAAAAGTAAAGTAGTCAAAATATCTATTTAAAACTTATTTACTTCAGATGTTCATGAATTATTTATCTCAATATTTCCCCTATTTAGCTGTGATACCAGATTCTTTTAATTAGCTACAAATATTTTAAATGAGAGGGGCAGCTACTAGAGGAGAATACCCATATTAATGTGCTTTTAAATTATAAATGTTTTCTGCCTTTATAAAATTCTGTCTAAATGTACTTTTGTGTACTTAGCAATTTACTAATATAGGCTGGGGTAGCCTCAGGTCTTGATGTTTTATTCCTAAATATGCTCTGTATTACATATGTAAACAAATCTTACAGGCTATAATGGTTTTGCAATTGGGCTCTTTTTTCTTCATTTATAGACATAGAGGTCAAATGTAGGGATTTTGGATGTTTCATTGAACCAACATACCATTCAGCTATGTAATGCAATTTCCTAAAGGCCTACTGATGTTAAGCATCCTAGATTCCAGATGAAGACATTTCTCTTCTCTACGGTTTTACCTAAGAGATAAAATCAATGTATGGCTCCACATTTGTCCCTTAATGCTTGGTCTGAAACATTGCCTCTGCTGAAGGCAGTAATAGTTGTTTTGCACTGACTTCAAAGAGGCCAGTGTTTCACCCTTCATTTCTCTGCTGGATACTGCTTTTCCCCTTAATCTACCATGTATCATAAAAAGTGATGTGCTTTAGAAACTATAATGCATCACAGTAAAAATTGTAATGCCACAAAGCAATGTCAATATATATTTTTATGTAGTAGGGGGAGGAGGAAATAAACCAGGAGAGATAAATGTTCCTATTCACAAAGCTCAGAGGTTTTGTTGTATTTATAAATGAAAATACATCCTTTCAAGCAATAAAACCCCCATACAGCTGCCTAGTAACATTTCACCAAGGGCAACCGTCAGGTAAGCACAGGTTTACCAACAAATTTGTTCTTATAATTTCTCAGTCACAAAGAAGGTTAGAAACGAGATTTTGAGCACTAATGTGTTTGTGAGAAAGTGGCCAGTACCAATGGTGTTCTGTATATTTTAGGTATTGAAGCATGATCCTGGGGAGTACTAGATTTTAGTAGATTCAAATTCTTCAAAGATATGGCATCATGCTTACTTAGTTCAGTTTTTCCAAGCATGTATCTTCTGCCTAAGATACTTTGCTGTAGTTTTATGTATCCAGAACAAAATATGTAAGTGATGATATTATGTTCTACCAAAAAGTTAAATATAAAAAATAAAAATACAATTTGGGCTGTTGGCCTTTTTTAATTTTCTAATTCGGGTCCATTTTTAGTATGTGCAGCCCTGACTTTGAAGGAAAGGCCAGGTCTTGGTCCCAGTGCAGTTAAAACCAAACATTCATCAAATTCACAATCATCACAATCTCCTCCTTTGATAAAATCTGAATGACTAAAACTGTTATTCAATATTTTGGGGAGCATATTTGGCCTGCAAATATAAAAGCACAACTGAGGGAACATTTTACTGAAAAGGTAGTAACAAATATGTCTATATTGTAAACAGTTTGAGACATATATATGGTCTATTCCATAAGTAGAACTTTGCAATGTAACTATCTAAGACTGAATATGGAAAAAGCTGGTAAGGTAAACCGAGGCAAAGTGAAGTCTCCAGTTTAAAATCAACATCAGAGGTAAAGAACCATACTGGGAAAGGAACAAATGTCTCCTGACAGTCAAACCAGGAGTCTATCTGCCACACCTGTCATAGCTCTTCTCTGCTTGTTTTGGTTGGTTTTTTGTTTGGTTTTTGGGTTTGGCTTTGCTTTTGTTTGATTTGGTTGGGTTTTTTGTTGTTTTGTGGGAGTTTTTTTGTTTGTTTGGTTGGTTTTCCTGTTTTGTTTAGTTCTGGTTTTAAGGAAAAAAGAATGCTTAATTAAGGTAATTCTTTGGTTTACTCCATTCAGTGCATAATTAACTGAATATTGAATACTTATTTTGCATGTTATATAAAATCAGCTGAAGTGGGCAGGAAAACATTCAGAGTACAAATGAGCTTTCATCAGGGACCGAGGATCCTATTGTCTATGACTCAAAAGGAAAGTAAACAGAGGTGCCTATGCCCAACCTGCCTTTCATTCCACAGATATAAAAAGAAAACAAAGCTTCAGAAGTCCTGCTCTCATTATTATGCTGACATTTTGAAACATGAAAAACATTGAGTGAAATGCAAATTCCAGTGAATTTTATCAGAGGCAAGTGCCCCAAATGATGCAATTCTAAATTTGCACATTAAACTAAAGATAAAACTGGATTAAAGTTATGCGAAAGAGCCATTAATATTTGTGTCTAAATAGCATTAATACATCAGGAACTTATCTGGACAGAATGGAGGCTATAAATGTGTTGAGGATGATTTGGTTCAAAATTGCAAGTTCTTACAGCAAATATACGGTGCAGGATTTCAAGGCCTGGGCCATTTCCCAGGGAATGTTGTGAAAAGAAAGTTCAATGTCATTCAGTTAAACTCCTGCTGTGAACACCAATAAAGAGATGACCTTTTCAGGCTTTGCAGAGCTCCCATTTAGCCATGGTGCTTTTGCCCAAGAGCATTAGGAGCACTGTGCTCTCACAAAGTTCAGAAAATGAAAGGAAAGAGCTTCTTCTTTTATCCACAGTTGGGAAGAGCAGCCAGTGGGAAGAGCAGCAGAATCATCCTGGTTGGAAAGAGGCAACAACTCAGAAGGACGTGCTCATGTGAGTCTGTGAGGCACCCCCCATATACATATCTGTGATGTTGTGTATGTACCACAGCTCACATGTGTATACCCTTGGGAAAGACAAAAACATTTCACGACTGGCTGGATATGAAACCCTTTTTCTCTCTCTGCTGATATAGAAAAAGAAATAATTTCTGTGGTCATTAGAAAGCTGCAGATAATTTTCTTAAAACATTTTTCCACATATGGGGGCCTATTTTCCTCTCCATAGGCTGCTTAACTCTTATTAATATCAATGGGGGTTATGCACACATGTGGAGAATAAATTAGATTCTTCATTGTTTCCTTCTGATAAAATTAAATGTTCTTTCCACATGTTAAAATTAGCTCACATACTGTTGTTCTCATGGTATTGGAAATAGAGAACATTAGTCACTAAATGGATGTTAAATTATTTTTCTTCTTAATAAAAGACCTTATCCTGCTTCTTCTATAATCAGAAACTAGTTGTCAAAAGCCTCAGTCAGAACTTGAGCGGACAGCTGAGGAACAGTTTTGGTACTGTTTTGTAACTCTTGATTTCATCCTTAGGCTGGATGGAAAATGTTTTCTCCCATTATACCAACTAGATCATTATACAGATAGATCTGTATACATTATACAGACTAGATCTGTGACTAGCAGTTGCTTTATAGTAATAAATGGCTAAACTCATATCCAGTCAAAATTTTTTCATTCAATTCTTATTTTCTCTTTTTTTTTCTTTTTTTTACAAGCATCGGAAGACAAATGTTTCTGTCACAGGACAGCCTTATCTCATTTTCCTCTGATACCTGTAACCGAAAAATACTAATGAATTTTCACTGACACAAATTTGAGCTGCAATTTAATACCATCATTATACAGGTGTCATTATTTTGCATGATTTGGTATATGTAGGATGCAGCGATTTTATACTCTTTGAAGTGTTTTTTTGTAGAGCAAATGCTTATCTTTATAGCAGTCCTTTTAATATCCTTGACTTTGCATCTAAGAAATAGTTACATTATCCCATAGACATTTTGACATTTTTTGAATATGGAATGCTGAATATTCACATTCCACTCAGTCATAAGTGCAGTTCTCTGAGGGATGATGACATCAAACATATTGGACCATCTTCTTAGAAGCTGCATCCCCAGTGGATCATTCAGTAGCAAAGAATGATTAAGCATTCTAACTTCCTAGGACAGAACTGGAGATGCAGCTGCATCTGCAAATAGAAAAGGAATAGTGTGTTTGTAACATCTGCCTACCTGTCCCAGAAATGGTGCAAGATTGGTGTATGTCTACAGCTTGAGAGATGGGAGAATTTGTAATATTAGAAACCTCTTGTAGATATGCTCTTGGGAAATAATTTGACAGAACTGTTTTACATAAAACCTGTGTGAACTCAACTTTAAGCTACAGATAAGAAAAGTGAAGAAGACAAAAGGAATTGTACCTGTGCCATGGAATTGGAGAAATGGACTCCAAGAAATGGAAGTCCGTGAAATTACTTGATCCAGGAATGAAGCCACTATTATAAGAAAAAAAAAAGATAATCAAATTATCAGAGAAGAAATTGTATAATAAGAAAAAGATTGATAAAAATCACGAATCAACATATTTTTATTTTTCAGTACTATTTCTTTTGTATTTATTAACAAGAACAGTAGTTTTCCACTGCAATTTGTAAACTACTTAGAGTTTAATTTTTTCTCAAAAGTGTAATTAGCTGTCCTAAGCTATAGGAATTTGGGGTCTTTGCAACCTTGAAACAAGATAAAATCTATTTGATGTGTGGTTACACTTAATTTTCAGATTTTCTTTCTTTCTTTCAGTTTTTCTTTCTAATTGCAATAATATATCTCAAAACATGTTGTGAAGTCAACACTGTAGTTTGTGGCTAAACAAACTGTGGATTGTGATTTTTTTTTTTGCTCCTTGAGTTCTGAATGTCTTTCAGGCTTAACTGAGATTTTACATACCTCCTCGGGTCCTTGGATGCTTTTTTTTTCAGAAATGATGATTGAGAAGACTTACTATGAGCCATTCAAATCACACCACAGTGAGTGGGATCCACCGTATGAGGACACCTACATTTAGGCACCTAGATGTTTTAATGACTGAGGTCCAATTATAGTCGATCAAGATTTTGTCAGTATCATCAATGGGTCACAGAGTTCTTAGGCCTGGGTATGTGTGGTAAGAGAAGGTACTTCCTTTTCTCCACTTTAATTATGGCCACACAATCACTGTCATCCTGGATCCTTGTCACTTTTTTTTTTTTTTCATACTGTTGTAAGTGAAAGAATGAATTAATGAATCTTAAGCTTTCTTTAAAAGAAAGTGTTTCCAGATATTTTTGCATTCAAAATAAAATAGAAGCCCAACAAGTCTTTCCAACCAAAGTTATGGTACAATTAGCCTTGCAAATAAATCCCAGAATGCAAATCTATTACAAGCTTAAGGTGAGAATATTGCCTCTCCGTCTCTCCTGACAAAAAACAGTATACAAACAAGTTTACTGTAAAGATATAGTGGAACAAGTCTGGAAGCCAACACACTGGTTAAGCTGATGCTGGCCATTAATGTCACTGTCTCAAGCTACTTTTCAGAAAGTAGCTTGGTAGAAAGTGGGCAGTTTTAAAAATAATTTTAAAAAAATTTAAAAATAAAAAGCAATTTGATAAGTCCTTTCCTTTTAAAGTGTCTCCACTGTTTATAGTCACTTAAGTAAAGGAAAGTGGATACAAGCTCAGGGTAGAGAGCAAAAATTTTGCATAGGAGTCAAAGCTTTTTTTGTGCTCTAGGAATAAACAATTGTACTGGCATCTTGTAAACACTCAATTTATTCATTGCTTAGCTATTTTCTCTGGAGCTCTCACTATCATATTGGATATGTTTCACAAGATAATAACAAATAGCATATGTGTATGCTCCAGCCCCTTCTTGCAGCAGTCTATGCACTATTCAATGCTTTTAAATGCAGATTTAAATGCAGATTTTTTTATCAATAAATGCAGATTTAAATGCAGATTTTTTTATCAAACAGATTAATAGGTAAGAACAAATAGCACCAGTTGTCCTCAAGGTTTGATTTTTTTGATTATTGTGTTATTTGTTATTTGGCTGTGTTTATGCTTGATTTTTTGGCTACTGTGACTTCTTCATTCAAGAAGATCAATTGGCCGCATGTATTGATAGTGGACACTAAGACTGAAGTATTTCAGTCTTTGTTGAAGGCATCAAGAGCTGCTGTCAAATAAAATGGAAGAGTAAATGATTCTGAAGTATTACAAAGATTACTGCTTGACTTTGTTATGGCTAATAAAATTTTTGGTTCACCACAGCAGATATGCATGAGACTAATACAGAATTCCTCTGGTTAAGGCTGTTCAAAGGAGAGGCCTACAAGGCAAATATATTATGCAGGAGAGAATTAGTTGTGTTTCTTTTTTTCTTCAATTGATAGTAATATATATACACTTTATGTCCACCAGGTATATATGCTTTGATTTACGACCAAATCTTCAATTTTGAACTTTATTCTCCTGAAAAGCAATGAATTACTGTAAGGGTACTTGAAACATTCAGAGATGATATTGGCCTTCTGAATGTATTAATTACTATCAGTGGTTCTATAAACTTGTCTAGCTTACACCATAGCAAAACCTCTTCTAAAGCAAATACTCTCAATATTAAAGTTTTCAAACCAAGTGTCAGTGAAGTCCCTTGAACTTATTGATGATTTTAGTATTCATTAAAATGTGTAAAATGCATTTTAAATAAAATAAAATATGGCTTCTTGCTCTGTGTTTGCATATGGTATAATGCAGAGTTATGAATTATTTCTGCAGATGGATTTTCATACACATTATCTTTCCTACTTTATGTTAAGACTGAATTATCATCATTCTGCGGACTTGACCCAGAGTTTATGTAAGCTGTAGCACAGGTGCACACAGCCCCTATCACTGCTGCCTTTTAGTCACATGTCTTAACCACAAAAGCCTTCCTTAATTATAGTAGTACTTTTGCAGGGACAAACATATATCATGAAATTTCATACTTGTCTTTTTCCCAAAGGAAATAAATTGGTTTCAAGTGCAGTATCAGACTCCATGGCTGTGGATTTAACAACATAGAAATTTAGCTTCTCTAAGCTGGATTCTTTGTATTATTTAGGACTGTGGATGGATGTGAATAGAGTAGCATTTTACATCAGAGCTGTGAACTGATGGCAGCATATCATGCCTACCAGTTTTTCACTGTGCCACATCCACCCTCAACAGAACTTTCATTTTAAAAGTTAATAGTCTGTCATTCACCTGGAAAACCAAGTACTTCTCTGTGAGCTTACTTGTAGGTGATAAAGGAAATTTGAATTTCCTTAAACCAGATTCTTGCGATACTTCTGCTTTCAGTTATTTCCTGAGGAACAACTTTGACAAACAAATTGTCTCTTGGCTTGCCCTTACCTTGGGATATGATGTAAAGTTAGAACAGTTTGTCTATTACCTAGTATCTTTACACTACTTTAGTTTGCATTTATCCGAAAGACCTATGCTGGAGGAATTTTATAATTTTTCTAAACTGTAGCTTGCTGCCCACTAAAATTTCAGAGCATTTACATGTCACTTAATGGCAATAGGAAACAGCCAAACATTTTTTCTGAAAGTCAGTCAATCCTTCTATAATAATTATCTGGGACCTGCACTCTGCAGTGTGGAAACCTGAATATCAACAAGTTAGTCATCTTGGTGCACCATGTCAAAAAACACGTCTGCTTTTGATGAAATGTGGCAAAATTTCTGGTCGCTTAAATTGACTCTGGCAAAACTAAAAATTGCCTTAACTGTAAGTGATGACAAACCACAATGAAAGATTTTACATGCACCTTCCTTTACACCAGAACCTGTTTGATCTGATAAACAACTCCTGGTTGCTACAGTGGAAAAAAATGGGGAGATGGAAATGACATTAATTCGGAGACTGACCCTTCCGCCTCATGCAAAACCTTAAAAGAGGTTGACAGGGGAGGACAAAATGTTCATTGCAATAAAAAAGGTTGAAACTGTGTCATCCACAGCCATGCTAATCAATGCATTCCTCTGTGAGCATCTCAGAGCTGACAAGGGGAAAACTGACCTATCAGCGCCTTTTGTAGGAAGAGCAGAAATTTGTTTAGTAGTAATGTTTAATATTAAAGGAAGTGGGTTTTTTTCAGTGACCTGGAGTCAGTCAGAGTATAAAATCTGTGTGCTTTCTTTTTGTGCCAAGGTAGGAGAACCAACAATTATGAAAGGAAGTTATGTTCTCTCACACCTTTCCTGCCTGTTTTCTGAAAGTAAACCTTCCACTTTGCTGGTTACAGCCTGTAAGCTTCTATTTGTGTTGGTTTCCCCTAACCCATGTTAGAATTGGTTTTGGTGTCCTCTCCACACTGTTATTCCTAACAAGTCACACAACTTCATGTGCCTTGTTCCTGCTGTGTTGTGGAAACAGTGACTGAACCAGACTGGCACATTACAGTGTGCTGTGGTAGCACTTCCAAAAGCCTTGATGGCACCTCCCACAAATGGTCTGCTCAGGGTTATTTTCCTCAATCTTGTGCTTCTCAGAAATCCATGTCAGCTGCCAAGAGGGGAAGAAATGCAGTCCCTGCAAGTGCAAGGGTTGTGTCTGGTCTGCTCTGACTTGGTGTTTTTTGCTGCCAAAGTCTCCTCCAGGGGCACAGATCTGTGACCTCACAGTTGGGTGTAAAGCCGTAATGTAAACTGTTTAAATCTCTGCTGTGCTTGTCACTGTCTCTCCCTCCTCTGGAGGAATTAATGTGCTTACCAGATGGTTAAAACACAAGCAACACACGAACACCATGCTGTCAAAATATCCAGCTGATGTTAGACACACATTTTAGCAATGTCAGAAGGCTTGTCTTTAGGCAGGCTTCTGATCCAAAGGCTCCCATTTTGATGTGAAATCCACTTTGTTTACCTAACTTTGCATCAGGCACTCAGCTTCATAAAAAAGTTAACTTCTTTAGCAGAAACATCTTGCTGCATCCTTTCTTCCTAAATCAAAAGGCTGTATAGCATGTCACCCTGATTAAAAGTTGCTCTGTAACTTGTGTTGATCCAAGAAGGAACTGCACCTGATTTCTTATTTGGTACATTCATTCATACCTCAGTGTGCTTCTGTGTTTTCAGCTAGTTCTTCCACAGGTATGGATGTGAAAGTCCCACCTGTCATGCTCCCAGACATCTCAGCCGCCAAAAGCCAAGGTCACGGTACAAAACCATCTCAGGCTTCTCAGAGTGCTGTGCCCAGGACAGTGCGGAGCAATGACTGGAACACCACAATGTGACTGTATTGCCATGCAAAATATTAAACTGAGAATACTGAAGAAGTGAATCACTGGTACTTTAGATTGAAACTGGCCCTTAGCCGCCCTTGTTGTTTAGTCACTAATCTGCATTTTCAAGCCTAAACCTTCATGCTAACTGTTTCCTTCTTTAATCCCATTGAAAAACTCTCAGTGACAGGCAGTCTGTTCCCTGAAGGTCAGCTGGTTTTGTATGAGTGGAACTAATGTGCCTCTCATACTGCTGCAAGAGCACAGTTTACTGTTATTTTCTGACCCATCTCCTTTAGTTGCAGAAGACTACATGTAGCATGGCCTTGCTGCATGGCTGGGCAAGGGGCATTTACACGGCCTCCTGCTCACCTGTTTTTCATCAGGTATCACCATGATGAGCTGAGGAAGAATTAAAAAAATGCCTAGAAAATGAAAATAAGTACTGGACCCACATATGCCTGATCTAGAAGTCAACCTTTGGGGAACTCATACAGGAACAATGACTGAGGGTTAGCAACTGTACTGGCAGGATGAATAAATACACTGACTGAAATCAATGTGATAAATGAATTTTAGCTTTGCTGATATAAGAAAGCCATGTTGCCATTTTGGTCTTTCTGAGAGCTGAATCAAAGTGGAAGGCAATAGCCAGATGCTGATGTGTAGCTGAGCAATGCAGCACACTGCTCTCCACGTGTGCTTGAGCTGATGAGAAGTGATTCTGTGCTTCCAGATCTTCTGCTCCTGTCCTGCACACCCCGCTGTGATGAGCTCAGGGAGAGAAAGCTGTATGACTACCTCTGGGGTGTGATGAGAGTGACAGTCCTCAGAGCCCTTTTGTAGTCCTTATAAGCAGATAGCAAGACTTTTACTATAATGCTTTTGTCTTTCATCTATCAGATTGGGTGCTTAATAGATAACACTAGCAGCAGAGTGGCAAGTAGCTGCTCTGATTTGAAGAATTTGTCCTACGATATTAAGTATTTGTCTTTATCATATCCAGGGTGTTTTCACATGTATTTGTTAGAAGAAAAAACAATTTTTTTGACCCTTCTTGAGCACCTGAAAAGATATTAATTTACTAGGAATTATTGCAGCTATTTTTGCAAAAAATGTTACTCTAACCTCCCCTTCACATGTAACACTATTAGCTTTCTGTGATGATGTGAAAGTGATTTCACAGAATCATAGAATCATCTAGGTTGGAAAAGACCTTTAAGATCAAGTCCAGCCATAAGCCCTACTCTACCAAGTTCACCACTAAGCCATATCCCCAGACACCACATCTATATGGCTTTCAAAGGCATCCAGGGATGGTGAGTCAACCACCTCCTGGGAAGTCTCTTCCAATGCCTGACAACACTTTCAGTAAAAAAAAAATATTCCTAATGTCCTGTGTAAACCTCCCCTGGTGCAGCTTGAGTCCATTGCCTCTTGTTCTATCACTTGTTACTTGTGAGAAGGGACAAGCATCTACTACAAAGTCCTTTCAGGGAGTTGTAGAGAGCAGTAAGATCTACTCTCAGCTTCCTTTTCTTCAAACTAAATGGTTCCAGATCCATCAGCTGCGCCTCATAAGATCTGTTCTCCAGGCTCTTCACCAGCTTCTTTGCTCTTCTCTGAACCTGCTTCAGCACATGGATGTCTTTTTTGTATTGAGGGGCCCAAAACTGAACAGAGTGTTTGAGGTGTAACCTCACCAGTGCTGAGTACAGAGGGACAATCACCTCCCTGGTTGTGCTTGTCACACCATTTCAGGTACAGGCCAGGATGCCACTGGCCTTCTTGGCCACCTGGGCACACTGCTGGCTCATGTTCAGCTGCTTGTCAATCAGTACCCCCAGGTCCCTTTCTGCCAGGCAGCTTTCCAGCCACTCCTCTCCAAGCCTGTAGCGTTGCCTGGGGTTGTTGTGGCCCAAGTGCAGGACCCAGCACTTGGCATTGGTTCAAAAAAGATGCCTGCTGTGCATGATTTTATTATGAGATCATAATAACTTAAATTGACAGATAGCATTCATCCATATCATCTGCATGCAACTGCTCCAGGAGAGAGGTGACAATATGGACTAATGGCTCTGTAGTGTAGTTGTAGGCTAATTATGTCTTACTAATCACAGTAACCACAGTGGTATATCTTCGGACTGTAGTCAAGAGGAACCCAGCAGATTGCTTTTGCTGTCCAGTTCAGTTCATATCAGTTAACTATCCAATGGACATTAATGTTCAAAAACAGGCTTCCATGGAAATAGTGGGTCAACAAAATCAGTCTGAATACTAGAAGAGGCTTGGTCAAAAAGTAAATGTTTCTTTAAGCTTTCATGGGTGACTGAAATTCCAGGAGACTGATTCCCAGCCTTACTTTCTTGACCCTGTGCTACAAGAAGTCTTAGCACAAGAGTTTGCTTTTTAAACTCTTCTTCCCATGGTCTGAGCAGTACAGTTAGCACTAAGCCGATGGTAAAGGACACAGCTGACTTGCATGAAATATCTTTTTAGAGCAGTAGGTACAATGGTCATGTTGGGAAATCAGAATGTGCTTTCAAGTTAAATTGTAATGACTTATGCTTGGTGAATGGAGCACTTGGCATTGATTGCTGCCTTGTAAAGAAGTCAGAGAGTGAACAATGCTTACTAAACAGTTACTGTCATCTTCAAGTGAATCACTTCCACTAATCCAGACACTGGAGAAAACTGCATCTTTTTCTCAGATTTTAGCAATGTTGCAATGCAACTGCTTTTTCCTGCAACATTTTTTTTCAAGGCTAAAACTGGAAAGGCAGATCAACGGAACAGTATAAGCTCATGCTCTTCTTATGGTTGAGAAATATCTGTAGGTGTAACCAACAACTTCTGCTATAGTCTTTACAGTCCCAATGAATACTGCAGTAGGTTATGAAACACAAAACAGCTCTATTGCAACATAACTGCTGAACTCAATCCACTGATTAACCAAAGCCTCTTTCTAACCTGTCCAGGCCTATAGCATAATCTATATAGAACAACATGGGAGAAATAGCTTTGCTTGTATTACCATTCAGCCTTTGTATGAATGAGGCTCCTTCTACAATATTTTGTAAATTTGTGAAGATTTTCAGTAAACAAGATGAGTGAAGGCGTTCTTCTATTTTTTTGTTTTCCTTGGGATGTCTCTCTGCTCCATCGAGTTAAGAGAGGAAACCTTAACTTTTGTTTCCTTTCTCAAATGCTTTTAAATTGTTTTAGAACATGGAACATTTAGTGCTTGCTGCCTGTTGTAGCTCTTTCATATGACCAGGAAAACCAGAACATATCTCTCCTGGGGAACAAGTGACACTGGTTTCAATCTCTGAAAGTGAATAAAAAATAATCTCACGCATTCTTCTGCTGGCTTAGAATTTTAACTAATGAGTCATTTAAATAACACCAGCAACTGTGTCACTCCAACCTTTACTTTAGATTTTTTCTCTTGATTCAGATCCAACAGGGTTGAGGCTGAATGGACTATGCTGTGTCCAAAACCACCAAGCTACCTTGCTCATCAGGTAGTTCTTTCAAATTTTCATTTCAGCAACAGCAAATACATTTTCCTTCTCTTTTTCCCCAGGACTCAGACAATCTACAGAAGACTATCAACTATTCACAAAAACATAGTAATACTATCTTCAGGCTGTTGCCACCTTTCTTCCCATCCTCTCCAACCTCATAGAGTTTTCTTGGTCCTTTGAGGCCAAGCACACATATGTCTTTTTTCTCTTAGTCAGAGAATCTAGTCTTTGTTCCAGCCCTCCCGTAGCATATTTTCTGGTCTCTGTTATAAATATAATTGAAGCCTTGAATGGACATGTTCGGGTGTGGGTGCAAACATGTGATGTTGGTTAGCTGGTTTATTTTGCAGTGTTTTAGCTCAAACAAACAGCTGTACCTCACCACAGATCCTGTCTTCAGATGAACAGAAGTTTTTAGATTTTATTGCCAGCTTTGCACATGTGGTGTTGTGGAACTACATCCATCTGCAGACTACCTTTTCCTGAACCCTGAACTATGGAAATATTGGACCTTCTACAGGGTCTGGTATCCCATTGCTGTATTGTACTATTTAAATCCTTACGAAATATAAATGAACTTATTAAAAAGATCCTTCCTTTCTTCTGCAAAAACTGTCAGAAGACCTCAAGGAAGGATTACTATCTCTTCTTTGTTGTAATAACAAAGAAGCTAAGATCCGCAAAATATGCATTTTCTTTCATTTGCTGGAAGTTCTTGAACAGTCAGAAAAACTGTATCAGGTTTAGATGAAATGGTTTAGACTTCCTTCTTTTTCCTTTACTTTGATAATGTAAAAATGATGGAGCTTATTTTGCTGTACTAGATGAATATTTATTTGAAACCAACATATATTTGAAAAATGTTTTAATGTTAACAATTACATGGGGCTTTTTCTGGGAGATTTTTTCTAGCTAAAATGTTCCTTCCTTATTCTGCCCACAGCCTCAAGGTTCTGAGCAGAAGTTGATAGGGCAATGCATACACAGAAGAAAAAGACCTCTGACCTGAATGGCTTGAATGATAGAATCATAGAACCCTTTAGGCTGGAAAGGACCTTAAAGATCATTAAGTCCAACCATTAATCCAACACTGTCAAGTCCACCACTAAACAGTGTCCCTGAGTGCCACATGTACATGTCTTTTAAGTACCTCTAGGGATGACAACTCCAGCACTTCCCTGGGCAGCCTGTTCCAACACTTGACAACCCTTTCCACTAGGAAGTTTTTCCTAATATCCAACCTAAACCATCATTGGCACAACTTGAGGCCATTTCCTCTTGTCCTGTCACTTGTTACATGGGAGAAGAGACCAGCCCCCACCTCACTACAACCTCCTTTAAGGTAGTTTTAGAGAGTGAGAAGGCCTCCCCGCAGCCTCCATTTCTGAAGGTTAAACAACCCCAGTTCCCTCAGCTGCTCTTCACAGGACCTTTTTCTTTAGATCCTCCACCAGCTTTGTTGCCCTCCTCTGGACACTCTCCAGTACCTCAATATCTTTTTTCTACTGAGGTGCCCAAAACTGAACATGTCACTTGAGGTGTGGCCTCACCGGTGCCAAGATTAGGGAAACAAACACTTCTCTAGTCCTGCTGGTCATACTGTCACACTGTTTCTGATACCAGCCAGGATGGTGTTTGCCTTCTTGGCCACCTGGGTACACTTCCAACTCATATTCAGCCAGCTGTCAGCCAACAACCTGGGTCCTTTTCATCCAGGCAGCTTTCCAGTCACTTTTAGCCTTCTAGTCTTTGCTGGTCTTTTCCCTTCTTGTTTCCCATCGTTTGGAAACAACTGTGATAACAACATATAAAACCTTCTAGTAGTACTGTTTTTAAAATTCAGAATTAGCTTGTAATTTCATGGAAAAGAAGCCTTAGATCTGTAACTGAGAGCTGAACAATCCCAGAGTGTAAGAGGTTCAGGACATAAATGCAAACTGTGTAGCTGGGGCCTTTCTGAAGTTGCATGGTACTGCTTCTGATGTTGCCTTTCAGAAATGTGTTTATGAAAGCTTTTCACTTCTCCTTCAGTGATGCCAGGAGGGCACATTATCTGTTTCCTGCTGTAAATCATCAGAAACTTTCTTTTCCTTTGCTGTATTGCTGTGAAAGTGAGAACAACTTAAAGAAGTGAAAGCAATTTGTTCTGCAGGAGATGTTAGATAAAGGGTGCCTAGAGGATTCTTCATACCATGTTAAGAGATAAAATGGAGTGACATGATAGACCATTAAGCAAAGCAAAGTAAGCACAGTATCAAATTCCTTTCTTGCCTCAGATCTGTGATACATTTTCTTACCTTGGATGATTAAATGATAGTGTCTAAAGCAGCAGCTCTGCTGGCATTGCTGAGCTCGTGTGGGACCTTAGAAGTCAGCAGTGGTCTGTGTTCAAAGAAATCAAGAATTGGAAGCCATCAAGAGGAGATCCAGGACATCTACTCTTGCTTACCCCTTCTTTTCAAAATGGCAACAGAGTGAAAACAACTTTATAGGCTCCTTGCCTAGCCTTCACTAGGGATCTGGAGGTCCCTTACTGCCATTTTCTGAAGCTGCAAGAATTAAGAATCAAAGCAAGAGATTAAATGAGACTTCAATGATAGAGCCTAGTGTGCTGCTTGTATGGCAATGGCAGAGTTCATTAAGTGCTGGTGCTTGAAATACTACTGAATGCACTATTAAGCAGTTAATTTTTAAAGGAATTCTTGAAAACATGAGACCTCTACTTTGAAAACTTTCTGAAAATTTGGAAAACAAAAACATGAGAGATAAAATTTGCGTGAACCAAAGTGGTTTTCATTTTCATCCTCTCTCATAACATGCTAAAAACTGCTTAATTTTCCAAATTATTACTAAATATCTATCACAACCCAGGATCCTATAAAACTAGTTCAAGTAAAATGCCCCATTCCAGAAGAAATAAGACCATTTGTAAGCTAAATTACTTTCCCCCTTCACACTCACCCCTTTTCACATGTTCTGTTTTAAGGGAGAATCTCCTTCTGAACCTCAGCTTATGCATGCTCAGTCAGAGATGGGCCACGTAAGGAGAATAACTGCAGTGTTCCAGTGAGGTGCTTGAGGGACAGGACCTTTCCTGGATCATGCTTTCTCCAGTGTAGGTTTCAGCTGGATTGCAAGGGCTCACTCTGCAACACTTGGGCTGCACACTGGGCTGGACATCCCACAGACTGGAGCAGGAACCAAAGCCTCTGTGGCACTTACCCTAAATTAAGATGCTGATGGTGTGATTTTTCCCTATTCTTCATTTCTTACAGTCTGTATAGAAAGGATCAACTTCTTTAAGTGTGCATGCCCAAATGGCAATGTTGACTTGGGGAATAGGATGCACAATGTTGGTCTATCCCTTCTTGTTCTTCTCCTTCTATTTATCATGGTTATGAAACCTCTGTCCCTCAGTTTATGCCTTGTAATGACAGACTCACTAAACAGAATGGGCTGTGTCTGCCCATTGGCACCCTGTACAACTGCCCATTACTGTCTGCTGAAACAAGGGCTTTTCTTCACCCAGACACATTTCTGTGGTGTGAAATCTGAACTAGCACTGTCACCTCAGTTAGCAGAATAAATCAAAACAAGTCTTGAGATGAATGACATTGTGTACAAAGAAGTGCTTTGAAGTGTAAGTTTATTAAATTTTCAGTGTATGAGTAAAATAAATGATGGCTTGAAAGCTTTACCACAATAGCCTGTGTGCATTAACTAAAACTGACTTTCTCACAAATGCTTTGAGCATATACTCCTCTCCTTTTAAACACTAGTTTTAATTTCCTCTTGCATTTTTGGGAAGGAAATTAAGTTAGGTTTGTCCCCTCTGAGGAATAAATGTGAAAAGTTATTCTGGTTTCCCTAAACTGAGCAACACTTGAAACAGCAATCTTTTTGGAGCACTCCCTGCCAAGGCAGAGTTATCATGCAAGAGGCCAGCGGAGATAAACCCTACCAAACAAAACAACCCACCCTCAGACCTCAGCATGGCAGTTCTTTCACTGTTCACAATGGGAAGATGACATTTCAGAAGAAAGGCACTATACCTTAGACACCAGCTATCAAACAAGCACACAGAATAGCTCAGAGTTAACATCTGTGTAATGGAGACCAGATAACAGCAGCAGTTCCTCCAGAGAGGCTCACTTGTACCTTGTGTCCTTTCTCCCATACCCATCATATTCTCACTGGTTGCATGTTGGCTCCAAACTGCTGCAGGCTGATTTAAGAGGTCCAGAATGGTCCCAGATCAGCTTGTGTGTGTCCATCAAACTTTGACAACCTGTCTCAGAGGACTTTTTTTTATTTTTTCTAAAAAAACAGATGACAGCAGGAACAAAAAGGTTATGAGAACCTTAAATTCCTCTGTATTAATTTCCCATTGCTAATTAACTATTCTCAGTGCTATTCTCTTCCCTGCAACTCCTCTTACAAACATTGTTTAGAAATTTCTGTCTTCTGTTTTTTCTTTAATCTGTCCCCTGAATATTTTTAGCTGGGAATTATCCCACTATACTTGCCTCATGCCTTTGTGCCCTCATATATCTTTTCTCCAGAAAAATGATTTTATGATACTGTTTTTTAAAGGAAGAGTAATTTTTACTTTCTAAAGCAGACTTTCGCAGCACACTCTATATCCTGTTACTTCCTGCTAGGGTAGTGGGGTGATTCATTTAATGATGTGTGATTACAGTGTTTCCCTCCTCCTCGGTACTGAAGTAGAATATTTCATCTCAGAAAGCCAGCCTTTTCCAAACTCCTAGCAAAACAGATCCCTTATGAGAAATGTATAATGTGTGTAGTATCCATGGTCAAAAAGGAAAATACTGAAAAATAACCAGCTCGTGCAGTTTTATTCTGTTTGTCCCCAAGGATCCTGATACTCTGCACCAAGTTGGAGAAGAGAGACCAATAATGACTGGCTCTCAGGCAGGTACTATGAAGTCTTTCAAAGCATTCAATAGAGAAAAAAAAAACACAATGTGAAGCCCTCAGCTTCCTGAAGATAACTGACTTGTCTTTAGCCCTGAAATTTACTTATTTCAGAAGTTTGCTCATCTGCATGAGTCAATACCACGTGGAGGTGAAAGCGTTTGACAACAGATGGGTATCTATGTCCTCACAGGGATGGAGCAGACTCCTCTGAGTCTTATATACCACAGACACCTCCAGATCTTACCCCCATATTGGGTGTTACACATCTGTGTGCTGCGTTGCTCCATCAGCCTTTGTTATTCTGTCTAATTAGGTCAGTGAGAAGGAAACGAGAATTGTTTTGCATTTTGCTTGTGCGTGTTGGAACAGGAAGGATTGTGTATCAGGAAGTTTGTGAAGCAGCTCTATTTCTTAATAAAATAGGTATTTTGAGACTACTTACAGGGCTTTTCCTCTGAGGATTTAGGCTCCTATCCAGCATGACCTGCAGGGGGCATCAAAACAATTCAATGGACACTGAACATCATTTTCTGACTCTAATGTTTTATCCATAGCAAGCCTTAAATGAAGTGTTTAACCATTAAATTAAAAAATAAAAAATAATTAAAAAAAATCTGAAGAATGCACTTTATTAATAGAAAGGATGACATTTTGTTGCATCTTTTCCTGTTCTTCTGTCTGCCTGATAAAGACAGTGGATTTCAAAATGCATTCATCCTCTGAAGCCTTGATATCAAAAGAGATTTTGATAGAAGGCCACGGGAAAAGCAACTTCTAAATAAATCGGTGACCATTGTCAATAGGACTTAGAAGGTTTTAGAAGCTTCTGGGAAATAAGGCATACCATTTCAGAAACTCTTGTGTTTTCTTTGTATTGAAATAGGCTGCCTTTGAGTATTAAACATTATTTTCTGACTGGAATCCTAGCTGAGGAGTTTTGTTGCATTTGTAAGGGAGAAAACAGCACTGTTGGTAGCATCTGCCTTTCTTTGCTGCACTGGGAGTGCAAGTATAGTGAATTTGACTAGGAACATTTGAAGAAAAGTTAGCCTACACTTTATTCTCCCGAATCTTCACTGTTAGTACTGCTCCATACTTCCTATAAATTCTGGTCTTGCTGTTTTATATTGGGATTTCCTAACTGGAATTTTTCTTCTGAATGCACAGTGACTGTGAAACCTGATGGTCTCAACAGATAGGCTATTGATGCAAATCTTAAATGTTCATAATGTTTTTAAATATTTTCTCTGTATTTTTCTATAGCCTGTTAAACTTTCCTTGCTCTGTAATACTTTCTTTTTTTCTTTTTTTCTCCAACCTCCAACATAAATCACAGTTTCATTTTGGCCTGAAATAGATGTGCCTGCAATATGCTTCTGCCTGACTTACATTATGCTGCTTGCTTATTTGTTGTTTGATACAGGTTGTTTCCTAGTATATGATTTTCAGGAAAGGATGATGTTATTGATGACTTACACTTGCCTAGGGTATACTATAGCATTTTCTGTGCAATGAACTCTCTAATCCATGTTTCTCTGTTACTTTTACATTTTGAAAAAATGTTTTCACCAGTACCTCCTCTTTGTGTTTTCTTTGCTGCACATGGGTAATCATGTTTCATATCCCTTGCTGAGGTCTTCTGACGGTTCATATTTATCTTCTGATACAGCTGCTATTGGATGAATTTCAGAACAAGAACCATTTTACCAGAGACTAACAGCTGAAAGAAATTCAGACATCTTATTTTGTCTGGTTGCTCTTATAGTAAAATAGATTATAGGTTGTTCAGCCTCTTTTTGATTTCCTTGTAATGATGAGGTGCCATGAAAGCATGGTTGCTAATCTGAGCAAGAGTTGTGATAAAGATATCTCAAAGAAAACTTAGCTAAACAGGCAGCCTTAATATAAAACTTTCTAGCTTTTGAGTCCTTCACCTGACAAAAATATCCTTTTAAAAAGCAGATTATTTTTTTTTTCTTCAGCGACACATGGGTTGTTGTGACACATTTTTCCAGCTCCAAGTCTGACCTCTGCTCTGTCTTTCTCCTCCTATCTGTTTCTGTGCCAGGCCAGTGTCTTCCCTGGCTTTGTATCTTCCTTCCCATGTTTTCCAGCTTCCAGTATATTTTTGGTTACACAGACAATTCTTCCAGGTCTGCTGTCTGAAATTTTCCCCCTAGTGCTCCCAGTTTCATGCTCTGGGCTCCTCAACTGCTATCACATGCTCTGTTCTGCCATGTCCACCTTCCCCTGGAGCATTGTTCCTTGTCTGATCTTTTTCCCTTTCCACTTGCTACCTCATTCCTGAGCTGCAGTTTGTCCTCCATTTTTAGTGCTCTCCATTGCAAGACACATCCATATCCAGCCTTAGCAGGGAGAAGGACTACTTCCACCATCCCCATCCAAATCACCTGTGTATTCTCTTTTTCCCTTTGCCATCCACCACCACATCTTTTCCCATCCTCACTCCTGTACACATTGTCACATCATGGACAGAGTAACCATCCTGTCAAAGTACTTGTTTAAAAGTCCAGAAACAAAGGATGTGTATAATGGGAAAGGATGCTTTAAGATGACTCTTGGAAATGATTGAACAAGCAGAGTTGAAAAGATTCTCCCCTAAACTGCCTTGGGTCAGAACCCTGACATGGAAAATTTCAACTTAATGCAGATGAAATTGGGCAACTGAAAACAGTCTTATAATAGAAAGGGTCCAGCATTTACAATACAGAATGTACTGGGAAAATACAGTAACTGCTATGTCTCTTGTGCACATTTTCCATGGCCATATTAATTTTATAACACTGGTGTTATAGCTGTTTCTAACATGTCACTGAAAACAGTGGCAAATGTAAGGAAAAATGGGGAAATACCTAGCTTTTGGGAATGACAGAAAACATCTATTGTATTGTCCCATAGTGGTATTTTTCCATAAAAATGCCCTTCTTGATAAAGACAAGAGCTTTTGTCAGAGCTGACAAAAGCATCCGTTAGCAGTGAATAAACAAGTTTCCTTGTACATCCAGGTTTTCCATGCTTTCCATTTATAATCTTGCAAACACTGAATATGTGTTTCCTCCTTCATATCTGAAAGCAAATGGTCTATACTTGCCAACTACCCTTTAGCAATAGGCTCTTAAGACACAAAGAAACCTCTGGAGACAGAGAGCTTTCTGACCCATGTGCATGTACAGGGAAAATGGCAGTTGCATATATGCTTTTGCATCTATGAAAGTACATATCTACTTATAATGATCTAATGATTAGGTTTTTTAGCACATCTTTGGATGAATAAGCAATTTCACTGCAACATAAATTTTCTTTCTTACTAGAGAAATTATATGTAAAAAATAATTTAAAAAAAATATATAAAAAGAAAGTCTGTGCTGAACTATGGAAGTCTGCAGCCTCTGAAAGACTTAATTCCTGGAACATGGTGAGCATAATGGCTGAGGAGTAGACAAAAATTCACAGGTGCCTAAAGCAGTTTCTTTTTTTTGTTTGTTTCTGTTTTCTAAAAAAGAGTTGACAAAATGAGATACGGATACACTTCTTGGGCTTGCATAGAATGCCAAATGAAAAAAAACTGCAGGTGTATCTTGACTCTATAAAATTTAGTGACCCTAACTAAAATTGATTTATTTTAATTTCAAGAAACATCATGATGTTATTTTCCTAGATGCAAAAGGAAAAGTGAGAAAAACCTCATAAATGGGGTTAGCAATGTAGAACTAAGAGCAGACTTTCTTTTTCATGTATCTAGGATCTTTTAGTTTTATGTTGGGATTATCTTTAGTTATGGTACTGCAGCAGGATGCACAGTAAATTAAGATGATGGGTGAAGGGCTTTGTACAGGTAAATGCTACTTCCTTGGTTACATTATTTCTCTTTTTTTAAACTCTTGCCCTATGGCTTCCCAGAAGTTGGTACTGCTGACATCTTCTGGATAACTCTAAAATCTTTTCAGTTCATATTTTTTTCCCTTAGAGAAATTAAAAAATAAGTTACTGCTTTTAGTGATAATTGCTCATGTTAAGAAAACTCACTGGGGCACCAAATTGTAATACCTGTAATAAAAATTATTAACTGAAAGAAAATCAGAAACAGGAAACTTAAGGAAAAAAATAATGGTGGCTAGTTAGATAATGCTTGAAAATAGTAAATAAAAAATCACTTGCCTCAGATTCATCTTCATAAAACCCGGTTTCCTCAAGCAAGACTTGGAACAAGTTATGTATAGCAGAAAAAAAATAATAATTCTTTCTAAGATTTGTCTGGTTTATGTCTTTAAGCTCTTCTCCTACCACCTTGGTGTAAATGGTTCCTTTTTAAAAAAATAAAAATAAAAATTATCCACTAGCTCACTTGAAAGCATTTGCCTTCATCTTTTTTTGTTTAAATAAACATACAGTGTGAAAAGTCTGCTTGTGAATTTGAAGCCTGGACCTTTTACATGCCTGTTTGAATGGTTTTCAGAACAAGACTACAATTTCAGAGTTGTTTCTTCAGAATGGATAGGCCGTTATTAACTAGTAGGATCTTTTTGGTTGTTTTTGATTCCTAGTTGAAGCAGTCACCTGCTGTCTTGAGGCTTTACTGGTGTTGTGAGGAACAAAATCTTCTATTGGATGGATTGAATTTCCTGTGTTAGACCTATCTACTTTCATCTAGATCTGTTGTCTCCTTGCATCCCTGAGTAGTGAAACATGGTCCTAAGGGAGGCTGAATGCTGAAGGAAATGGGTCCGAAGTGTTGGACTGCACAGGGACAGAGCTTGGAGGCCCCAGCATCACCGTATGTTCAGGTAGGTTTACATTTTGGCTATTCTCTTCCATTAACAAATGTTTTACTTGCTTAATTATCAGACATCTTGATTTTAATATCTCTTCTCTTAAGAGTCTCAAAGATGCTTTAAGCTATTAGTTTTCACCCTTGGATTTTGTTACAGATTCCAGCTGACCTTCTGTGTGGCTATTCACTGCAGGCACATCACTCCTCTCTTCTTTCATGACATATGAAGAGAAGCTAATTCAAAGCGTTCATTGTTTATGGCTGGGTTTTTTTGTTCTTTTAGCTTCAGGGCTTTAGGGCTGGGGAACAGCTAATCAAAGGCTAGTGCAGAAAACTGATTTCAGCTGTCTCTTTATAGGTTTCACATTTTTTTCAGGAATCTTCCTCCCTTCCTTATATGTTCCCTTCCCCTAGAATCAAGAGAAAAGCAAAGGCAAGCTTAAAATTTCCAGAAAGGCATGTCTAGCTACAGGAAATTAAGGGCTGGTGGGTCATTTCTAGCTTTATACCATCCATTCCTTCACTTAAATACTCACTTGTTGATAATGGTTGTCCCCAGAACGAACAAATTTTTCTCACTCATAACCACAGAACTGCTCTCTCCAAACTTAAGTATGTTTCCTGCCTACTTGTAATCAGGGAGGTACAGATAGCACTTCAGAGAGAAAACAGTCCTCTTATGGCCAAAGGTTAGGCCAAAGCCAGATAGACTTCCCTCTCTTTGTCCTCTTGATACTGTTCTTATGTTCACCAGATGAAAACTGTCATATCCTATTTCCACTGAGAATGAGTGATATGTATTGGCTAGCTATAGAAATAAGAAAACAGAACTTATTTCAACTTTAATGCTTGCTTAGACACCATGCAAATTTCCTTCAGATGAGACAGGAAATTCTCATTGCAAATAAATTGCTGTCTTCAAAGGTCAATTTACAAATGCTGTGACCTGTTATGCCCTTTAGCACTGGTTGCATTTTCCAGAAACTATGTAAATTCTGGATAAAATGACAGATCAGACTGGAGTTATATATTCAACACCAAGCAGAGAGACAGTTGTATCTTTTAAAGTGCCATAAACCGAGCAAAAATGATTTTCCTAACAATAAGACTACCAATCCAAACATTCATGTCTTGCAAAGTCTGTATGGAACCCTGTTGCTCACTTCAAGTAAATGTACTTTAAAATGTGTTGCAAGAATTGGGTGATCATTTCCTATATATGCCTGATTTGTATTTTTAATTATAGTCCAGTACATTTATCCAGTTTTCCCAGTAATATCTAAGCTATCAGAAAAAATATTTCTATGTTACTGGAGAAATTGCTTTGAATAGCGCTGCCCTCAGTGCATGGAAACTATCTTTATAATTACTTAGGAGCTCAAGAAATAAATCTTAATTGTCTTACACTGAGTGACAGAGACCAGTGAGCAGAATGATGAAAAAGAAGAATTAGAATCTTTCTATAGTGAAAAGGGGTAGAAACAATTTTCTGTTGCACATCCTACCTTCTTTCTCTTAGGTGAATATGTAGCATTTGAAATGCAATGTAATTCTCTGCATCAGAGTCTGCTTCTTAATGATTGTACTGGCATATTTTGGTTTTGTTACTGTATTATTAGAAGATCACTTGACAAAAGAGTGAATGTAAACTCTCTATATACCTCACAGGAAGAGTAGTCACATACATCTTTCCTCCCAGGTCCTTCAGAAAATCACTTTAGAGAAGCAGTCTATCAGTGGATGCTACCATTACTTTTAAAGTATATGAGATAAATTATTAACCAACTTCCCCAAACTATTATAGATAAATTTTAGGTAGAGCTTTGCTTTACTGTTTCATTATATACAGGATGTATACTTTAAGATTCAGAGACCTGTCTGGAAAAGATTTTTGTTCATTTTAGCTCCTCCATGGGATGTATTATTACAGTAAGTCCCTGAAATTGTTGTTGGAGCTTTTACAATAATATCAGATTTTCATTGGGTTCCCATTTTGGTAGAACAGGCAGCAGCTCCTGCTGATAGACAAGCTTCTATCCTGAAACTTGGATTTTGAAAGCTAGGCTCCCAACCATATTTGGAAATTAGCAAATTTCCCTGTAAGCAAGTCCTGGAGCTCATCTGGAAGCTTAATGGAAGATGCTGCTAAACATTATCTTTGGAAATAATTTCCTCTAACCAGTTGTTTCTATCTCTTGAAAGTTTTTATTCACTCCATCATTCTTTCCATAGGGAAGATGTATTCTTTGAGATTTCTGCTGATCTTCTTTCTCTGATTAGAGAAAATCTTTGATGTGACTATATGCAAGACTTCTTTACTTCTCTTTTTTGGCTTTCACTTCATGAACCAGCACATCTTGATCCCTGACCATTGCCTTGGCTCAAATTGCACTGCTGACTGGAAGGTACTGTCTCTTGCTAAGGCTCCTTAAGGAGCTTCAGGTAAAAGCTGAAACATATCTGACCATGGGTCTGGTATCACCACTGCCTCAACAAGACACAGGTAAAAAACACATTCTTCATTTGCCAGGGCTGCTACTTTGTCTCCTTTATCAACTTGCACTCAATTCACTTTGACATTGTATTATTCCCCTGCACCAGATTTGCCTTATCCTTGATTCAAGGCATTGCAGGAAACTGAAAAGAATCTGAGTCCTTTATGAAGACTTTGCAATTCTGTTAATTTAAAGATGACTTTGGAATTAAGTAAAATCAGGAATCAGTCTCCATAGGAGTCTCTGGCAGATGGCTATGCTCCTCTGAATTTAACTCCACCTGAAACGTTTTCTTAACTTGATTTCTAGGTCCTGTACCAAATTGTTTACATGTAAAATGTTGTGTAATTTCTGTAGAATCTTACCTGCATGTTAGATATGGAGAAAAACAAATAAACAAACAAAACCATCACAAAAAACCCCAACAAAACAAAACAACCCAAATAACAAAACAAAACAAGCATTTTTTTCCTGGTTGGAGTTATATGAGCAAGCTGCTCTTGTAGAAGCATTTTTCATCAACAGTTCTGTGTGGGTAAATAGAACAACTACATTCTTCAACTTCACTTCAACATACTTTTGTAGTACAGGCAAATATCAGGTCCCTACTGAAAAAAAAAGGAACAAACAATCCAACATAACTCTTCATGAAAGACACCTGTAATATATCTGGTTATTTCTAAAGAAACATAAGTAATGGAAGAATTGTTCACTGAAGAAATTTAGTTCCTAGAAGCCCTACTTTTTCTTCTTTTTCTTCTTGTCATCTAAAGGAAACCTCCTCTTACACTGAAAACTTACAACACTTTAATCTATCCACAAGGTGTAGATTAAAAAGAATTATTGAATTTCCTTTACTGACACTTCATTACACATTTTCATTAAGCATACTGAGACTGCATTTTATTTTTACAGTAACTTAATAAGAGAAAGTAGGCCTACCTTATTTAAATTAGATTTGCCAGAAAACAAAGGCAAAGAAGAGAGAGTAACAAGTATAGGAAATAATTGAATAAAACATAATGGCAAATAATTTTCTTTGTTAAAAAAAAATAATACAGAGACAAAACTGAATTTCCTGCTATTCCATGTAAAACCTCAAACAAACCACAGCTGGGTGGATGAGAAGCTCACTGCTTGTCTATTTAAGCCTATGCTGCGTTGTTAGAGTGAATGGATTCCACAGGCTGCTTATTTGAGAGCATGTGGTCAGTCCTGCATGCTTTCCACTGGGAGCACAATGCTTAAATAATAAAAATCCATTGAAAATAACAGTAAATAAATGTTTTGAGGAATTCCATACTAGAAAAGTACTCTTTTCCTGAATTAATTACAATCTCATACAAAGTGCTATATGAGAGCACAGAAGTATAGGTTCATGTCATCTATTTGCCAGGGTAAAGTGTAATTAAGTGTGTGGAGATGAATAGGAAGACTCAATGTTTGTTTTAATTTGTTTTCTTTCAAAACTACTGTCAGAGAACTCAAGATAATATGCAGAGTTCTAAGAGTCAGTCTTTTTACTTCCCTGCACCATACAGTTATCACTATTTTAAGGTTTTTATGTAGAGACAAACATCTTTGCACATGTAAAGATATTAGCGAGCTGCAGAAAATTCAGCCATCAGTAAGGGTAGCTCTGGGAAATGTTCATGAATTAACCAGCTGAGGGAGCACAAGCCATCAGCTTTTTAGTAATGGCACAAAGGATTTTAGTGGACTCCTAGAAGAAACAGTATGATAGTTACAACGTCTGCTTCATTTAACTTTCCAGTGTTAACATCCGAGGGGTACTTTTTCATGTGGGATAGTTCAGGTCAGAATTGATTTGTTAGTTATGATTTTTAAAGGATCGGGCTGATCTCCTTTATTTAACATTCTTGTCTAGATTATACTTTTTTTTTTTTTTTTAAAATTCAAACTTGCTCCCAGTCAGCACTGGTTTGATTTTAAACATCTGAGGTGAAATCCTGGACCACCTGAAGTTAATGGTAAAGCATAATTCGTGGGATTAGAGCCAAGTGTTCATCCCTGGTCTAAATACAGAGTTGTATCACCATATGAATATAAGGATAGCTGTATTGTATCAGACCTACAGCCTGCTCAGCCCATGATCTTGCCTGTGACAGCCAAGCAATAGCAACACTTGAAAAAGAAAATAACAGCAGGACAAGCAACCTGGGGTTCAAAGACTTTTTGAATTAACTGGAGCATTTCATGCTGATTTGACAAAATAATTAAGCAGCTAAGCCATCAGAATAGTGTTGGTCCATCTTTCTGCATCCACTAGCTGGATTTTGTTTTTCTGTAAGACAGAAGCAAGCTGAAGTCTTCTCTTTAGCTGGGCATCCATGTAAGGCTGTGCTGTGCTATAACTGAAACAGCGTGGATTCCTATGTAGAAAAGCCCTTTGAACTCACTTTGCAGACCATGATTATGTAGATAGGCAGTACTGAGAAAGGCGGCGATGGTAACCGCTAACACATGTGAAACTCTGTTCGAAGGATATTGTTTTCATTAGAGTTTTATTCTCTGCAGCTACTCTGACTCTGAAGTGTCAGATTCCAGTTTGATTTCTTCATTAGGAGAGCTGCTGCTTCAGTAGTAATGAACAACAGAAAAGCAGCAGAAAACCCCTCTGACAATGGTTGTTTTTGTTTAAAACTGTTAGCGTGGGCTAGGCAGTGTTTAATGCTAACACCTGGGACCAGTTCCTTTCATTATGCTTTGCATTTCTGCAAAATAGGTCAGCCTGTTTGCACAAAAATTGGTTAATTCATACAGCAGAGGCCAGAAAAGACAGATAAACTAGTAATGCTGCTTCTTTTTGAAAAGAAGTAAAAAGCAGACTCTACTTTTTGTGAAGAAGCTAAGGTGTGCTGTTATTCTGCTTATCTACCACTGCAGCCCATCGTTTTACATCGACTTACTGTAAAATTGATCTCCTGTTTCCTGAAACAGAAGTGTTCCTGTAATGTACTGTCCAAATCAAAATATGACACCTTCATATTTTTTGGTCATAGGAATCATTATACCCAGATTTTTATGGCATTTATCTTATATGGCTTTCTTCAGATTTATGAGAATAAGTAAGACCTAGTTCACTGTTCTTTGCCTTTCCTTTAAGGAAATCATGCTTGAACTTATTTTTTGTTTGTGCTTCAGGAAATTTCTTCTCTTTGTGCCTTCAGCAAAAGTGGAGTTATGATAATGAGAACATGCATGCTATATTAAAGGGGAAAATCTTTGCCCAAAAGGAAATGATAAGGAGTGCTTTAAGGGAGATTAATTCCCCTTTAACTACTAAAACTTTACTCCACAGTCTCTCCTTGTGAGAACTACACTCTTTGTGATAAGAAAAATGCCTTTTTTAGGTCTTGTATAATTAGTCTGGAAAATGAGATAGGTGGATTTTGAGGTGATGGTGGAATGTGAAGATTAAATTTTGAAATCTGACCAGCAGTGTTTGGAAGACAAAGAGTTAGCTGAAGAGCAGGGACATCTGCAGCTGCCAGCAAAGGTAGGCTGC
This sequence comes from Chloroceryle aenea, assembly GCA_013399075.1. Classification (NCBI taxonomy): domain Eukaryota; kingdom Metazoa; phylum Chordata; class Aves; order Coraciiformes; family Cerylidae; genus Chloroceryle; species Chloroceryle aenea. Next base: position 313,026 of record VWZY01005378.1, read on the forward strand.
ATTTTTCTGCTAGAATGAGACTCGTCACTGCTGCCCCCACTTTTCTAGCATCAAGAACAATGAGATACAGTCTTTGTTTGCAAGGAAAGTCGAAAGCATATTTTGCTGATGCCCTAAGGATTTTCTAAAGTTGATGATGGGATTAGCATAATTTAGGACCTATGTGCTGACATGAGCAGAAATAGAGGCAAGGGAAGATAATGTTTATGTATCACATACTTTTTGAAGCATTTGTGTTTTTCATTCTTGACCAGAATCACTGCATTCCTGCCAGATTCAGCTTGTGACAGCTGCTTCTTATTCAGCATTTGATTTCCTGAAGATGCTGTGGTGGAGTCACTAGATGAAACAGGAAATTCATTATAGAGAAAAGTAAATCTTACTCTACTGTTTGGTGTGTCAATGGTTCTGACTAAGCTTAACAGCAAAACTTTCCTATCAGATAGCATGAGATTAAGACAGGGAGGAAATAGTGTACCCCTCCCATTTTTCTGCCCATGTAAGACTCTGAAATGTGATATACAGAAGATGTGTATTCCCTACTCTCATAGGGTCCTGGTCCAGGGACTCTCTCAGCACACTGGCCTTGGGTCTTAAGCAAATAGGGTCAATCAGTCTCCTAAATGACAGCAATATAGGACACCACATGGGAAAGTGACTGTCAATCAACAGGCCAGGCCAGTCTAGAAAGCATTGCTGGCATCATTACACCGTGAATGCTCACCTGGACACATCAGAAATTTCTCATGGGATTAAGCCCACCTAAGGGTGCCAAAAAAGAGCTATCCAATCCAGTCCAGTTGAGTCCAGTCCTGCCCCATCCTTTCCCCCAGCTCATGCATCTCCTCAGTGGATGAATGAATATGGGAATGAGCATGAATATTTCCTCAGGACAGCAATGGGCACCTGTGGCTGGGGAGGAGATCACAGGAGTATGCTTCTTAGGGAACTGCAGTGTACCGTGTGCCACCCCCAAAATGCTCATGCAGCATAATGACCTCCATGTCAGCCCAGAAGGAAGCAAAGTCCCAAGTGGGGTTCCATGTCAGCATGGTCCTGCTGGCAGCTGCATCCCACATGCCCTCCATCCAAGGCTGCTCACTGGGGGCAGGCTCTTGGGCCTGGGAGCAGAAAAATGCTACCAGGGCTAACATGCTTCTGGGACCTCTTCCAGTGCAGCATAGGTATCTTAGTACCATCAGAACTTGCTCAGGAGTCTTTAACAAGTAACTAGTATTTATGACTAGAAGATTTTAAACCATATACTGAGCCTTAACTAACGAGAGGAATAACTTGCCAGTTTCTTACATTTGCAGGCCACAGATTTCAAAGCTGTTTCTCCTCATCCTCTCAGTTCATGGAAAAGAGTCTTTTCTTTCTTCCTCCTCTTTTTTACAGGGCAGAGGCAGGTTGGAAGGCAAGTATTCTTCTGTGCCATTTCTCTGATCTGCCTTCCTCCATGTTCAAGCAGATACCAGAGCTGGCTGAAAAGAAATGGTGGAGGAGGAGGGCAAGGCCAGTTTGTGAGCAGTCTGCACATAGAGTGGTTCAGATGTATCGTAAAACTATGCCTTGGGCTCACTGGGATGAAAAGGGTATTTCACTGGTCCTAGTGCTACTGTTCCAGGTGTTCTGCACCTGTTATTCTGCTCAGACACTGTCCTTTTTCTTCTCACCCATAACCATTATAGATGCTGGTTAAATAGACCTAATAGAACTAGGGGCTCAAAACCAAAGCTGGTATGTCATGCCTCTGTGAGCCTGGATAATGACATAAAGTCATTCAGAAAAAAATACATTTAAAGGATCAGATTTCTATATGATTGGACTGCTCAATTTCCATTGTAAGTAATGAGAGTTTGTTACTCAGATCCTCCAGTTGATTTGACAGTTTTTCCCACAGAATCTTAAATCTCTTTGGTTATAATATGAAGTATAATTTTGTTTCATTAGTAATTGATTAAGGGAATGCTGCAAAGAAATAGAAAATAAAAAGACCAGAAATCTATAGTCACCTTATGAAAGCTGAATTTACAAATAGTGCTGGGCAGCCTAACAGAGAAATCCTGCAGCCCTAACACATATAATCACATTTTTAATCTCACTGAATCCATCGCCCTAGCTGTCGCTCCAGCAAAGGGAAATCTGCACCAACCATCAGGTACTATCTTTACACCTATAACCCTAGGTCCCCTGTTATGATCAACTTAAAAAGAAATGCTTATGGAGAGGGGTGGCATGAGCTTTATCCTTTCTTTGTTTTTCCATTCTTTGCAATTAAGTAGACTTGCTTATCCTACTTGGATGAAAGCCATTTTATAAATTATTTTCTAATAGCTTTAGAACTCTAGTAGCTGTCAAAAAAATTCAGTTGTCACAAAACTATCTGTTCTGTCATCTAATATAAAATGTGTTATAACACGTTCAGTTTTCTGTTAAGAGTTATCAAAAGCAAGCAAAAGTTATCTTTGAGAAGTAAAATATCCTTTCCCCAGGAACCAGTTTTGGATCCTGCATGTCTGTCTGAAAGATGATGGCTACAGAGTCCCGTCCCTGATGGGCTCTGAGAAGGCCCTTAAATATATCCACAAGTAGAAATGGAGAAATGCCACTAAAGTACATGCTGAAGGACCTCACATTGGCCTTCTGCAATTAAAACCAGCTGAGAGGCTGGGGGTCAGAAAGGGGCATGGGGGAGGTCAAGAGCTGCCTGACAAAGGTGTTCCTTGCAGCGGTGTCAAGGGGGAGAAAGGCAACTGAAGGGAAGAGCTGGCCACAGCATTTGGTGTAGCTTAATTTCAAACAGAGCACCTTCAGACTCTGTTTATACAATCCTGTCTTTCATGAGATATTTTAATTTCTTTAACTAAGGGTCTGCAAGCCCTGAAGGTTTGACTTATCCCATGTAGAACAGAAGAAATGCAGTCTAGAGAGCTGATGCAGACTTGATCACCTGCTTTCACATTCAGAAGTAGTGGCTTTGTTTTAAGGCACAGCTGAGTGGGGACTGCAATGAAGCATCATGCTTTCTGACAGATATCAGGTTGTAGCTGCCAAGAGGTTTATAGCACAGACATTTTCTAAGCACAAAGTAATACACTCCAAATAACTTACAGCAAGTTCTACTTTGATTTTGTCATTTGTATGTCTAATGTGTAGCTTTGATTTTTGATAAATATTTGCACATCATATATATAAGTATTGCCCATCCCTCGTAGCTGGGCTAATACAAGTTTAATACACAGAAATATGTCTCTTATCAACATTTGACAAAAAAATCAATAAAGTAAGACAAATGTAATATTTTAATAAAAAAGTTAAAGTGTTATTAGAAGTCTTCCAACAGGTCTGGCAGTGCGGTACTCATTTTGGAAAGAAACACTGAGCTAGTTTGATAAGGCTGGAGCCTGAAAGATATCCAGCATGGTGAAAAGTTTCAACCAACATGTGTGCCAGGAGCTGGGCACCTGCCCTGAGTCGCTTGAAAGTTCACGTTTGACCTAGGCCAAAACATGACAGCTCTTCTCAGGGTAAGGCTTGAGAAAATGAGATGCTTCTTACCAAAGTACTTTCTCCTGGCCCAGCAGCACGGTGACTGCTGTCTGAGCAGCTGGGGCAGGGCATCCTACCACTGCACAACTGGCTCTGGAGCAGCCTGTCCATAACACTTGGACAGCTGTTCTGGGGACAATAAGATGTTGACAGAACTGCACTCAGTTACGAGGTGAAAAAAATGGTCTAGCAAAATCGCATATGGGCTAGGGGCTTCTGACAGCTTTTATTGCCATGTCTTGTTTAGCTTTGGAGAGATCATTTGCATACAGGACATACATTTTGCTGATACAACTGCATCTGCACAAATACTCTGCTGCTGTAATGTCTCTGTGTTTCAAAACATGCAAAATCTCTCAGGTAGGCAAGGTGTAGATTCATGTGATCTGAATTCTTTCTTAGCCACAGTTCTGGGTTTTTCAGTTACCTCAAAGCCTTTAAAGGCTTGCAATGAGGCCATAGGGCCCCAGGTGCTGGTGTCCCCATTGTAAAGTAGGCAGAGCTGCGTATTTCATCTCATAAGGGTGCTACAAAGACAAATTCTTTAAAAACAATGCAGTATTCAGACACTGTAGGAACAAGGTCAGATAAATACCTGTGTATACCCTCAGCCTCCTTTTCTCCAAACTTGACAAAACCAGTGTCATCAGTCACTCCTCAGAGGACACTCCTTCCAGCCCCTTCACCAGCTTTGTTGCCCTCCTCTGGGCTTATTCAAGGACATTTACATCCTTCCTAAATGGTGGGGTCCAGAACTGAACACAGTACGCAAGATGAGGCTGCACCAGTGCTGCATACAATATGACATGGGGATTTGCCCTCTTGGTTGCCAGGACACACTGCTGACTCCTGTTGAGACTGCTGTTAGCCAGCACCCTCAGATTCCTTTCTGTCTCAACACAGATGCAAATCCAATGTTTTGAATAACAGGATGTCAAGAAGAAAGAAAATAAATGCTTGAAGGTGGATATCATAGCATTGTAATAATAATAATAAAAAAGTGGACTACAAAACTGATTTACACTATCTACTCCATTAATCTTTGTCTCAGTAAAAATGAAGTACTTTGTGAACCCTTAAGTGTAAGCAGGAATTTTTGGTTTTGATTGAGTATATTCAAGAGGTTCTTTCATGTATTACACTGGTGTGCATAATAAAAGCTATCACACTATGTTAGAAAATGGGGATTTGTTCAGGCCAGTTCAGTGGCTGTGAAGGTGTCATTAATCCAGTTCTTCTGAGCCTACTGTTGCTAGTTACCATCTTAAGAGAAATAACTCATGACAGAAATTTCATAGAACAATACAAGATGTTCCAGGCCAATTCTAAACCAAACATAGTGCTTTCTTATATGACCACAAGCTTTGGCATTTAGAAATGGAAGCCCATTTGTGGAAGCCAAGGTGAAAAACTGAATAATTCTAAATTTAGAAGAGATTTGATGTATCTGATAAAACCTCGATTAAAACAGTGGAATTAACTGTGGTATCACTCAGCTTTAGTTTCAGATTACCCCAAAGACTGAATTTACACAAAGTAAAATACTTCAGAGAAATACATGCCAGGCTAGACAAGTTCAAACTTAAGGATCACTTCAGTTTTGTGGTAGACCCTTGAGGCAAATGATAATTTTGTACCGATTGGTTGCTGATAAAGAAAATATATTGCATTACAGTTACTCTGAATGAGAAGTTTTGCGGTAATTAGGCAAGACCCAATGTAGTTGAGCTCTTGTCATAGTAGAATGCATCAATACCTTAGGGACTTACACAATAATAGCTGAAACTACCTGTAAACCTATTTTTCAATCTGTAAAGCATTTGAAAAAGCTGCATTTTTGCTCTGTATTTGCACTGTGCCTGCCATAATGTGATCTGTCTACTGGTTAATATCCTTAACTCCATTGACAACACAGGTAAAGATAGTCCACTTTCAGCCCTGCGGGGACTTGTTAGTTATATGTATGTATAAGCCTTTTCTTAGCCCTCTTTTTAGGGGTAGAAACAATGCTGACATCCTTCAGAAAAGCATTACGCATTATGCCTCAAGTTTTTTGAAGTAAAATCCAGAGTGGAAAACTCCTCTAACAACACCTTGAACTGAGCATGAATTCAACAGTTATTGAATGGAGGCTAAAAGATATTGTGAAGCCCTAAAAATGAAAATATTTCAATTTTAGTTGTATGCAAAAACTAAACAGTGTTAATGGAGAGCGAGGTAAGAAAGTGAATCCTCATTATTCTTAGGAAAGCAAAATATTTCAGTTCAGACTGAGTTTTCTCTGTGGTTGAGAACAGACTCCATAAAAAAAGTTTCCCATAGAAAATGAAAGACAAAACGGAGTGTTTCACAAGATGAGTAAATGCAAATAGTTACAAATATTAACAGACTTGTCCTACACTGTACAAATGGTCTTAAATTAGCTTCCACAGAGGACAGATAACATTTGACTCCTTTCTATACTATATACTATAAATTTGAAACTGATTAAATTAAAAAGTAATAAAATCCCTTCCAGGTGTGAGGGAGCACTTTGTACAGTAATATGAAAGCATTCTTTCCTCTCATGGTTTGGTTGATATAAGAAATGTAAACAGTCATTTAATATTAATACCTGGAATGAAATTAAAATTTAAACTTCATCACAAAATGACCTAGAAAACAAGTTCAAGCAGAAGAAAATTCTGATTATATCATCTGTGGTTTAAAAACAGACATCCATCTTGGTTTACAGTGATTGTTTCTCCAGATATTATCATGTTCCCTATATAATAAGAGAAACCATCTTCCTTCCCTCTCTAAAAATACTGCAGAATATATTAACTTCTAGAATTTCTATTATTGCCAGTCAATCTCTCAGTGTAATTCAAACAAATAAGTGTGCTACGCTACCCAGTTGGTGCACGAGCAAAAATCCCATACTTTAATGTAAATAAATTTCTTTTAACAGCACTAGGAAATAACTTAAATGCAACTAGTGTAAAATTTAGTTTATCCTTGCCACTACTCATGCATTTCGCTGTATGTTGATCCAAGTGTAGGAGCAGCTCCACTGATTTCAAAGAAATTACTCATATACATAGCATTTGGCTTATGCACTCATTTAGGTTAAAGCTTAGACTACAGCCACCTTTAGTAAGAATATTCTGAGTAAGAATGTTTATTAAGAACATTCATGAGCTTCTTGATAGCTCCTGTATTCATGCCCAACCATGTTTTATACTAGACTTTTCTCTCTAGATGGTGAGGAGTTTCTTTACACACAGATCAGAACACTGTAACTGTATGTTACTCGTGTCTCTTCCACTTCAGTTTTTGTCAAGGCACTTCTTTTGGTAAGGGTTATTTGAGGATTGCAATACACTCACTCACAAATGCTGTCAGCAAGCTACATGCTAAGGATTATGGTCTGATGTTGGTGCCTGAAGTCAAACGGTTGATATTGCTGCTCATTTTTTTGGCATTTGGATATGGAATTAGAAGCTGAAATGATGTATCTCATTACACTCCCCATAACTGGTGTAATCTCTTCTAGAGACAGGATCTTTCTGAATTCTCTCAACAATGAGCCAAAATATTTGATAAGAGTATGTCATAATTGGATGTTTGGGCCCCATTTAAGTACACTTTTAAGAGACTTGTTTGCGTGACACTGATATTACAGGTATCATTTGTTTTAAGTCTGTCAGAATGTATCAATGTATTTAAGTCTGTCAAAAGCTGTTTATACTCTCTATGGAATTACCTAAAAAGGAGAAAACTAATTCTTAAAAAAGTCTTAGTTATATGTGCTGCATCTGGGAGGAGATCAGATATTTGACATGACTGATAGCAGGTTTTTATCTAATGACTGGTTGAAGATACAAATGCACCTCAAGCTGTTTAGGTTTTGCTACAAAAAGATATTTAAAAGACTAAAATTTTAATTTAAATCTCAAATGGTACATCTGTTTTGTATAAAACACATTTTTGTGACCCGTCATACAGTCCAGAAGCAAAGCCTTGTATGTGAACTTTTGAGTGTGGAGTACAAATGACCAGAAATATGCTGAAATACTTCTGGGAGTGAGTTTGATACAATTAGCTTCAATTCATTGCCTGACATGCATAAAATGTAAATTTAAGTATCTACCCACTCCCTTTCTCACAGAGGGGGAGTGAAGACAGACTATGTGTGACATCCTTGCTTGCCTGGGGCATTTTCTCTTGGGAGAAACAGGGATTGCAGCCGTGGTATCTGAAGCATGACTGGTTTGCAAAGAAAATCTTCAATCTTCTCTTCTCTTAGAAAACGTGTCATCCTCTGGATCACGCAAAGTATTTGGTTTACATAGCTGTTGTTGTTTTTCCCTCCTCTGACACAAATATAATGAAACATATTGAATGAATTAGAACTTTGAAGTACTAAAGAGAGATTTCATAAATCAGGAGATCCTTTATTTATGTCCTTTACAGTCCTTTTTTTTTTTTTNATATGTCATTGAATCCCTGCATCATGATGTTGGAAATAGGTGCTGACTGTGTTTAGGATATTTTTTATTCTGTTTACAGCAAATTTTCCAGCAGATTTCTCTTACAACAGGAGTCTGATGACTGGGGTGATTCTGCAAACTTTTCATTGCTCCCAGAACAGAAAAAAATCACTCATGTGAAAAACAGCACTTTCCACAGTGGGGCTGTAGTTGCATAGTTTTTAACTGAAAATATGACAAAGACAAAGCCTTGTTAACCGCATTAATACATAAAAGAGCTTTTAACCACCTAGTCTCTGGTCTTGTTTCTGTGCAGAAATAAGTTTCCACACTGCTTATACACTACCTATATCCCCTCTCCTGGCCATCCACAAGTCATTGATCCAGGCACTGGGAAATTTCTACCGCAGGTCACTGGTGTATCGAAATGAATGGAAAAAAATAAGGTGTTGGGTTTGCTTGATCTGGTAACGTTCTCTCTTCATAATTAGGAAATACAATAAAGTACTTGGTAGTATATTAATTTTTCTGGAAGTTTTCATGAAAGAAATAACCCCCTCATCATCAGATAGAAATTACAGCCCTGAGGCTTTTTGAGTGAAATATCTGGAAAATTAGTTTATAGTTCTTAGGAAGAAAGAGGGGAACAAAAAAAAAGTCCACCAAACATCTGAACTCTGACCAGACTCAGCTGTAGTCAAGCGACCACTAATGCACCTAAAAATACAGCTGGGTTTATAATACAGCTTGCTGTAACTCACTGTGTGGGATATGTGAAGGAATGTCCTGTAATAACTGCCGTGATGGGTCCTGGGGCCCTCTGTTCTTTTATCAGGGCATAAGCAGTTGTGGATGAAGTACATGCCCAGAGTTTTTTATTTGGTACTTGAAATTACATCAGAAAATGCCCACAGCATTCTTTGCCAGAAATGCTGCTTGTTGCACCATCTAATACAAATAAAGTACCTTTGATTTTAGGTGAAAGCTTAAGCCTTCCCCTATTCCTCCACACCGCTTCCCCTCCCCATCCCTCTCCCCCCCCTGAAAAGCTGCACTGATGTCCTTGGGCTAAAGAAAGGAGGAAGCAATGCAGCCCAGGGTGCAAGGCAGAGCTCTGCTGAATCATCAGTGTGGAGGGCACAGCAGCACCCACATCATGTTAGGCCAACATAAACATACAACTCAGCTGAACTCTGGGGATGTAGGATCAAATCCATCCCCTCAGTTCACATATCTGAGGAGTCTACCCTAAGAAAGTGGTTGTTCTCTGCTCCTCATGGAAGCAGGTGAGGAAGACCTTACCTGTTCATGTAAGGTGATTTGGGTCTAGTATAAGCATGTCCCTAACACACACCCCACAAGCTATTATCTGCATTTATACATCTGGGGTGAGAGGTTATTCATCATCCTGATAGTTCTTGAATATATTGGTCATTGTTTCTGCCTTTAAAAGTTTCAGAATTATCATCATATATATAACCAGTACTATTTATGTAATCATCAGGCTAAGCAGACATTCTCCAAGACTAAACTGGCCAATGCAGTTTTACTGGAGTTTTTGTTTTTCAGAGTGTTCTTCCAGCAGCTGTTCCAGCTGACCATCCCACTGCAAAGCTATTACACTTTGCCATTGGCAGTATGAGTACCCTGAAGAGTTCTGTTTTTCCTTGATTGAACAGAAGAAACTAATTTAAGTTTTAAAGAATATAATTAGTTTGACTCCCTCTATCAGGAATTCCATAATTGATACTATGAATAAATTATGGAATGCAATTGTGAGGGTTCTTAATTACAAAACTTCTTAGCTGCACAACTTCTGTGCTGATGAGTGATATAAATTTTGTCCTCCAAAATGGAGCATAATCCTTGTCATAGAATATATCTTGCATGCTGTAAGCTGGAAGTGATAGACTGAACCCAGTACACAATTCCTGAATGAATACTTGCTGAGGCAGGAATCGCTCAGCTTGTCTGTGCAAAATGCAAATTGAAAGTGAAGCAACCAGTCCAGACTTGTCCAAAAGCCAGAAAGGTTTTAACTTAGTGATTACAATTAGCTTAAGCCCTGTGAAATAAGCTTTATATTTCAAAGAATCACAGAAGCATTTCGGTTGGAAAAGACCTTTGAAATCATTGACTCCAACCATTAACCTAACATTGCCAATCCCACAAATAAGCCATTCACCTAAGCACCTCATCTATAGGTGTTTTAAATATGTTTAGGCATGGTGCCTCCACCACTTCCCTGGGCAACGTCTTCCAATGCGTGACAACCCTTTCTGTGAAGAAGTTTTTCCTAAAATCCAACCTAAACCTCGTCTGGCACATCTTGAGGACATTCCCTCTTGTCTTATCACTTCTTACCTGGGAGAAGAGATGAACCCCCCATCTCTACAACCTGCTTTCGGGTAGTTATGTCTGAATTAACTTTCAGCCATTGTCATGCTTTTCCATTGCAGAGCGTGTGTTTCTTTCACTCCACGAAAATTATTCGCTAAGAAATAATTCAGCCACTTTTCTCTCATTTTCCTCATGCAGTTCCTGGTAGAGGAAGTCAAACTAATTATATTTGACTCTACCAACCTTCACTATTTCCAAGGCCTCAGCGCTCACCTCTCTTGCCTACACAGCCAGGCAATTCTAGAAACCATTGTGGCTGGGTACTCACTGCTTCATGTTGTTCTAAAGCACCAAGTTTCAGCCAGAGATAGAAAATCTATCCCAGCACTTTGCAGGAGCGAATGTTTTCTCATGGCACATATCTTCAAACAAGAATTGTACTAATTTTATTTAGACTTCTAAAATTTAGATTATACATATAAAACCTTTCATTTAAAAAACATGAGGAAGTCCTTTTATTTGATAGAGGTATTAAACTGCAGTTGAGATTGTGTATAAGACAGTCATTTAAGATAATCACCACAAGAATAAACATTACATCCTCAGGAAATCCAAGCTAAGATTAAGCTTCAAGGAAAGTAAAACAGGTACAGAAGTTCACAGCTGAACAACTTTTGCATTGCCTTGGAGCACATAGGTGAAAAATACCTTCAGTTCAATACACTAGTTGGGATGCATGCTACACATTGCCCTCATCATAGCAGAGCATTCACAGCATGGCAGACAAACCAGGTGGAATTAATAAGAAAACTGCTTTTGTGCTTAGATGTAACAAGTGAGTTTTGAAAATTAGATGAAAGAGGTCTCGTTGGTGGAGCATTATCAATATATATAACTCTTTATAATAATGCAATAGCATTACAAGGATAAGGAGTTACTGGGATACCATTTTTTTAGCCATAGATCTTATTTTAAGAAGACTACTGGAATTACTGGAAGAAACCATAGGAAACAGGGAAGGTGATTGTTTCCAAATGGTCACTTACTCTTCATCATGCACCGCTTAGACTGGAACAGGGAATGGATAATTTCCATTGGATTATCTATTTGATAAATTAGTTATGAGGGAGCTGCTGCATTAGGAGGACTTTTGGCTGGAAAGTCTTGCAAAACAGATGACTAAATCAGACTTGATCCTCTGGAGGGATCAAAAACCTGGTGAACTCCTCGCTGCTTCATCCTCTTAAATCATGTTAGATTCCAGCATGTTTCAGAAGGGGGTTTAATTAATTCATATTATTTCACTGAAGATAAAGTGTGCAAAATCTTACAAAAACATTTTCACTGCATGGACATAGGGCAGGGATTTTTTTCCTTAGGCTATTTTCTGGGTATGCTTTGGATGTTAAGCTGCAGTTTTTCTCCGTCACTTGAATGTATGATTGTATCAAGCTGCCTTTAAGGTAGAAAGAATTTGGTAGCTTTCTCTCTTGCAGCTTTTTAAGGATTTCATTGTCTTATTTACAGATTTTTATCAAGCTTTTCCAGAAGATGTTTTATACTGCCACTTTTAAGGAAATATTTATACCAACAGGTTTAGGCAGTGATTAAGACATGGCACATGAGCAAATTGGCCATCTTTCAAGGCTCTCCCACAACTTTGGCTGTATTGTTTGTAGTGAAATCAGAAATAGACCTCAGGAATTAATTCACATGCTTTTAATCTTCTTGCATTAAGTGTTTGACTGCTGTTATTTTAATTGAAAAGAAAAAGGTGAATGGTACACTGTATTCTTCAAATCCCTATGACTAGATGAGAGAGGGGTTTCATAAAACAACATTAGCATAGCAAACTCTTGTTATTTATGCACCCATGGCTGTGCTGTGCCACCAGTATATGAGAATGGTACAAAATCCAGGTACCATGAGGAACAAGCAGTGGTCTGCTGGTCTGTGGCCTGCCGGTGTGGATTGTGCGATTGTGTGATTGAGTGATTCTGCTTATTTCTCAAAGGCTGGAGGTACATCACTTTTTCACTCTTATGTTACATGCTGGCAAGTGATAATTGTGAATGTTGTGGCAGTTACTGGGAAAGGTGGATATAATAATTATTTGTACTTCATCCTGTGGTCATTGTTTTCTGAATTGAGTTATTTAGTTGGGACATTAGATGACTGTTGAAAGCTTTGATTAGAGCTGGATATTATCCACCCATCTCTGAAAGCCTTTTTGCAGACTTTGAGAAGTGCACAAGAAAGTGGCCTGTAAAGATAAGTGAGGAAATAAAGAAAAGCAAGGCCTATCAGCAGTCCATTAACTCTGATTTTGTGGAAATGCAGACTCCCCACAAAGTTGCATTAGAAGCACACAGATAGACATGTCATCCTCAAAGGTAGTAATAACCAGATGCCTTAGACCTCCTGTTGCTTCCTGCTCCTGCTTTTCCCCTTCCTCAGAGCACAATGCAGAGTGCTGCTGGGAAGGGCATTCCTCTTTACAAAGCCTGTCCTTTCTCAAGAAAAATAGGTTGGATTTCTTCAAAGACAGGTAGATGATGGCTCTATTATTTCCCTAGAGATACTTCACAGTACAGCACATTGTTGTGCATCGTGGCCCCCAAGACTGCAGCTATACATGTGTCCTTCTCCACTCCTGCTATTTATCTTTACCCATTTTCAACTAAAAAGATAGTGAGATGCATGTCTCAAAGAATAAGGTTGGCACAAGGGAGCTGCGTCCTGGAACCCTGCCTGCAGCCTGCCTGCTTCCTGTCCCATTGGTAGGATAAACCAGAAGGAAGTTAATTATAGGAGAATTCCATAGCAAAGCTGTTGCAGTTTTTAAATGCAAAGATGTGCCTTCATAATTGATTAAATAGTGAAGAGCATGCAGCAGATTTGAATAGGTGTTGATGATAGTGCAAAAGAAGCAGTGATAACATTTGTCTGGGACTAGGACAGCCTTTCGGCACAAAAGGTTGTTAGTAATTCCTAAGGATGTTAACTGAGCTGAAATTCTATTTAACTCCTATGTGCCAGTTTTGGCTAGGATAGTGTTAATTATCACAAGAAGCTGGGAGACACCAGCTCCCAACTTTTTGCTGGGATAACAAAAGAAAACCAGTGAGTGGAATATTCAATACCATGATGATGTCATGCCCAGTATCTAAGAGGAGAGCTGGCTGGACAAGGGATGAGCAATTTGAACTCATGGAGCGGGCAGCAGGGCTGGGCAGCAACAGGTTCTGGACGGTTAGCAGTTGCATTGTACATTACTCAGTTGATACATTATTTCATTAGTATTATTGTTATTACTGTTGATTCTTTTCTTTTGTTGATGTTCTATTAAACTTTTCTTATATCAGCCCCCTGGGTATTACCTCTTCCTCCCAATTCTCCTTATCCCATGATGTCAGGGGAGGAGTGAGCAAGCATCCACGTGGTTCTTAGTTGCTGGCTGGGTCTAAAGTGTGACATGCAGCTAGAAAAGTCCACGGTCCTCACAATCTCATTACATATTACTTGTCTGATAGCAAAATTGGCTTAATGGACTCCTGCTCCTTTGTCACATCAGCTGTGCCTCCTAACTGCTGTGCAGCTGTAACTACTTATCAGCCAGGCTGGGCATCGGATTGTGGAACAGCATAAGAAAAAAACAGCAAAGTAAAAAAATGTCTATTTTGCTGTCAGCTCCAGAAGAAAAATTAATCATCCTGCATGCCAAGCCACTGTGGAAGCAAAGAGTGGCAGATGGTGTAGAAAGCAAAGGGCTATCACTATCTAGTAATGTTCCCGAGGATTTCCATGTAGCCATACATTTCACAGCCTCAGAGCCTCTGAACTACACATCAGAGCAAGTATTATGTCCTTGGGACTTTTGAAAAGCACACAGCTAGCATTATATTGATAGCATTATATACCCTCTGTAATACATATATAAAAGTAGAGAGAATGAACATGGGGGGAATGCCATTTTTAAGGTTTTCTTCATAACTTGTTCTCTTGCCACTCACTTTCAAAAGATGTTTTCCATTTTGAAGTCCCAAGCAGTGCCATGTACTGTGTATATATACAGTTTGTGTACATTATCCATGGATGTGACCATGCTGCTGGCTTTCTGCCAAATCACAGGTGTTCATTGCATACCTGACCTACACAGGAATTATGCTCCATGCTCAAGCATGAGTTTGAACTCCTTTTTTTAGCCCAGACTCTTGCTGTATTTACAGGGAGTCAGTGTCAGGGTCTAGTGAGGTCTTAGGTGCCTCCAAGGCACAGGATCACAGGATGTCAGGGGTTGGAAGGGACCTTGGAGATCTTCAAGTACAACCCCCCTGCCAGAGTAGGATCATATCATCCAGCACAGGTCACACAGGAACGCATCCAGGAGGGTTTTGAAAACCTCCAGAGAAGGAGACTCCACAACTCTCTCTGGGGAGACTGTTCCAGTGCTCTGTTTTGTTGCAGGTGAACAGGATTTTTATCATTCTCATTGACCCAGATACTTAAATTCTGCTGAAGTCTCAGTGTAGTCCGAATCTAGGTATTTTAGATCTTTCCAGGTGTTGTTTCATTGCATTATCTTTCCGTTTTGTTCACTATAAATTGCATTAAAATGGAAGGACAGAATAGGGGATGGTGGCTGAAAAGAGTAGGGGTAAAACTCAGGCCCTGTTTATGGAGTGCTTATTGGTCACAGTAAATGTGTGCTCTGTGTCAAAGGAAGCAAAGGAATGAAGGGGAAAAAAAAATTAAGCAATTGTAGAGGTATGGTACATGTTACAGTTTATCCCAGGAAGATGAAGACTTAAAAGAAAATATCCCCTTTATTTGATTTTGAAAGTATTAGCAATATGTTTGTGTCTCCAATAGAAAATCTGAGGACTCATCATCTTCAAATAACTTTTTTAACTGTTTCAAATTACATTTATATCTGTAACATTCGCCATGTTAAAATTGGCAGTGAGAATTTGACTTGTCAAAAGTCATGGACAGTCAGAAGCAATTAAAGGTTGCAAGTCACTTGATCCTCAGACCCATGCTTCATCTAGCAGACTTTCTCCTTGATGTTCACAGATCTTACAAATAGAGTTTTTCTAATGTCGGGCTTTGCTTTCTTTCTGGGATTGCATTTCTGTTTCTCTTTTATGAGGTGTTTTATTATAGGCTTTCTTTGTGCATCCTTTCCATCACCCAAACTGTATTTGATGTGGCTGCAGATATTGGATGCCCTTGATATCCTATCCGACTGTGGCTGCTTCAGAGGATCCTCTTGTCATCAGGCAAACTCCTCTATCCACATAAACAAGATTATAAGGAGCAGAAAAAAATGTTTATACTATCATGGAAAATGATGCTTGCTCTGATCAGAGTGAGAAATTGCCCTGAAACTACAGGAATTTCCTGTTGCTAAAATATTGTGTAGATCCTAAAAACTCTGCAGGCAGTTGTTTCTCCTCTGGGCAACTAGAAAGGTCAATGTGCCTTAGGGTAGAATGTAGGATTGCAGCATTTAAGAGTTCACCTAGTCAGGAAATTATGGCTGTAAAGTTACATAGCCCTGTCACTTATCATTACACAGCTCATTAAATCTCAGCTAATTGCAGCTTCACCCTAGTATCCAGGTCCTAATGTTTCTGTGCCTAATTAGCACACAGAAATCCTAAAATCCAAGATATTTTCCTTATTTTAGTCACTTCTTTTACAGAAATCAATGGAATACAGAAGTTAACCTTGTTTAGAAAAGTAAAAATTGCATGTTGATTATTTCATCCTTTTGCTCAGTTTTTCGAGAGGTAAATGCTTATCCCCAGAAGTAGCTGAAAATGCAGCTACTTTTTAGTGCAAGATGCTCTGGTTTATGGATGAAAGTTGTTTCTTTTTCATTTATTTTTTATTGTATTTCTCTCACTCCTTCTGTTCCTTCCCATTAATAACTCTGTGAAGAATGATCTCTAAATTACCTACCACATTTTTGTCATTTTATGATTTGCTGGGAAGGGTCATGTCCCTTTGACAAAGAAACAAATATTTCATAAGCAAAATCACAAGAAAAAATATTTTACTTTCTATTTGCTATAAATAACACACCCTTACATTTCTTTAGAAAATTCAAAGAATATTTTCACATCCAAAAAGTTCTGCTGCCAATGTCTAACTTCAAAAACATATTGGAATACATCGTATCTTGTATTTAAAATATAAATATCATCTAATCTGCTTTTAGCAAAACTAGGCATGTCTGTTACAACAAATTAAAGCAAAAGTTATAACCTCGAACCACTCATAATTTCAGAAGTTTACCTCGGGAGCATTCCATGAGCCGGAGTTTTGACAGAGTGCTTTTTTTCTGCAGAATAGGCTTCTGAAGATGCAAGTAGCATGCAGCAAGCTTACTATTATCCCTGTTTGAACAACTGACTTTTATTTTGCAGTTAAGGAAAAAGACACGTTTAGTCATGCATATATGATAAAGAGGCAAGTATAGCTTTTTCATTATTCTCCTAAAACTTCCTGATTCAGTTGACAGAAGTCCTTTTTCCTTAAAAAAAAACAAAACCAAAAACAAAGAACCTGTAAGTAGTATATATATTTGCCATGCAAGTTTAAGAATTTTTGTAGCAACGGGAATAATTCCATTATAATTTACAATTAGATCACTGAAACAAAATTAAAATTCTTACCTTTTTGCATGAAACTTTTGCTTTTTTGAAATTTTCATCATCATTTCTCTATCCTCATATGCAAGATTCAAATTATCTTTCCTAATGGTAAAATATCCTTCCTAATACCTTTCCTAATGAAGGACCTTCTTAAATAAATTCAATTTGTCATTAAACCTCCTGTTAGAGATATGTTCTCCACTGTGTGATTTTCTATGAGAAGCTGAAATTGTAAGTAAGCATGCTAACACATTAGCTAATGCTGCTGGTTTTTTGCTATACATGTTGTCATAGATTGATTCTGTTAAATATATTGTACTTACTTATGGGATGTCTTTTCAAACCCTCTATATTCCTGAAAGTGATAAAGATCAATCCCAAAGGCAGAAAACTCATAAAATTAAATATATATATTGCATTTAATCTAAAAATCTACCAAACACAAGAAGATTTCTTTATGCTGTAGTACAGCATGCACTTCACTTTTACAAAGCTACTCTTTTATGTGTAGAAAGTGACAATGCAGTTCTGCAAGATTGCCCATTAATCTTCTAATGCCAAATACTGATGCCTGAATAATAATTATTACTTGTTCCAACAGATTCTCAGCACAGTTGTTGCTATTCAGAAACTCTGGAATTCTGATACTGTCTCATGAGATGTACATTTTCCATACCCAAGCAAGTTTATAAATACTAATAAATTAGGTCTTGCAGAACTTGAGCAGTATATGGAATCACTTCATTTCATAGATGAAAAACCCTGAGAGTCTGAGTGGTTAGCAGAGAAAAATGTCAAGGACCTGGTGCTAAAGCTCACATGGGGACCAAGCAGCGTCATCTCATGCCACTCTCAGTGTCACGTTCTCATCCTTTATAGACCCAGAACAAAAGATGGCCTTGTAAAGTGTGATCCCAGATCTCCTTCTTGCTGGTGTGAATAGTGCTTGTGTGACTGCTAATTTTAACTGCTACCCACTTACCATTTAAGACCCATATATGAAATATTGCTATCTAGCCATCATCAGAACAAATGAGTCTTGTGGGTTACATCTGGAATAAATGAGGCAGTGTTCCAAGCTCCCCGGCACAGCCTGCAAGGGCTTCGCGTGGCTGTTTGGTCGATAGACATCTTGGAGTTTTTCCCTCTCCTGTTGATTGATGCTTAGGCACTCTGCCTCTGCATACCTCTGCACAGAAATACAAATGTTCAGACCCAATTTTACAGTTCATCATGGATCAGTTATTATTTTTCATTAATTTATCAAATGCTGGAGGCCAAACTTTTTCCCTCAGGCCCTTGGTTTTTTTCATTGTTGGCTAGTACAAAGGGGACAGGACAGATGAACTCTCTAGGTGGGATATTCTTCATGCAGCCTGTTCTATATATTAAAGCATGCCCATGCTATTACTCTTTTCAAAGCTAATACCTCTCAATCTTGCTGAAATGCTGCTGTTTGTAACTAATGCTGCAGCTGTTAGACAACTTGGAGAATTTGAAGGTGATTGTTCTCCAACTGACAGGTTTGTTTAACCCCTGAAATCCTATTAGCCAGCGTGGCAGACTGAAGGCAAGTTGGAGTTCCTCTGCTCTTTCAGGCATCACACTTTGCATTGCGAAACCCTCTGCAGATGGAAGCAGTGCTGCTTAACATGCTGGTCCCTCAGGGCTTAGAAAGCTCTCAGTGAAGCCTGTGCCAGGCTCCCAGGGCTCCATGTGCCACTTGTAGCCTCCAACAATTATAACAGAAGTGACAGCTCTGGAGCGCAACAGCATTTATTTAAATGCTGGACTTACTTACTTAAACTTTCCTGGACTTGAATCATGCAGGAATATTTGTCATCATTATTTCTGAATGAATTTGAAAATATTAAAGCTGTTCTGTGGTTACATTACTCATTAATTTACAAATGACAAAATCCATGATATGCAACTGCCTGTGACTGTACACTTTATTCTGTACTCATCCTGCTGCTCAGGAGTGGCATTGTCTCCTACTCATTGGAAAGCAATTAGGGGAAATATCTTTTTTCCTAATTAGGTCAGACATTGCAGTGTCTCATTTCAAATTTTGGATCTAATGTTGCATTTGCTTTAGCAATTAGGAACACACTGGTAAAAAAAACTGTAGAACTTCACTTTGAAAAGGCCAAAATAAATACAGATGTTGTTGGAGGCTTATGAATTTACTTTTGTTCTGGAAAACTGCAGACATGTAAGATTTGAAATGATATAAAAGCACTGCTAATTTATTTTCTGTATAGGACCTCCTTTCACAAAAGACTCAAACATCTAAGCTCTTCCTGCATCTTTGAAAGTAGATGATTACTCAGAAGAAAAAAATATTCAAACACCTAGTGTTGTTTTAACACACCACTCCCCCCCCCAGATTTTTTTTTCATCTGTGAAAGAAACAGCAGAATTAACAAGCATAGACTCCTATGGTGTTGTTTCCTAAGACCCTTTACAATCACAGCCTCAGCTTCTCTCTATTACTCCTTGCTCCAGTATCATCAAATCATCTCTGTCTCCTAAATCCTCCCACAGTACTGTGGTCCCTCTCCTCTGCGTCCTGAATGACCATGGACTGCAGTCTTGTTTTTCTTAAAGTATTACTCCAGTTTTCTTTCTCCTCTGTTTAGACACAGCTTTTCATGGACATTGAGTTGAAGACAGCCAAGTGGGGAGAGCCGGAGGGACACCACAGCTGCAGGAGTCCCAGATCCTTCAGAAATCAGGCTGAAAAGCAGACTGCTGCACTCCTCTGTGACTAACACAGACTGGATATTATTTGGTATTACTTGTCAAGCTGAAATATGATCTATATATCAATGCCTTCCTCTAAACATAAGCAGAAAATCAGGTCCTCAGATTCGACCACTTTTTTTTTTTTTTTCCCTGAAAGGAGGGAGAAAAAAAGCCCTCTGCTTATTTTACATCTTCCTGTTTACCCTCACTGGCCTATCTGTGGTTGTTTAGATAAGGCACAGTGCAGACCAGTGTCAGGGGCTGGTGTTTGAAAAAATCAGAATTTTGATGTGTTCTTTTCTGATGCCTTAATATCTGATCTCGAGGCAGTCATTTAATTTCTTGCCCTCTGCTTTCTCTTCTTTGTTCAGACTGTGGCACCTTTGCATGGAGGGTTGTGGCTCCGCAGAGGGGTGAGGCTGCAGGTGAGATGCTGGGGCAGCAGGGAGAGAAGGAGGGACATAAATGTGCAGTTGTCATCTTCTGCCAATAGCAGACTCTTACACCAGCTCAACTGCTCACCAAACCACACTGTTAAGAGTGTTTAAGAGCTTAACTATTGGTCTTAACTTTGGTCCAAATGTTGGCTCACTCACAGTCAAGGCAGCGATGGAGAAAGGCTGTTCTGAACAGCTCCTTTTTAAATCTCCCCTTAGCTGATGTGTCAATCTTCAGATACTAATTTTCTGTGGAGAAAGTGAGAGTTCAACTTAAGTGAGAGAACTGGCTTCACGTGACCTAAATTACTGTGACAGGTTTCACGTTTTCCATGCAAAATCCTGTCTGAATTTCTCCCATGAAATTCACCAGACAAAACTTCTTCAGATGAAGTGCATCATAAAAAATAGATTTTAATATTGCTTTCAAAATGACAGTGAGATTTAGCACAGAAGAGATGGGCATTTTTTTAGCAGTGACTGTTAAGAAAATTAGAGAAGGAAGACTAAAAAAAAACAAAGAAGCTTCTGATCTGGGACATTCTCTTTCCTCAGCATCCCATTTCTAGTGAAGCACTCTGAGAGGGGTCAGAGAGAATGATGGGAACAGAGAGCTATGGTAACTGTGGATATTTTGAGAATGAATTTCCAAAAATAGAAGATTATGGTTTATCTCTCTGTTACTAAGAGATGTAACTATAA
The DNA here is from genome assembly GCA_013399075.1 of Chloroceryle aenea. Taxonomy (NCBI): domain Eukaryota; kingdom Metazoa; phylum Chordata; class Aves; order Coraciiformes; family Cerylidae; genus Chloroceryle; species Chloroceryle aenea. The sequence goes on from VWZY01005378.1 coordinate 333,939, forward strand.
GGCATTCACAGAACTTTTGGTGACCTTGAGGTTGCAGTTATGTTTCATCTTCTCTTGCTATTAATGTTTTAGCTTCTTTTCAGAATATCAGAAATAACTTTCCATTTGAGATGGATAAGTATTTTTGTTACAATATTTGCATTTGTTCATGACTGCTGAATGCATATCTGTCTTTTTTTATTTTTCTGACATAGAAGACATGCAGTGGTCCAGGTCACAGGCTGTAAAGAGTGTCACAGCCTGGCACAGGCAACAAATGTCAGTGATGGGAACTTCTCTGTGTGGTGTGAACAGGCATGTAGCAAAGTTACAAGAGGAAGTTGAAAGGCTGAGGAGCATCAGGGAGGCTGAGTAGGATATAGGCTGGTAGAGCCAGGCTCTGTCCTCCCTGAAACAGAAATAGGAGCAACCATCAGAAAGCACCCAGGATCAGGGAGACCCGGGACCCTGCCCCTGTCAGACCAGAGATGGTGGTCTGGACAGGGGGAGTGAATGGAGACAAGTTAATTGTTGTGGCAACACACCAACTCCCTCCTGGCCCACACATGAACAGATATGAGGCCCTGGTCAAGAAAGATCAGCCAATGGACAACGTACACCCGACATTAATCTGCCATCAGAAAGCTCTCCTGCACATATCACAACCACACCGACAAGAAAAAAAGAAGGGTTATAGTCGTAGGCAACTCCATTCTGAGAGGAACAGAGGGTCCAATATGCCAGGCAGACCCTTCTCAGAGGGAAGTCTGCTGCCTCCCTGGAGCTCTGGTTAAGGACATCACTAGGAAACTTCCTAGCTTGGTATGATCCTTAGATTATTATCCATTCATTGCTGGTCTTCCATGTAGGTTGTGAGCACACTGAGAATAGTAATATAAGAACTATCAAAGGAGACTTTAGAGCCTTGGGATGACTGGTGACGAATTCTGGTGCACAAATTATCTTTTCCTCTATCCTTCCAGTGGCAGGCAGCAGCATCAGAGTGAACAGGAAAATTCAGGCTGTTAATACAGCCATAGCTGGTGTCACCGTAACAGTTTTGGCTTTTCCAATAATGGGATGACCTATACAGCACCAGGTTTGCTGACACCTAATGGGAAACACCTTTCTCGAAGGGGGAAGGAGAGTCTTTGCACAAGAGATTTCAGGGCTGATTGACAGGGCTTTAAACTAGATATGAAGGGGGGAGTACTTGTGGGGCAGTGTGCTGACATTTTTGAGAACCAGAAGCTCTTCCACCCCCCCAAGGGTGAAAACTATACACTCACCCCCCTCTCTGAAATGCTTATAGACCAATACACACAGCACAAGGAATAAGCAGGAGGAACTGGAGATCTGTGTTCATTCGCAGGGCCACATTGTCATTGCAATTACTGAGACATGGTGGGGTAGCTCACATGACTGGAATGTTGTCATGGATGGTTATGTACTTTTTAGGAAAGATAGACCTGCAAGGTGAGGCAATGGAGTTGGTCTTGATGTGCGTGAGCAACTGGAATGCATTTTGCCATTCCCAGGTTGGGGTAAAGAATGTGTAGAAAGCTTATGGGTGAGAATTAAGGGTCACGCAAATATAGGTGAAACTGTTGTGGGTGTCTACTACAGTGCACCAAACCAGGAAGAAGATGTTGACAAGACCTTCTACAGGCAGCTGGAAGTAGCCTCAAGATCATATGCCCTGGTGATCATGGGTGACTTCAATCACCCTGATATTTGTTGGAAAGGCTGCACAGTGAGGCATACTCAGTCCAGAAGGCTCTTGCAATGCATCAGTGATAACTTCCTGATGCAGGTGTTGGAAATGACAATGAGGAAGGGAGTGCTGCTGGACCTAATATTAACGACCAGAGAAGGTCTGGTCAGGGATGTGAAGGTTGGGGGCAGCCTTGGCAGTAGTGATCACAACACAGTAGAGTTTGATATCATACAAGGAAGAATAAGTAAGATTGCAACCCTGAACTTCAGGAGGGCTAACTTTGTCCTTTTCAAAGACCTACTTGGAGAGAGGGCAGAGCTACTGAATGCCTTCTTTGCTTCAGTCTTCCCTGCTAAGACCAGTCCTCAGGAATCCCTGACCCTGGAAGTAAGAGAGAAAGCCTAGAAAGTGGAAGTCTCTTCACTGGTCAATGAGGATTGAGTAAGAAATCACTTGTGTAAACTGAACACACACAAATCCATGGGCCCTGATGGGCTGCACCCATGAGTGCCGAGGGAGCTGGCTGATATTGTTGCTCTACCATTCTCCATCATTTTTAAAAGAACATGAAGAACAGGTGAGGTGCCTGAGGACTGGAGGAAAGCCAGTGTCACTCCAGTCTTCAAAAAGCGCAAGAAGAAAGACCCTGTTAATTACAGACCAGTCAGCATCAACCCCATCCTTGGAAAGGTAATAGAGCATCTCATTCTGGAGATCATATCTCAGCACGTGGAAGAAAAGGTTATCAACAGTAGCAAAACATGGGTTTACTAAGGGGAAGTCATGTCTGACTAATTTGATATCCTTCTGTGATCATGTGACTGAATGGGTAGATTCAGGGAGAGCAGTGGATGTTGTCTGTCTTGACTTAAGCAAGACTTTTGATATTGTTTCCATAACATCCTCATGAGTAAGCTTGGGAATTGTGGGTTAGAAGAGCAGACAGTGGGTTGAGAACTGGCTGAACAACAGAGCTCAAAGGGTTGTGCTCAGTGGTGCATAGTCTATCTGTCATCCTGGAAGTAGTGGTGGGGGTTCCCCAGGGATCAGTTCTGGGTCCAGTCTTATTCCAAATCTTCATCAATGACCTGGATGAAGGGATAGAGTGCACCCTCAGTAAGTTTGCTGATTATACTAAACTGGGAGGAGTGGCTGATACACAGGAAAGCTGTGCTGCCATCCATCAAGTTCTGGACAGATTGGAGATATGGGCAAAGGAGAATGTAATGAAATTCAAGAAGGGTAAGTCTGGAGTCCTACACCTGGGGAGAAACACCACCATGTACCAGTATAGGTTAGGCGTAGACCTTCTGGAAAGCAGAAGGACCTCGGTATTCTGGGTGGACAAGAAGTTATTCATGGAACAGAAATGTGGTCAGTGGAGGTTCTCCTCCCCTTTACTCTGCACTAATGAGACCACATTTGGAATATTTTGTTCAGTTCTGGTCTCCCCAGTTCAAGAGGGACGGGGAAATCCTAGAGAGAGTCCAATAGACAGCTACAAAGATGATTAAGGGACTGGAACATCTCTCTTATGAGGAAAGGCTGAGAGCCCTGGGTTTGTTTAGCCTGGAAAAGAGAAGACTGAGAGAGGACCTTCTTAATGTTTACAAATATCTGAAGGGGAGGTGTCAAGAAGGGGCCAGCTGTGCCCTGTGATAGGACGAGGGGTAATGGCAGCAAGGTGAAACACAGGAAGTTCCACCTCAACATAGGGAAAAACTTCATCACTGTGAGAGTGACAGAGCCCTGGAACAGGTTGCCCAAAGAGGTTGTGGAGTCTCCTTCTCTAGAAAATTTCAAGACCCTCTTGGATCTGTTCCTGTGTGACATACCCTAGGTGTTCCTGCATTGGCAGCAGGGTTGAACTCAATGATTTCCAGAGGTCCCTTCCAACCCCCACCATTCTATGATTCTACGAATATAAATTTGGGTTTGAAATAATTTAATTCCTGAGATTGTCTTTTCTGAGGGAATACCATTTTGCATAAATTAGAGAATGTACTAAAACATCCTCTGTCTATTGAACAGGGTATCGTAAGTGTGTGTATACACATACAGACACACCTTTATACCCATATTGTAGACTAGTGCAGCTTTTGGAGTCTGGTATTCCATATGGCTACTCAAAATCTTAAAATTTTACCTCTAGCAAACCTTCTGAAATATTGTGCAATATCATGTCTGGTTGAAAACTGAAAAAAAAACCCTAAAAACTTGGAACATTACTTCTACCTTCTTAAAGCAGCGTGCCTCAGCAAACCCAATTGTGGAGCATGCAATCTGGCAATAAAGACAACAGCTATGAAGCTCTTGTACAGGACCTACAAAAGTCTTACATTTCTGTAAACCTTGGAGAGAGCTTGGATGAGCAATATAGATCAGATGTCAAACTTCTTGATTGCTCTCAGGCCTCTGGGAACACAAGTTGTGTTTAGGAATCCTAAGAGAGTTATAGTTTCACATAAATATGTGTAGATGCTCTCCTGCTGTACTCATGCAGCCATTTCTGGGATAGCGTTGTCTGTACCATCAAATAATGTTTTCATCTTGGTAAGGAGGAGAACCAAAGTTCACATTCACAGGGACCTGGGCCTCTGAAAGTTCTGCGTATGCAACCTGAGTCGTTTTTACCAAGAATGTTTGTTCTGAAAGTTCTTGAAATTGTATTTGGTAATGTTTTCCTTGTTACACGTTCAGAGTTTGACTCCAGGTTTGAAATATTCTTTAAACATATTTATATTCAAAATTACAAGTGAGTGAAAAATATCATAAAAGGAACCAAGTCTTTGCCTCAGTATTTATCTGTTCACAGCCTGCTAAAACTCTAGCTATAAATCCCTAACAGCTGTTTGCTGGTTTGGTACTTTAAATTAGCCTTAATGAGGTAAATTGAGCCATTGGTGTCTAACTGGGTTTTAATGAACTGAATTCCTTAAGAAGAGATGTATGGAGAGTTTACCTGACACAAACAATTGCACCAGGGAAACTCCTTCTCTCCTCCCTTGAAGCGAGTGAAAACCACAGCAGAACAAAACAACACAAAGCTGAAATTATTGTGTTCTTGTAACTGAAAGCATTCTCAAATTAGCCAGGAATACCCAGCAGTAAAAAGAAGAAATATGCCCTCTTCCTTGCAGATGTTTCAATACTATCCTGATTATTGGCTTGTTTTGATCAGTGAATAGAACAGCAGTCAAAATGCAAAAGCATTGCAGTCAACTGCTCTAGAACTTCCCCACACAGGAAACCACAGAATGGTAGAGATTAAGGTCACTGGGTCATTAGGAAAGGCCCAGAGGTTTTTCTGCAAAATATTATCCTCTCTGAGAAATAGGATGAGATATAACAATAAAAATAGTTCAAAAATGGAAAAAGTGTTGAGAAGGCAGAGTAAAACTTCTCTGCATCAAGCACAGAACCTGAAACAACCTCCAGCTATTACTGTAAGAAGGTGGCCAGGAAGATGTGACTTGTTTGGAAGTTTTGGCCCGTTACCTGCTTTCCCAGGTCATGGCTCAGTGTGGAATCTCCTAATACCCTCTTCTACCTGCACTTATCTTCAAAAGGACACTTATCCTGTAGACATTTTTCAAACCCTTTATGTCAGTAGTTCTCTATTTTATATTTTTTGTTTATGCTCCAGGTAGGACTTTACCTCCTTCAGCATACAGATTATTTTATTGACAGTTCTTTTCCTTTAAATGTCTATGGCTGCACTATGGGTAAAATCACCTATGCAAATCCAAATTAATATAACATGTATTTGCCTGCATGCTGTCAGCTGTGATATGAAATGTTGAGCTAATAAATTCTTTAATCAGAGCTCCCAATACAGGCATTTTATTTCCCATCACCTAAAAATAAATGAAGAATTTGTACTGGCAAGGCTGTCCCTTTATTTACCTTCTAAATGGTGAATTATGTATTAATCTAATACAGGTTTTATGGAACTTCATAGCCTGCTGTGGATCCCCAGGGATATCTGATGTGCCATCAAGAATTCAAATACCATGAGCTGGGTTTTAAATATAATTGGATTGCCATAGGATTGGTCTGTCTAAATAACAAAGAAAAAGCCAATATGTAACTTGTGGCTCTTTTGATCTGCTTCTCTGGTCTTGATTTTCCTGTTTGCAGCAAACTTAACTTTGTAAACACAAGGGCTAGAAAGTGGGAGAGAGGGAGAGGGATTAGAGTTCATCGTCACAGGAGTCCTGACCTCTGTACTTTTGGAAAAAAACAGTATCATCATATTGGACCCTGCAGCAGTTTCAAGGCAAAATGGGGATTTCCTAATGCTGCAGCAAAGGGCAACTCCTCCTCTACAGGGGAACAATTTTAAAAAGCATGCAAAGAATCATGAGTTTCTCTGCCAAAAGGAAGATGATCAGACATGCAGTAGTCTTTTTTTTTTTTTTTTTTTTTTTCCCCTGGCTCAGTGGCTTCAGTCCATAGGGCAAGTTTCTACTGTGAAAGTCTGGAATAAATCTAAATCCCTTTTGCTTCAGATAACAAAACTCCCCAAACTGTTTAATATGAAATACCTGGCATCAGACAGAGTGCAATTTGAACATGTCTTCAATCAAACTTTATTTCAATTAAGCATGGAAGGCAGAGTATCTTTAATACAAGCACTACTACTTAGAAGCTGACTTGCTAACAAGCTTCCTCAGACCTGCCTTTCATATGGTTGGCTTTCCTGGGGTGTCAGCTTTCTTAGACAGCTCCAAAATTACATCCTCACTAGCAACTCTGTGCCCTCAATGTCTGGTAATATGGGAAGGACAGTAAGGCTGGCAAGGAGCCCAGCTGTAATGCTGAATCTGCCATAACTCAGCTGCCGTGAATATGTCCCCCTAAACTCCTCATCTGAAAATTACAGATGTTTACATGGCTCAGTACCCACATTTAAATACTAGGGACCAAAATATTGATATCATATCAAAAATTACCACTGAGTGATCCTAGAGCCTTAGGAGGATGAAAGAGAGAGAGAGAGAAATTATATAAACTGAAAATAAAGGAAAAGATGGTAAACTGATAATGCATTTAATAAGTCTTTGACTGCTTCTGAATAAAATAGCATTGATGGGAAAATGTTTTATATGCACTGGAATGGCCTAGCTCATCTTCCCTTTTTGTCCTTTTTTAATAATTTGCTTAATATATACAGACCTACTGAGTTTTCTGGCATGTTAGGGGTCTTGTTCTTTTCAGTAAAAATCATTAAAGTAGCAATTCATTCCAGTGTGTCAAATAAACTCCTATTGCAACAATTACTGCTGGAGAAAGGCTATGATTTCTTGTTGAATTGTATTTTAATCTCGCCTTTGCATTAAACTGAAATACACCTTATTGTACTTTTTATGTATATAAAGCTATATACACTGTAATAAAAATGCTTAGCAATAATAAACAATAGAAAAAAAATCGAATATTGAATGTAATCTGAGTGCTTGTTAACATTTCAAAGTATACTATACAGAAGAATATCAGTTAAAATGCATACTCTTGGGTATATAGTAATTTCCTGTGTTCTCACTCATAGTGTGGTATATAACAGAGATATAACAGTGTCTATGCTGGTAAATATAGCAACTACAGAAAATTCTTTTTAAGTTATGAGGAATCCAGATCTCTCAACATCACACACACATATAAACATTGCAAATATTCATTCACTTGGTAGGGATGAGCCTTTTCTAAAAACCTCTGTGCCTGTCTTGGGATTTTTAGTGGCTCATATAGGAAAGATCTTCATATTCTACATACAAAAAGATCTTTAGCTTGGTTTAAATACTACAAAATTACTGCTGGCTCCTGATTGATACAAAATTTCAACACTTCTTCAGTCTGCAATTTAGAAAGAAATATTATCCAAGGTATTACTTTTTTGACTACTGGTAATGCGTTTCCTCTAAAGTGATGTGTGCTTTCAGTATACGGGTACAGTTTTTTCTTTACTCCTGCTTCTTTGCCAACAGAAACCGAAAAGCATCAGCCTCCTCCTACCTAACTTGATGGAACCCACTAGTGATGGAGTCCAAGAACATCTTATTCACACATTTACTGTGGTGTCTTCTGTGGATTTATGGTTCTTCATTTTGCCACTATGAACCTATACCAGGAAATGCTCAGACACACAGTCCAAGGTTAAGTGCATTTTTTACTATATCAACCACTTTTGTAAATGGTGTTTTTGAGGAAACATTAAATCTTACAGTGTGCATAAATATTTTAAGAAAGTTTTCACTTTGCTTTATTTATATGCTGCAACATGTATATACCATGTTTTGAATGACAGGTCTTCAAAGCATTTCCTTTTGTACTCTAAGTGCACTTATGAAAAGACAGGGTACCTTTTTTTTTCTCACTTAAATGTGCTAGGGGCATCAAGGAGTAATTTTTCAGACACAGTATTTTTCTGCTTCTACCGATGCAATTAATTACAAAAATCTTTTCAAACACTGAAATCCTATTTCAGTTACAGTTATGAAAATCTGTGGTGAGATTGCCTTAATGTTTTTGTTTAATTAATGGCTGCATTAAACCATCTGATTTCCTAACTGCCATCATATGCAATCTTTTGCATTGACATTTAGAGGAGTGTTGATGGAGGTTAATCTCTCTGCACTTCCTCTACAGGCACTAGAAAGAAAGGCGCTCCTTCAGAGGTATGATTTAGAGTGCCTGAAGCTAAGCTCCTGCTCCAAACCACCCCCCAAAACTCCCTATTGTTGACGCACCTCCCTATTGAAATGAACCTTTGTGAATTCCTCCTTTGTCACTCAAATATGGAATGCATGTACAGTATACAGGAAAATTAATAGCTGGATAAAATGCTGCCACTGAAACTTCTCAAAAAGCAATGCTTCTAGTTTAGTTCAGTCTCTGGAGGTTGTTAGGAGGCTATGAATAATGTTGGAGCCAAGCATGCCTTGTAATAACTGGATTTTTAGGTCTTTCTGATGAAAATTTGCATCTATCACAGTCACTGTGAATGTGCTAGTGATCATCAGCTAGTGATTTGATTCTCAGAAAAAAAACAGGGCTGAGAACCTATGGTCTGCAGAAGCCCTGATGAAGGAGAAAGGCAAAGTGTACAGGCAAAGGTGGCTTGAAGTAATTTTCACCTTTGCAATTTTAGGCCACTTCAAAAGGTGATAAACTTCAGAAAGTATTCAAGCAGGAACTGGTGATGTTCCCCGCGGTCCCTAGCGGGTCCAATACTATTCAACATCTTTATTAAAATGACCTGGATGATTGGTCAGACTGCACTCTCAGTAATGTTGATGATGCAAACTGGAAGGAGTGCAAACTGTAAAGAGCTATAGCCAAGAAATCCCTTAGAATCCAAGCTGCTGTAGGTACCACTAAGAATTAGGACAGGTGACTGACATCAGTGCAGCTTTGCAACTTGTTTTTGCCCTCTTTTGTAGCTGTGTTTCGGGATCAAGAGTTTTAATCACTGCTGTTCTGTGGTCTTCTTTAAGGTAGTTTTCTGGTAAGTGGCTCCTCAACAACTCTAAATAAAAAACAGAGTGCCAGGAAACAAAATGTACTCAGTGAAGCCACCTGGCTTTAGAATCCCCCTGTTTGAAAATTAAGGTAAACCAGGATGATTAGCACTGGGTCTGTGTTGGCAAAGAGCAGCATCTTATTGATTTGTGTGGTGTGTGGTCCCAGGATACAGGCAGAGAAATCATTGCTGAGAGTTCTTAACCAACACAGCCCTGGCAGGGGGCAGAAGACAGCCCACAGCTGTGGACACAACCCCATTGTGTCCTGCTCCTGCATTCAGCAAGAAACTTAGAGCCTCAAGACATTTCCTAACTAGAACTGTTCTCTTGGTCAAAATTGAAACAAGAGCTTGGTCTCCAGTTGAGAAAGTATTTAACAAGGAGATCCACACTAGTTTCTTTGAATACTTCACTACATCTCCAAACAAGTTATTATAGAATTAACAATGGAAAGATAAATATCAAAATAATCCAGGTTCTTTACTAGTTTGAAACATATTTATAAGGTTCCTTTCTTTTTAAATATGACCTCTTTGTGGCACTTGTTAAATTTACTGTTAAATGAATTACTGTTCTAAATGTGAGTAATTTCTTTGCACAGTACAGGTAACTTTTGTGGATAGCTGGAAAGCACCAGAAGAAGTGCTTAGATATTGATGTTGGGAACAAGTGCTAATAGCTCACAGTGCTGGATTTTGCCATATTTTGTTTCAGGAACTGGAAACTTGCCAATTCATGAGAACACTCTAATTTTGGAATATAGCTATGAAAGCTGAGAGTCTGAGGCCTCTTATGGTCATACTAAGAAGCTGGCAAAATGCTCCACTAAATGTTTTCAAATATGAAAGACAATCTCTTGAAGAGGGCTGGTAATGGAGATTCATGTCACAGCTGGTAGCTTCTTTGAGCTCTTTAGCGACCTCTTCCAAAACCACCAAAATACACGGTGTGAGGAATGTGTTGAGAAGACTATTGAAAGAATACAATATAGGAAGATAGGGATGCATTCAAGTTTGTTAGGATGGAAGAAAACATACCTATTTTCTTAAATAGCACCTCAAAGTGGTTCTTTTTCTCCTGAATATATTTCCATAACTCCATCTTGCTACAATACGCTTAAAATTGACTGTAGTTACTTCTTGGTTGTAACAAGAAAATTAAAATGTGTTACCAAAGAAACTTGATTTCAGTCCATTCTATTTACACATGAAATGGTTATGAAGAAAAAAGACAGAGCACACACTGATCCTATAAGCTAGAGTCAAGAATAATTTTGCCTTCAACCTTCAGGATCCAATTCAGAGAGGCATAAAAATGGTGCCCCTGGAGAGCACAGACGCCCTGTGGATTTGTGAGTGCTTAGGGTTGAATTTAGACTGTACCTATATTTTTTGTTGTGCAAATTGAAGTAATCTCTTTAAGAATGGGTCCATAACTCTCTGTGCTGCCCTGCTCCTGCAAGTTTCTCCTGTGTCTCTGCTCCCCCTCCACATCTCCACTCCCCCTTTTGCCCCCTCTACCGTCCACCCACACAGTCATCTTCTCCTATTCAGTTTGACACCTAGAGACAGTGCAGCTCTTGGCTGAAGGCTCTTCAGTTCCTTGACTCCTGGAAGTCACAGAAATGACTTCTGAATATTTTGTTTGATGACTGTCATGGTTTAGACCCAACCAGGAGCTGAGTACCATGTGGCCTCTCACTCACCCCACACCTCTCCCTGGTGGAAGGGAAGGACAACATGGCGGGGGGAAGACAAAACCCTGTGGACTAAGATAAGGAGAATTTAACAGACCAATGCAAAAGGAGAAGAAAAACAACAATAACAATAATAGTAATGAAACGAAACATAACATGAGTGATACAAACTGCACCAACCGAAGAGAGTTGATGGCATCACCCACAGACTCATCATGCCCTGCCCTCTCCCACCCTTATATAGTGGGCATGTCATCAGCATGGTATTGAATATCCCATTGTCTGGTTCGGTTTTCTGTCCTGGCTGTGGCCCCCTCCTAGCTTCTGGTGAAAATTAACCCTAACCTAGCCCAGCCCAGGACAATAACAGACCCTTTCCAACAGGAAAGACTTGTTAAACAGCTCAATGCACAGAGCATATTGAGCAGCTGCCCAGCCACACTCCACCTCTGCTTGTCAGGGTGTATTTCTGCTCCTGCTCCTGCCCTAGATGAGCATCACACCATAGCACACAGAAACATACAAGTTCTACTGTTGTTCAAGAACCTCCATCTTCATGGTATTGGATTGCCCCAAGGCAGCCTGCAAGGTTGCTCTGTATCTCTACTATAGCTCTCCCCAAGGGTCTCCACAGTCACATCAGAGATTCTTTGAAGGGACAGTTATTTACTGGCTCAGCCGCTGGAATATTGTTTAAACTATCTTGCCTGCCCGAGTGTCACTATTCCAGCCTACTTCAGAGTGAAACAAAACTAAGCTTTCCTACAGTCTAATCTGCAACAGAGAATGTAAACTATATATTTTAAAGTTGGTTTTGGTGTTTTTTTTCTCCTGTTTTGTGTCTGGAGATATACAGTAGGTAGAACAAAAGTGAGAGGCACAACCAACTCCTCTTTTGAAAACAAGGTCTTAGGGAACCCTCAGGTGTTTTCCTGCATTTTCTTTCTCTGTATGCAACCTCTCACATTCCTGCTTGGTTTTGTGACAACTGGTGCTCTTGGAGTACTTAGCAGTCTGGAAGGTGGATCCAGTTTAAACCAGAAAAATCCAGTTACAGGTAGGTGAAAAGACAAGCAAAATTAGTTTATTGAAAACCTTATCAGAAACTACTGGCAAATTACAGGATGCAATTAATTCTTTCCATAAAATAAAGCACATATTCATAAAGAAATATTCTCTAGCTGGACTATTGTCATTACATTTTTTCCAGTGAAAAGTTTGTCCTGAAAGATGGAATAGGATTTTTCCTGTTGCTTGTAACAAAGTCACGGTTAGAATATCTGTCTTAGAAGTCTAAGCCTACTGATTTATCCAATAGACCACACTGCCTCTACACGTATGTTGAGAAGAGATTCTAACATGTCATAACAAGCAGAAATGGAAAAACAGAGACTTACATGTGTTTGTGATAAGTAAGAAGTGTTTAATTCTGTAACTAGGTCTTTGCCTTTTTATATAGGTGATTTAAAAGTTTTGGCAGAGGTCCTGTCTTCTCACTGCTGAACAATCAAATACAACTATTGAGCAGTAACAAAAAAGCATTCTCCCTGAAACCTGCATCTGTAGAGACTTTACAAATGGTAAGTGTGGTGTAATGGAAAAATTGGCTGAAATTGCTGTGGACTTTCATTTCAGCAATAATCACTTTAAAACAGAAGCGTATGCTTGTGTTGACCAAAATGAAAACTTTTTCTGCCAAATCTTCTGGCTCTTAATTTTAAAGCAAACTACAGTATGATAGATGCTTACTGTCTATGCTCAGTGTATTAAAAAGAAAGGAGAAAATGTTATCTTTAAAAAAAGCCATAAAATTAAGAGCAAAGAAACATGAGTCCAAGTAACTGGATGCAGTTGAGTGTTAATCTTCAATACAATGCAAGATCATTACTTGAATGAACCAAAGCTAGCATATTACCAACTCAAGGTGGGTTGAGAGACCTCAAGTTCAACATAGTTAAGTGTAGGCATGCATTTGGAATTTGCCCAATTGCCCAATTTGTTTTACAGTGTATTGTACTAGGAATGATCTTCTTGTATAGGTGAGGCGAAGGAAAGAACATGAAGATTTTAAGACAGGCTACAACTGCATGTCTTAAGTAACGAGTACTGACAATAATATGAATCTTAGCACATCTGAAGAGTTCATACATCAACTGGCTTTACAGGAACTAGGTAAAACTATAGGTGAGACTAGAGACTAGTGCTTCTGACACCCTCCAAAAGCAGATCCCCAGGGAAGACTAAGACTGAAGCCATTGATCACTGTTTGAAAGGTGATGTCTATACAATTGCTGCACAGTCTCCCTTTCACGTGTTGAAAAAACCCATGTAGAATGATTACACATTGTAAAGATGAACACAGTGGAATGTCAAGGCATTTAAGGCAAAGTCACATTAAACCATATTTTAGTAATGGGACACTACACTTGTATGTTGAAAATGAGTTTTTGATTAACCTTCCAAGTGATAGTTTATTAAACCAAACTAGAACAGGTAGTTCTAGATATATTGGCCTGGCAGCAAACCAAAATCTAAAATCCCTCAAACAAATCCATAATGACCTCAGAGGAGGTAGTGCAGCATTTTAACCAAAGCAATTGACTAAGTAAAAGCAAATACTTAGTAATTTTCTAAGCAGTATCTTTTAAAGACAAAATACAGAGATAGCAAACTGACAAATTCTAATCAAATATTTCTGCTTTTCCCCATTGCATTACAGCATATTACTCAATCTGCAAACTGCTAAATAGATTTGGGATAATTACTGTTGGAACAGCTCTTTCTCAGGAAGAAAACCTTGATTTTATTGTGGACATTGTTAAATTAAAAATGCAGATGCCTGCTCTGCAAAATGTGGAACTGGATTCACATTTGCTGCTTAGGCACAGGTCTGGGAAAAGAAAATTTGGTGGACAGATTGAGTATAACATATAGGCAGCAGAGGCCCTGTGAGTATTTGATACCAATTCTTGCTAGCTACATGTGCGTGCAAACCCAACAGATGGATAGGTACACATTTTGTTATCGTTAGATTCTCCTTCTTTCCCCCAAATATAACCCTCAGCATATTTTCCTTTTTCAATTTCACTACCAAACCCCTCAATCACGTGTACCACAAGCTGAGTTTAGAGAAGCTTAACTACACTAGGGTTTTGTTTGGGTAGTCAAATACAATAGAAATTAACCCATCTTCTGCATTCTCAATAGAAAAGTGATTTTAAATACAAAACAATTCTACGAATTAGGTAGTGACAGAACAGTAGCTTATCATTGCCGATGATATCACCTTTTAAATTTAGATTTTAAAATATCTTTGGTGGTTGTCCATTCTGTCAAAAACTGTTTTATTTTTTTATTGTGACCCTGCTTATTTTCACAGCCTTTGTAATCTTAATGTGTTAAATAAACACTTCTTGTCCAGCCGCTGAACAAACTAACATGCCAAATGATTTGTAAATTTCCACCTGAACTGTTACTTGTGAAATTGGGACTATATGCCTGCCGACCCATACATGGTAACAGAGTCTTGTCTTGGATTGTGCTTCCAGAACTTCTATAGCAGCAGGTGAGGCTTCCATGAATAGCCTGAGTAACACAAATGCCTGTGTGGTTAATAATTTGAAGTGCAACTTAGTAGTTTAACTTTTACCTTTAAAAAATGAACATACAGAAGCTACTTTTTTTTTTTTTTTTTNTTCTCACCTTCACTTTGATCACCCTGTGGAGTAGTTTTGAACATCTCTTTAGCCACTTACACAGATGCAAATTAATGGTACTCATGTGTACCAAGGAAAATAACACTGTCCTTATTTGGCAGTCTCTGGATGAGTTAAATGGGCGCGGAAATATGTAGCAAAAAAATTCCTGAAAAGGGACAGTACTAATCTTCCCACCATACTGTTACACTCTATGGAAGTGACCTGCTGTAAGTCTATTAGATTGGACTGCAAATTAAGTCCAAGGACCTGCCTTGGACTCCAAGTAAATACCTGTGCCAATAGATCTGTAACAGAAGAAAAGTTCAATCTTAACAAAGTGGTTTATAGGCATTACTGTAAAATAATACTTTACAATTAAGTGATTCATTTCTGAATGATATTCACATGAAAAAGTAGTATTGACCCCACTCTAGTTCATTGATGGGGTCTTCTTCACAGAGGAAGCAGACAACTCCTTCTCACCCCCCCTCCATGATTGTTATTGCATTTATTTAGAGTTGACGGTTTTAACTGACTTCAAAGAAGATCTTGGTAACCTAAGTTTTATTTTGAAGATCCAGATTCCCTCAGTTAATTGATGAATTATCAGGGTCTCCTCTGTCTTGGAACAAGACTGCAAGTGATGCAGCTGACACAACCACTACAGACAACACAAGGGTAGCCACAATGAACAGCCTATGCAGCATGTTCAAAACATGGCATGATGCATTGCCATTAGTATGTGCAGAATGAAGAACTGCTGCATTCATTTTGGCTGGTGAGGGTCAAACTGGACAGGCACAAGCCATTGGTGTATGAAAAATCGCTGAGGAGACACTTTTCATTTGTGCTCATGGAGAAAAAGAGGGCTTTTAATAGCACAATTTTCTTTTTCATAGGAATAAGTAGCAGTAAATAAAAAGGGTCTTTATATTGCCTCATGTTCACAGCTGACATGAAGTAGATACTGCCAGCATTGATTACAAGTCAGTGGTGACATCTCTGGGGTGTGCTATGGAGATGGGAGTGAATCAGTCTTGCATGCTTTTAGGGAGAGCAGAATCCTTTTCCATTGCATTAACTCTTGCAAAATGTAAAGGACCAAAGGACAATAAAAGATCCCTGTCCAGGACTGATGCAAGGGAACAAAAAAGGAAACATATTTCTTTGACTCATAAAAAATTGGCCTTGATCTTTTAAACAGTACAATTGGTTTACATATTATAGTGATGTTTGACTTGTCAGGATGCTTTTCCTGTCGGGTGTTTGAGTCAGTTCACATTAAATTCTCAGTGTCTTTATTACTGGGAAGCCATTGTAAAAGCCTCAGGGTATATTCTTAAGAGAAAAGCAGTTGCTGTGGTTATATTTAACTTAAAATTTAAATTGAAGAAAATTTCAGCATGTCTCTGGAATTTTTCATACAGTTTTCATAGTTTCAGTAAGCAAATATTTTTTGTGATGAATTATGTGATGCTGATATTTATTAATTTAGTACTCCAGTCTGGAAACTATAGCTACTGGGAACCACAGATGAAACTGTAAGCCAAGACACCCATTCTACTCGTTCAGAGCTATTCCAAAATCAATCCCAAGGCTCCTGGATATCCACCCACCCCACAGCTCTTGGTCATCTCTAACTTCACATTGAGTCTCTTAATTTTCTGCAGTTGTCAGCCATCTGTGTGATGAGTGAAGTTGTCTCTTATCAGAGGTTGCTCTCCAGTTTCCCTGGCAGGTTGCACTTTGAGTTTTGGAGCAGAGATTGCTGCTTCCACAGAACATCCCAGCCAGGGATCAGTAATTCCACATCAGGAAACCAGCTGCTCTCCCAAATGATATTGCACTGCATTACCACAAAGCCGCAGGGTTGTTCAAAACATCCACTATCAGCCAACTCCATTCCCCTGCCAGAGATCAGAAAACAAGAACACAGCTTTCTCCACTCAGTGCTTCCAGCAGTTCACCCATCTAATTATGCTGGGGTCTGTCCACATCTGTTTCACAGTACTCCTCTCACTGGCTTAATTGTACATGCTTACCGATATCCTAGACAAAACACAAGGAACCACTTTTATAAAGCTAGCTAATGAAGAAAGGAGAAAAGAAAGACAAAGAAATAGCAACATTTCAACAAAAACAAATGTAAAATTACTTTTATTTCTGCATCACAGAAATAAATATGTTTTCTCTTTGCAGATGTTGCTAATTCCACACGCAAGTTTAATTTTTTTTTTACTTAAAAAATCATTGATCTTCACTCTAAATCTCTGACTTGCCCTTAGGAATGACTCTTTTTTTTTGAGAAGAGGAAGGATGTCAGCCAGAGTTTGGTTTTGGTGAGACCCAGGACAAACATATTATCCCTTTAATAATCTTAATTCTCTAATAATATCCTTTAGGGAGAGTGGCTACTTCCACTGATTGTTTGAGTACTTATTCTAAACAATAGGCTTACCCATTTTAAAAAAATGGTTAAACTTTAGAAGTCATCACTTGTGGGACATTGACTTTTTGCTCAGCTAAGATGTGGGACAATGGTGCTTTGTACTGGAAAAGTCCAGTGCAGAGAAACACTTCCCCTCCAGCTCTTTCATGTGCAGTGCTGCAGAAGTGCCTTGAGGACTTTCCAAAGCCTTCCTGACAGCAAGCCAGCAGAGACAGTTGTTAGGATTTAGTCCATCGCTGAGCACAGTAAATATCAACAATAGTTATGTCTGTAATGATCTTGACTTCTTTGCAGGAGGTATGTTACAGAGAGCTGGCCACTCTTCGCTAGAGCAGCGTTGATCACAACTATTAGAAATGTTCAGCCAGGAGGTAATAGTTGTCAGAAGTATTGGGAGGAAGGAAGGGACAGAGAAATGGATATGAAAAAGATAGCTGGAGGCATTTATTTCAGATACTGGAAAAGGCAGGTTCGAGGAAAAAAAATGCCTCAGTTTCCTTTTAAATTGTATTATTTGTAAAAGAACAAAAGATGGCTTAAAGCAAATGGAAGGTAAACACAAGCCAGAAAGAAACTGCCCTGCACAGCATGTCACTGGCCTGGGGGATCAACCATGCATGGCATGAGGTCAGTCAGCTGCTGAAGTTTCCTTCATAGAGAGGCCAACAATACTAAACTCAGGGTGTATCCTTGCACATGGTTAACCTGACACCTGGTGAAAGCAGCAATTTCTATCTGCAGTTCCTTCTGCCTGATTCATGCATGGCTTGCCACATGCAAGGGAACATACAATCTCTCCTGCAAGTCTAAATACAACTAAAATAGAGCCCAGACTATTTTAGTCAGGATTATTTGAACTGGGACTGTACTTAACAGTAGTACAACCACTGAGACACACCACAATGATATCATTCAACCAACACGATGGTTGTTGGTTTTATTTAAAGTCCTGACTGTCCCTAATGACAGAATCATAAAATCATTTAGGTTGGAAAAGACCTTTAAGATCATCAAGTCCAACTGTAAACCTAACATGGACAAGTCCACTACTAAACTGTCTGTGTGCCTAGGCACCACATCCACACATCTTTTAAAAACCCTCAGAGATGGTGACTCCACCACTTTCTTGGGAAGACTGTTCCAGTTCCTGACAACCCTTTTGGTGAAGAAATTTTTCCTGATATCCAACCTAAACCTCTCCTGGTGCAACTTGAGACCTTTTAACTCTTGTCCTATCACTTATTATGTCAAAGATGAGACTGACCATCACCTTGCTACAACCTCCTTTCAGGTGGTTGTAGAGAGTGATAAGGTCTCCCCTCAGCCTTCTTTTCTTCAGGATGAAGAACCCCAATTCCCTCAGCCACCCCTCACAGGACTTGTGCTCTAGGCCCCTCACCAGCTTTGTTGCCCTTCTTTGAACACACTCCAGCTCCTCAATGTCCTTCTTGTAGTGAGGGGCCCAAAACTCAAGATGTTGTTTGAGGTGTGGCCTCACCAGTGCCAAACACGGTGGGACAGTCACTTCCCCAGTCTTGCAGGCCACACCATTTCTGTTACAAATCACACAGGGTAGATATATCCTACAGCCAGTGCCCTTCTTACCAGCAACACAGAGGTCAAAGAGAAAGCTTCGGTCACAGCCAAGGTAAGCAGGAATACCACATCCCATTGCTGCTCCCATTTCTCATGAGAGTGTCAACAGCAGCCAAAGCACACAGGCTCTGCTGAAGGACCCTCTCCTGGTGATCCTTTGCATCAGAGCCTGGAGCACAGGGACTGCAGATGTTTCCCCATCTGACTGAGCCAGCTATTGTCTCGTGGCTCAAGTTCCTGCAGGCCAGCAATTAAGGCAGAAATCTGGAAATCCACAGCACAGTTAGCAGCTTCTGGTCATGGTGGTGATTGGATTAGTGCAGAGAGGGCTGTCTGGAAGGATGCAGCATTGACCACTCTGGGGATTTAAACTGATTCCCCAGAAAAAGGGGAATAAGTGTGGTGGCTGTGGTTTTCTTTCCATTTACATTATTTTATAGTTTATGTCCTAAAAAAAAATTGGCATACCTGGGAAATCCTGGAGCAGGGCCCAAATCTGATTTAGCATGAAGTCTGAACTTTTTCTCACCCTTTGAAGTCCATGTTCTCCTACTCACTGTCATGGTGAAGACACAGACTAACACAGTAATATTTCTTCTGTATTTTCTTTTTGTTTCATGTGAATACCAGAAATCTTGAACCTTTTTATTTTTTTTAATAAATCTACTAATCTTCCCATGGGAATAATTATACATTTTAAACAGATCTTCGGAAAAGAGAAACTTGTACCTTAGAAAGTCAGGTGTGGACATTTTTTTCTCGCAATTTAGTTAAACAGGTAAAATGAGTAGGATAGAGTTGTTTGGGTTTTTTTAAATGTGAACTTTCTGAATTGAAAGTGATACTCTGGATTTGAGTCTTTAGTGCCAAAATACAACAAAACATAAATGATATGGGGCTTAACATACATACTGTTGAAAAAAAACTTAGCAGAGAGGGTAAAGAAAAGCCATCATTCTGTAATGTAAATCCAATTTTCCCTTATTTTACTTTAGTGGGTTTTACATTTTTTTAAACAACAAGTGACCTCCTTGTTCGTGGTTACATATAACTGGAAGAATCATTCAGATGTTGTTTGGTAGCTAGCTGTGCCAAAGCTGTATGCAACCTAATATGTACTGAGTTAACTTTACACATTTTTTTTACATGATTAATCCATTCCTTTTTTTTTTTTTTTAACAGAAAAAATGGTATGGGAATAATTAATTTGCAAATTGGTAAAGTGTAACTTTTTAAATGTATATTAACACTATGAGGAGAAATTTACACAAGCCACTAATAACCTATTCTCAAAAGCAAGTAGGATGCATAGCATAAATCACCCATAAAAAAATAAAAAGAGAGAGAATTTCAGTCTTTATATTGTTTAAAGGGATTTGAAACCATTTTCCTAATTTCCACTTCAAAATTCAAAAATAAAAAAAATCAAAGAAATTCAGAAACTTCAACCCATACCCTTTTTGTGCTGTATGGTGTTTCGGAGGTAATCAAAATTTGTTCTGTACCTGAAGAGGTTGCAAAAGACATATTCAGTACTACACGTTAAATAGCAGCTCAGCAGGAATAATTACCTATTGATTCGGAAAGGGTCTACCCCTGATTAACACTGAAGGAGTGTCTCAGTGTAATGTGAGGAGTCACTGAAATACTAACACATCCCAGACACAGTGAAAAACTTGTGACTACTCTCCTGAGCAAAGAGGTTGAATGAGAAGACTGCATTTTAACCCAGGATGGATGGGAGAGTTTGAATTACTAGACAAGGCCACCTTTAGGTGTGTTTAGAGTTTCTAGAGACAGCTGACTGCACTTATCTGTGGCATTCATAAGAGATCGTAGGCTGAAAAATAAATTTCAGAGAGGGTGTGCACTAGAATTTGGGCGGATAAAAACTAATGAGCTGCAATTCCTACAGCTGGAGAGAGGTGACAATATGGGGTGAGTGGGAAGCTGTTGCTTGCAGATTCCTTCACTGTAGTCCTGGGTAGGCAGAGGATACTGTCTTGCAACCCCAAGTTGCTGCAGATAATGGAAAAGCTGCCAAGCGTTACTTGGAGTAGTGATTAATAGTGACACTAATCCACTGAATACAGCAGAGTTTTAAAGACTTTAATCTTAATGAAAGGATCAGGGTTTCCCAATTAACTTGATTTCTTGCTGAGTCTACAAAAAGCTGCTGAAGACTAGAGCAACATAGCTGTAAGTACTGCTGGACTTGATAGGAGTCATCGTTTTTATCTTAGGATTGGGGTCAGCACTGCTTTCAGATGTGAACCAAAATCCTAACAGGATACATGAGCTAACTCCAAGAGTTTTAGAAATCAATTGACCGTGCCTCAGCTGTGAGGCTTGAGAGAAGCAAAAGTCTGTTCCAGAGCTTCAGTCTGAAAGGCTACTGCAAGGGCTAGCTGTTGGGAGCAGCCACAGATCTTTTACACATGATTTGTAATCAGGAACACTTCTCCCTATTTGCATCTTCATGTGGCAGGGGCTTCCATGGAGAATTTATACTGGCAAGGCCATCCCTCTATCTGCCTTCTAGATGGTGAAGTGTGTATTAACCTAATACAGGACGGGTATAGGACAGCTTTCCGCAGCCAGCTCTCTGCAGACAGCTCTCCAAGGCCAAATATCCATGGGACAAATCTACATGGCTAGCTGTGTTCAGGAAGGCAGATTCCACTGGTCCTCCCTACCACAGAGCGAGCTCTGCAAAGCCCTTGAACGTCATCAGGGGCTCCACATGACCACAGGGTGTTTGGGAGCACCTGGCAGCAAGTGATCTCTCACGGGAGGTGTTTGGGAGAACCCCGCAAGAGCTCATTCCTTCTGTGTCTGCAGTATGCATTACCTTATGGGGAGAGGGAGGTGTGTAGGCAAGGGGATGAGCAGTGCGGAAGGCATGGGGAAAGCACTGGGGAGAGCAGCTCTCGGCACAGCTCTGGGCATGGGGGGGAAGCCGGTCACCTGAGCACTGCCTGGTGGTAGAGCTTGCTCTTTTGTCAGCCTCAGCTTTTTTTTTTTTTT
>VWZY01005378.1:355639-375998 GCA_013399075.1 Chloroceryle aenea
GACAGCCCAATGTTCTAAGCTGAATAGTCCTAGATGTGGTGGGGAGAATACATGAAGGTTTTTCTTGGGAAGCCAGAGAGCTGGTGGCTGCTCTGCTGCCTCCTGCCACCCACTGAGCCCCTGCAGAGGCTCTGTTGCTGGTATTGACATGTGTGTTGTGAAGATGGGGAAGAGGCATGATGGCAGGGACTGCTGGCTCCCTGGAATCCCAGTTGCCCAGGGCTGAGTAGGATGCTGGGATCGTGGGATGCCATGACCATGACCTGACTGACCCGATTAGACCAAGAAGCTCCAGAACCTTTGTGGCTCATGCCAGCTTGATTCGTAACATTAACATTAATCCTGAAATTAATGCTACACCTAGTTTAGCAATCCCTGTCAAATTCTGAACTAAGCACAGCTCTGTGGCTCCTGATGGTGATGACATTAAAAGACATGTTGATAATACGTAAATCTGGGCAGCAACACAGACTCAGTGATTCATATCATCCAATCCTTCACCTCACCCCTCACAAGGGCTTTCTGTATGTCAGCTACTTATGCGTCACCAGCAACCTCTGCCACACAAAAAGCTAAACTTGATTTATTAGCACCCATTTAAAACATTTAAAATACTGTAATATTCCCTTTTAAATCCCACAGTAACATGGACTCAACCACCATGTCAGCTTGACTTCAAGCCTTGAAAATATTTTACCCTTTAAATTAAATCTGTCCACTTGAAAGGAAAACACTATCTACAGGAAGCCAACCAGTACCAGGTCCAGTGCTGGCTCAAAATGCTCTTTTCAAAACCAAATGCTCCTTTCTTTTTCTGCCAACATCATAACCTTCCCTGGCCTGACATAGTAACCTAACCTGAAGTCTAACCCCTGTCCTTATTGTGATGCATCAAAGACTTATCAGTTGCAATTTTTCAGATTTTGATCCTAATGTTATTGGGTGTATCATACCATAACTGCAATTATTGCAAATTATTGACCCTGAGTAATTATTTAGCATCAAATCATCAAATCATGCAAAATTCATATTCTTAAAACTGGTAATTTACTCTAAAAAGGTACTTTTTGATGCTAAAGAATTAGTATTAATCCATCCCCCACTATCTCAAAGGTACTCGTTGAAGTTGGAACACATGCATTAGCCTGGCTACCCTGAAAAAGCACTGGATGTGATGGGCAGATTTGGCCTGGAAGAAGACAGTGCGATGAAGATTAAAAAGACAGTATTAATCATCTGCATTTCCAAGTGTTTCAGAGAAATTATGGCAATTTTAGATAGAACACTGCCACATGGAAATACCATTAAAATGAGAACAACAGTAGATGGAAACATCCTTTTTTCTTTATTTATTCTTCAATGAAAATTATGTTTTGATAAAAACCAGGGAGAAAAATATCTAAGTCTCACTTTCTGAAGTTGCCATAATTTATGATGAAAATGTTTAAATTTGAAAAAAGTTAAACTATCAACAGATACAAAAACTACTTAACATCATATATGTGCATAGGAGCTCTAATCCCTGTATTTGTATGGTATCAAGCATGGATAAATTTTGAAGACAATGTAGTCAGCTCTAGAGTTAGGTCCTTGGCTCTTAATCTGAGTCTTTAAACTGAAGTTTGCAATAAACTGACGTGTTATGATTCACTATTTAATATATTCACATAAATGCTTTAAGAATAAATAATTCTACTGTGCACATAGAAGCAATTTTTCATGCTATGTATCTTGACTTGAGTTTATGTATCTTGAGTTAGAGAAACTGGCAAATTTTCTGAGTGAATTCCTCACAGGTTGAAATAACTCATTTGATGAGGGGAGAGGCAGAATTTCTCACCAGAAACTATTTTGTTTTGTCTGTCATAGTGGAATGAGATTCATTCTGCATTGCCTTCCAGATTCTTTGTATTTCTCAAGCAAACTGGTATATTCAGACTGTTTCCTAGGTTGACTGGATCTCCCAGCTGACAGAGAACCAGTGCAGTTGGTTCCAATTCACCTACTCCTTAGGATATTTGACCATTTGGACAGGCAGATTTAGAACTGTCTTGTTAACAAAATGGCATTTTCATAGATTTATACAAGTGATATATGCATAAAGAGCTCTTCAATGTTAAGTTTTCATTTCCTCAAAGTGTACAAGCTGCTGAAATGTCAGCTTGATACACCGGAGTCATGAAGAAAACAAAGACCTTTTATTATTTAAATACAATGTTAATACTGAAAAAGCAGGGGGGAGAATGGGAATTACACAAAAAGATGAAAAGATTTTGAAAATCTCACTGTCTTCTTATACATTTTTCAGAATTTAGAAACATGGCACCATGGTCTTCTTAACAGCAGTTGAGTGCCAAGATAGAGCATGTGTTCTTTACCTATCAGTTTAACCGAATGAGTTTAATAAATTAGAGTATCAAAGAACTTCAGATGAGACAAAAAAGAACCAAGAAACACTCACTGCAGTTCAAGTCACACAGATCCATGTATAGAATATACAAGCAACCAAAAAAGAGGAAAAAATGATTACCTTAACCCAAGACTAGTCAATTCAGAAAGTCATTTAAGAAAGCTCAATTGATTGGTTTCTTATGGTTTATTGTGCAAGTAATAATTCATATTAAAACTCTTTGATTTGTAAAATTAACATTTAAACAACTGTATAAATGTTAAGTAGCTTTAGGAGTAAATTATTTTGTAGTAAAATAAATAAAGGTAATTAACTTAATTTAATATTATATTAATATTCTTTTCATTTACCAAATTCCTAGAAAGGGACACTATGCATACTAAAGTTTGCAGTTGTTGGACAGTAAAATACGGCCCATCAACTTATTGCTTACCTTGTTGGAGACTACACCATAAAAATTAAAGCGTCATAGTTTACTTCATGATTAATCTTTTTTTGTCTTCACTAAAAATAAATGCTGCAGCGAATATAATCTAACACAAGGGTTTAATTTATGAGGCAGAAAATTCATAAAAGGTATTGCAACAATACCCCTTTGATGTGATATCAGCTATTAATTCCAGTGAGTCCATATAAAGCATCTGTTCGGGACATGAAACTCAGCCTGAGATTTCTAGCAATTGAAGTAAATGTGAGTGCTTCTCAAATGCAAAATTTCTCCAGCTCTATGTTCTTTAAATAGTATGTATATTTCTCTCTGGAAACAACTTCAAGATACGATTGTGCTCATCACAATTTACTAGAAATAAAAGGAACAGAATGAACACTCATGCCGAATGAAGAAATCGTACAATTAATAACCAGTTATTAATTTTTGTTGATACATTAGTACCATGGAAGTGAATAATTAAAAGATGTTTCTCCTTCAGATAAAAGTCATCAGACTGAAGGGCCAATTAGTTTGTTCTAGAACATAATTTAGTTCACAAAACTGGTAGCAAATACTGAATTAGGTGTTTTTACCTTGAAAGTATCCATAGAAACAAGACTGATGAAAAATCTAACCTAAATCAGACCTCCTAGCTGTCTACATCCCAGTTTATAAAGACCACTAAATAGACTCTCCTGCAGCAATATGACACAATTTCTTCTCTAAAGTCACCTAGTGTACTCATCAAAATTTTATATTTAACTTTTTAGCTTCTGTATCACATGGAGCATTAGGCAACCTATTTCTCACACTCTATTGATGGAGTGCCAAATTAATCCATCTTATTTAGTTACTAAAGTAAAAGAAAACATAAATATAGACAAGATTTAACCAACAAAAGACTTGACTAACCTTCTAAATCCACAATGATTTTTTCAAGTTAGTTCAATAATGGATTTCCATATACCAACAATTTCTTTTTTTTGTTTGTTTTTTTTTTTTGCTAAATAGTTTACAATGTTATTGTTGAATAGCATGAAACAGATTCTGAATATCCTTTAATTACAAGAAACAAAAGCTTATTCTGAATAAACCTGACAAAGCGACATGTGTGGCCAAGACCAGAGTTGAGACCAAGCATCAAGGCTTCTTTGGCTAGAACATGCATTAACAGAACATGATTTGCAGATGTTCTTTATCCAGTCAGATTCCCTGGCT
This sequence comes from Chloroceryle aenea, assembly GCA_013399075.1. NCBI lineage: Eukaryota > Metazoa > Chordata > Aves > Coraciiformes > Cerylidae > Chloroceryle > Chloroceryle aenea. The sequence goes on from VWZY01005378.1 coordinate 359,698, forward strand.
TTTCACTATCTCTGCTCACATGTGCCATGGCCAAAACAAACAAGTTATCCTTTCCTCACCAAAATGCATTTTGATGGTGCTGTTTGGATGGGAGGCCTCCAAAGCAGTGGTTCTCAGCATTCCAGCTGATTAGCACTTCTAATTGGCTCTATCTCCCCTCATCCCAGGTTCTTCTCACAATAAATCTAGTTAGGAAAAGTTGCATAAAATCCAGTGTCAAGGAAGTACTGGAGAGAAAGTAACATTGCTTTTCAAGCTACATTCCTAGCATAGAAGACCAAGAGTTTATTTCCTCTTGGCAGATGTAGAATGTAAACAATATTTCTTGGTCATTTTGCAGCTTGATCATCTTTTTTTTTTTTTTTTTTAAATGTGTTTTATATCCTGTCTTATCATAAGCAATCATTGGGATAGAAAGCACAAGAAGAAATAAACAAGTTGGGCTGGGCAGGTGCTCCTCAAAGTGCCAGCTTAAATTAGTCAGTTAGAATCAGAAAGACAAGTCCTGCCAGAGACTTTTTGCCTGTAACACTCGATATATACTTCTAAAGATCATGCAGAAACTATTAATCAAAGACTCTGTTACCACAGGATCCCAAGACATTTGCAGTGCTTCATCTTTCTCTTATGACAGTTTAAAACTCTTGGCCTGTTTTTACAGGTTTTTGTAGAGTGTGTGGTGGTAAAAGGTACAGATGGTCTCTAGATCATTTTGGATTAAACAGCTATTGCACAGTTATCTACAGTCACTAACTAAGACCTGGAGCTGTTTACCAATGCAATTACTTCTACTCCTCTGTCCTTAAAAAGGACCAATGCAAGCTGTAGACTCTTCTTTCAGAGGGCTGCAGCTAGAAGAAAAAGTCAATACTTTAGATAAGCTGCAGAGTCTTTAATGTTTGGAATTACATTATATGAGATTATTACAAGGTGGTCCAAGTGTAGGACAATGTTTAATATATCTCCAGAACCCTGATCCACAAGAGCTGCCTCCTAGAATAAAGCTTCTTTGGATATCTGAGGTTTCTTGCCTTTTTCAATGAGACATAAAAGCCTTCCACTTCAGAATGTGCTCAGTTAAAGCAAACATACTTGTCTGATACAGTAGAAGAAAAGGAAATTACTATTAACCAACTGTGAAAAGGCTGAGACAGTTTATTTGGTTCTCTAAAGTCCTTCAAGCAAAATAAATGCATGCTCTCAATAAAAAATTTGTAGCCAGGAAAGCTCAATTTCAAATTAGAATGGTAATGAATTACAGGAAGTATTTATGCATGAAAACTCTTCAGTGATAAATAACACATTTTTGAACCAGAGAAAAGCAAGATACATGTTAGATGCACAAGTCATACAGGTGGTTCCTGTGAAACCTAGAACAAACTTACCAATAGCAATCTCCAAAGAGCAATTTCGTCTGAGATCAATTTCCATGTTTCTTCCTCTTTAAACCTTCCCTTTAATCACATTACATTTTCCAACATGATTCACCTGTGAATGTAGCTGTCAATTACAGCAAACGTATTAAAACTCCTGTTTATTTTGGAGAGTAGTTATTTCACAGAATTACGTCTTTGTTACATACATTGCTAACAAGGCACAATGATTGCATACAACCTTGGTATAAGGACTTGAGTTTGCATTTTTAATTTCCTGTACTTTTCTTGTATTTTTCACTTGGTTATTTGGAAAGCTAATACGCAGAAATAATGAATGACTTGGTGTGAAAAGTGAATCAAAGTCAGTAATATCTAACTTTCAGGAAGATTGAACAGACTCAGATTTTTAAAAAATTACTTCTACGTAGGTATTTGAAATAAGTTTGCAGTTCTATTTAAACAAGAAAAATGCAGTGACTAGTCTGTAAAATCAATTTCCGACTTCATTGATCTCTTTCCAATTTGCCTGATATTCAGCATGTGGACAAGCAGCAAGGATTAAAGAAAGCCTGAAAAAGAGTTTTCATGACGCAGAAATGGGTAAATTCACAGAGCTGTTTGCCATAATTATGCATTCAGTTCAAGCAGCTTGGTAACTGTGAAGTGAGTACTTGACAAATAAAAAGGGAGGAAAGAAAAGATAAATACTTTCTCTACTTGAATTTCTAGGCTTGGGAGTTGGCATGACAACTGTAAGCAAGTAGTCAAGTCAGGCACCGAGTAAGAGTAAGAAGCCAAAAGAAACCAACAGAAACATAAAATACTGTGAATACAGCGAAGTGCAAGGAAAATAAAATGATAAAGTGTGGACATCACAGTGCTTTCGAGGTGTGGGCACTAGCACAAACAGTGAGTAACTATGTCCCTGCATAGCAGTAGGCAGAGTATCATATAGCTGAGGTGGTGACTAGCTGTTTCTCCAGCGAATCAAAAGATTGTGCTACTCTAGGCAAAACTCCAGCTCTGTTGGGTGCCAACAGAAATAGCTGATCAGGCTGCACAAGAGCAGTTTCATAGGGAGCTGCAATACATAAAGAGCTTATTAATCTGCCTTTACTGTTAAAGCAAGTTTGATTTCCAGAAAATAGATATTCATATCTAAATCAAAGGAAAGAATTAAGAAGGGTGTCAAAAATAAGAATATCTGACATTTTTATAGTTAACTTTAAATCATATAAAGAAAGAAAAAGGAAAAAAAAAGCAAAAAGCAAAAAGAAAAAGAGGTAAGTTTGTGACTAAGAGGAGACATTCATGGATAGGCTAGATAGGATAGGCTACTCTACATCTTTCTCTGCAACGGTTTTAGTTTATTATTGTTACTACAGAATTCTGACACAATAAATTGTCTCCAACTGCTAGGCAAGTTGAAGAGTACAGCAACAACCATACTCCACAACACTACACATAGCCTTTGATTTGCCTCAAAAATTATTCTCGTCTTATTTACTGGCACCACTGTCATGCATGAAGGCAATTAAGGCCATATTAGCCCACAGCAGAATTCTTCAGTCTCAATACTTATGCAAGTACAGTTTTTAAAATGTCATAATATTGATAACCTATTCCAATCGAAATTATAACCTAAAGTTGTTTGTGCACAATTACAACATTAGTCCTTGCATTTTTTTTCTTCAAGAAACTTGGTCAATATTGTAATGTTTGTCAATTGACTAAAGTCTGCATATTTTTATTCCACTTTAAAAAATACATCTATTTTAAACACAAACATTGTAGTCAGCTTAATGTCTATTTTATTCTTTAGCCTACCAAGGCCTTTTGTATTGTATTTTTTTTATTGCCAGAAGCATGCCTTTAAAAAAGGAGCAAGACAAGACAGGAGACTGTCTCTCACTTTTATTAAGCCAGATAGGGTAGACTACCCAATGATACTGACATTTATCATAGAATCATAGAATCATAGAATCATAGAATCATAGAATAGATTGGGTTGGAAAAGACCTCCAAGATCATCGAGTCCAACCCCTGATTTCCTACCTGAGATCCCTAAAGCTGAAGGAAGAGAATCCCACTTGTACTCCAAGCTTCCTTCCAAGCATCCCACTTTGTGTTTATTCTGTTGGTGGTCTTGATCACTCTGAAATAGAAAAAAAAAAAGTTTTCATCAAGATAGGGAGGTTGGAAAGCTTCTCACATGATATGACAAGAAAGTTTACAGCCTTTGTGCCCAAATGGCAACCAATGGAATTCTTCCTTCTGCTTCAGATATTTATTTCCTCACCTATTAGTACAATTATTCTTTTGAGAAATTATATTGAGTTAGTTAATTTTAACTCACAATTTTTAAAATCTATTGTTTTCACAATTAATTATGGCATAATATAAAATTGCCTTGTTACTAGCAGGAAAAGAGAAGGATCATCTTGCAAAGGTATAACAGTTCCTCAACTCACAAATTATATTTCACGTGATATTTCAAGTATGAAAATAATAAGCAGCAGTCCATGGAGGAAGGTTTTGCTTATTTCAAATAAAGCTTTTCTCAGGTAGAAAAGCTGGAAAGCCCCCAAAACACAGAGCTGTTCTTAACACAGATAACATTGGAGAAAAGGGGTGGAAGTTCTCCTCTTACAATTTTGAAGTAAGGGAGTAAGCAAAAAAGGGTTTTTACCCCACTACAGTTTAACACTGCTTAATCTTTAATTACAAATTTTAATAATGTGCTTAAATGATTCTATAACTGTATACTGTGTATATGTGTAGAATATGCTATCACTATAATTCATAACGAATGTTAAACCCCTTGCCTCATGATTATTATAGAGAGTGAGGTCCTCAGTACATCTTAATGAACGACTTGATTCAGATATACCATTGTTCTATGGCATGGACAGAAGAGACATTATAATTGAAAAGTTGCAGCTATCCTTTCTGCACCTGTCTTACTGTATTTTGACTTTTGAACAAGGTAATATTACCATTTGCAAAAACACACACAAAAAAACCCCAAAACAAACCAAACAAATTTTTTTGTTGGACACTTTTGTTTCACTTTTGTGGCAAATTGACCTCATACATAACTCAGCCTCTGCAGGTTATAGAATATTTTTTAAAGTTTACATGAGGAATTGAGTAAAAATGTAGCATGCTAATGGACCAACACTTTATCTGGTGTAAGGAAAAACCAGCAGTAGTATAACAAAAAACATAATCTGCAGATCTGGACCAAAATACAATGTATAGTCAGTTTAACAGAGGAATCACTGAGGCAGAGAAATCAAGACAAATCAGATATTCTGTGCTTTTCCAGTTTCCCTTAAGAAAAGTATGTGTATGCTATACCACAGCACATGTATATTGTTTCTTTAGGGATTCCAGCTAAATTAGTATTTTTTTAAGGACCAGTCCCCATATTTCAGGCTGGATAGTACTGGTTTGTGTTATGCAAGTATTCTGGAGGCATTAGTGTTTACTTTCTTTCCTCACGTGGACTGTACAATCAACAGTAGGTCAGCTATATAAACAACAACAGCAGCAAGTCACTGCAATACAGAATTATTTATGAATTAATGACAATCAAATAACCCATTTACAATAATAAACAACAGATCAGAATGACTGAATTGACCAGTAAGTAATCTAATAATACTATAAAAAATATAAATCAACAATTCTTCCCATGTCTGTAGTTCTCCCTTCTACCCCTGTTCTCTTCCTCTGCCTCTGAAAACAACTTTTTGAACTTACATTGATTAAGACTGAGATATCTGTAACAGGATATGTTTGCACTGATCCTATAGATTGCTGCTAACAAGCAGTCCAACACAAATGTGGCTTCTATTAAGTTTTATTACTTTCAAGATGTTAATTTTGGTACAGGCTTATTCATCTAATTTTGTGCAAAGCCACTACCCACCATGTTAAACAAGCAGAGGTTGGAGGTGGAAAAAAAAAATGCAACAATGACAAAACAATGCTGATGCAGATACCTGTTATTCTGAATAGTTTCTTTTTTGTACTTAATTTTACAGTGATTAATTGAACAGGACTGGGCACAAGCCCTCTCAAGACTCCATGACATGTCATTCTATTCATATTACGCAAAGCTACAGAAATAAAAACTGTACTGTATATGGCTATAGAAATTTATATTCTGAATCAAGTGTGCTACGTGAGAAATATGTAAGAGTTCTTAATCAAAGAAAACACTCAGTATAGAAAATAACTCATCATCCACTGTCCAAGTAACTTCAGAATCCCCAGAAGACTGTGACTTTCAAGCAGGACCATCAGTTATGCTGATAGGTGGAAGCAGGTGAGGATTGGTTTTCACAGTCTGATATGGAAAACTAATTAAAATTGAGATATTCTCTTCTATAATGATGGAGAAAAATACACTACTCTCATAGTTCACAGGAGTATAAGAGTACTTCAAATGTTAAGAACTTAAGTTAAAAAACCATAAAAATCATATTAAAAAACCTCACCAACTATATATTTTATATATATTTTAAACATTAAAATATATATAGATTAAGAAATTCCTGAATTTAGGTTGTCATCAAACCTTGTCAGCATTTATGTACATATATATTAACATACATTTTGATATTAAGTATTGAGTAATTCTTTATGAATGAGCAGGAATCTTGGAGTTGTGGCATGGAAACTCAAAGGCTTTAGGAGGTTGTTATCAGCAGGACATGAGAGTGAAATTGTACAGGAGATGAGAACTGGAAGAGTTAATGAGAAAAAGCATTTCTTTAGTCCAGATACTTAAATGCTGCCACAGAGAAGTAGATTCTATCTTTGTCTCTATCACAGATCAACCCACAATACCCACAAATTTGGAGTCCTTTATTTCATGGCTGTGTAATTTGAAACATCTGGTAAATCTGATTTTCTAAAGAAGTGACCTCTAAATTAAAGGTGCAAGTTCATTTAGCAGAAGCTTTATAGTAACTATTGAAATACTAAATAAATTTTAATGACTATAAAACAGGTGGTGAGCCTCTCAAATTATACACTCAAAATCTGAGCTCTGTTCCTCAGTTAACCACCCCAAAAATAAAAGTTACACTTCCTTATCTCACCAGTGTGTTTTTAAGATAATATTTCTTATTCGTAGTGGTGAAAACAACAGACATAAACATTATACCAGCCTATATATCCTCTCCTACTACCAAAGCTGCTATAACACTCATCCTTGCTGCTCTTCCTACCTAGATTCTCTCCTTCATCATATCCTTTTTGAGATTAGGAATTACTTTTGTCCTCAGACCATTTAATTGTCAAATTTATTTTGAACTTTGACCCTACCCTCCAGTATTTGCATCTTCTCCCCTGAGTAGCATTGCCAGCAAATCAAATGAGCATATTCTATTCCATCATCCAGATTTTTAATGACAGATAACAATGCACAGCAAACACAGGATAAATCCTTGCAGAACCAAAGCTGATAAACCTGACAAATTTTAGAGTAATTACCACCACACATGAGGCTTAAGTTTTCCAGCCACTTCTAGCCTCACCTTAGATTATTGTCATCAAGCCTACGTGTTCTTAGACCCTGAGAATATCAAAGTAACTTATTTATGTTAGGTGTTCTTATAACTCTTTCTTCAGCAGATCTATACATTAAGCTATGTGTCATCACAAGCCTCTCTTTTGTCCACAATGCTGGAAAATATCATGTACTCTTTGGAGCTAACTGGGACATAGAATCATCTCATTTGGAAAAGACCCATGGGATCATCGTGTCCAACCTTTCACCCTACTCTACAAGTTCACCCCTAGACCATATCTCCCAACACGACATCTAAGTGATTCTTAAACACATCCAGGGATGGCGACTCAACCACCTCCCTGGGCAGCCTATTCCAATATCCCACCACTCTTTACGTGCAGAATTTTTTCCTAGTATCTAGGCTAAACCTGCCTTGTTTCAGCTTGAGGCCATTCCCTCTGGTTCTGTCACTAATTACCCAAGAGAAGAAACCAGCACCAACCCCTCTACAATGTCCTTTCAGGTAGTTGTAGAGAGTGACGACGTCTCCCCTCCTCCCCTCCTCCCTCCTCCCCTCCTCCCTCAGCCTCCTCTTCCTCAAACTAAACAGAACTAACATATTCAGATGAAGTAATTTGTAACCCAATGCAATGAAGTATAATGGAATAGGAACAATATATCAGCTATTTTAAACAAGTCTCAGCTACAGTTTTGATCCAATATCACATTTCATCATGTGGTATTAAGTACAGTGTAATCATAATGCAAATATTTATAAAAATAAAAGAAGGCAAGGGCTACAATGGTTTTGTTTCTACTTCATATTTCTAGATCCTCTCATTTTAATTAGTAAATGTTTTGAAAAACTCTACAAACACTTTATTAAGATACTTATACAAATGAAGTGGCTGCACAGAGCAATTCCCAATATAAGATTAAAAACATATATTTCTCTCCTTCAAAGGCTGTCTGCAGTGTCAAGAGAAAGACAGAATGTTTATGTCTGCCCTCCTAAATACACATATATCACAGGTCAATTTATACAGAAATGCTCAGTTCTTAAGACTGAAGGATTATATAACACTGCCTTACTGACCATTTTCACTAAAAACTATGACTCTTTAATACCACATATCACCACATATAGCAAAAAAGTGGTATTAAGAAGCAGTGACAAAATTTTACATATTTTTCAGTTATATCTAGAGGTGTCATTGTTGCCATATGACATAAATGTACAAGTTAGTGAAGAGGGTTGAATGAAAAGGCCTTAAGTGTTTTCAAACCAAGCACAATTTAAAGCATATGAAACTCTCTCCAGGCACTAAAGAGACTCCATCTGGAGTTAGGTATAGATTTCTATCCAAAAATGAGTAATTAAACAGAGATGAGACACACTGGCATCTACAGGGCAATCAAGAGTCTATCTGTCTGTGGCAGCTTAAACAAGCTTGGATTGTTTATCACAGCAAAACAGCCTGAAGGGATAGTACTGGAATCTCTGTAAATATCAGAACACTAAATGCCAAAAGATAAGTAGAGGTTTTTTTACATTAAAGGATAATTTAGACCCTCAAGAAGAAATGCATACTAAACAGGAAGTTATGTCAGAAATTGGAAAGTTGCCTACTACAGCCAGAATGTTCTCAAAGGTGCTTCCAGCAGCAGCAGCAAAAGGAGAAAAAGTCCCTGAAATAACCTCTCAAAAGGTTGTGAATGGACTCATATGACATACTTTGATAGCAGATGACAAAACCTGATGATCCAGTCAGTCTTTCTAATCAAAACTTAGTCATGTGCTTAAATGGTTTCTTAAAAACCATCTGTGACTTGAGGCCAGATTTTCGTCTGAAAGCACATGAGTGTATGGTTCTATTAACATCAAAGATATGCTGAGTCATTGCAGTTCAGTGTCTGGCATGTAGTTTTCAGTTATTTAAGATTCATGTATACTACTCATGAAACAGGAGTTGGGAGTACATGTTGATGAAGTCTGTTGAGGACAATTTTTTGATACAGGTGACTGACAAACTAAGTAGGTGCTCTGTTGGACCTGCTTCCATAAACAATTATGAACGCTCAGTTGAGACTGTGAAAGTTAAAGGGAACGTTTGCTGCTCTGACCATAACATTGTGGAGTTAAAATCCTGAGTCAAGTGAGCAAGATAAATTATAAAAATTACAATCCCAGCCTTCAAGCAGGCCCTATGGGATGTTGCCATGAAGGACAATGGAGCCCAAAAGAGCTGACTGATTTTCAAGGGCAACCTTATCAAAACACAAGAATGGTCCTTTCTGACACTCAGGAAAACAAGCAAGTATAGCAGAAGACCACAGAAGATGGACACAGAAAGGGACTACTTGGAGAAAAGGGGACATTGCCTGAGCATGTGGGGATGTAGACATGAAAGCCAAAGCTCAGCTGAAGCCAAAACTAGCCAGACATGCAAAAGGCAAAAATGAGGAAGACTTCAATACCTGTAGAAAAGAATTTTAAAAAAGGTTAAAGAAGAGGTGAGACCATTGCTTAACAGAGCAGGGGATCTAGTGATAAAGGAAATGGAAGTGTTTGAGGTATTAAATACTTTGACCATCTGTTTTTATTGGTAAGAGTTTTTTCTTGTGTGTCCCGGCTCCTTCACAGTGCTAGCAGCATGTGGGAATGAAGCACTATGCACAAGAAATGATGATCAAATCAGAAACCACTAAGGCTAATTAGATCTATGCAAGTCCCTGGGCCCAGATAGGCTGCACTTGACATGGCTGATGTCATTGAACGGCTGCTCTTTACTGTCTTCAAAAGATAATTGGAATTGTGGGAGGTGCCCAGTGACTGTAAAAAGGCCATCTTCAAGGAGAGCAATGAGGACCCACACTACTACAAGCTGCTCAGACATGGCTCTGGTCCCAGAAGGGTAATGGGGTAAGCTCTCCAGTATGTAATTTCCGAGCACATAAAGGACAAAAAGTCCACCCAGTGTGGATTCATCAAGGGCAGACTGGGTCTAACCAACTTGAATGTCTTTGGTGATAATATGACTGGCTCAGTGGACAAAAGGAAAGCAAACTATGATGTTTAGTTTGATTCTAGTAAAGCCTTCAACAGCATCCTGTAATATCACTATAGCAAAATGCAACACCCTTATCAACAAGTGGCACAGTGCAACAGAGGCTACACTCTTCAGCTTCATAGATGATAACACATGGGAAAACACCTGATATGCTGGAGGGCAAGACTGATCTTTAGAGGGACCTTAACTGGCTGGAGAAAAGACATGACTGGAACCTCTTGAAATTGAACAAAGGCAAATGAAAAGTCCTGCGCATGGGACAGTATAACCACCATGCAGCAGTACAGTCTAAGATGGCTAAGAAGCATCTTTGTTGTAAATGACCTGGGAGACCCCACAGACAACAAAATGAACATGAGTTAGCAGTGTGCCCTTCCAGCAAATAAGGCCAGCTATGTACTGGGCTGGATTAGCAATGGTGTAGCCCATAAATCAAAGTGATTAATCCCCTTTATTAAGCACTTGTAAAGTATTGTGACCAGCTTTAGAATCCCAGAATGGTTGAGGTTGGAAGGGACCTCTGGAGGTCATCTGGTCCAAACCCTGGCTCAAACAAGGTCACCTAGATCAGCCTGCCCAGGACCATGTCCAGATGGCTTTGAATATCTCCAAGGATAAAGACACAGCTTATGCCCTGTAACAATGCTTAATCACTCTCACAGTAAAGAAGTGCTACTTGATGTTCAAACAGAGCCTTCTGTGTTTCCATCTATGCCCATTCCAAAAAAAAAATGTCCTGTCACTGGGCACCACTGAGAAGAGTCTGGCTCTGTCCTCTTTGCACTCTTGCCTCAGGTATTAATTTACATTCATAAGATCCCCCCTGAGCCTTTTCTAGGCTAAACTGTCCCAGCTCGCTCTGCCTCTACTCTGAGAGGAGAACTGCTCTAGTCCCTTTATCATCTTTGTGGCCCCAGGGTTTTATCTATTGGGTTTTTGCTGTCTCAGTACAAAAATAGCATTTACATATTGAAGCAAGTCTAGTGGGGGAACACAGATATGAGGCTGAAGCATGTCAATGCATGAGGAGTGAGTGAAAGAAAAGGATTTGTTTAGCTGTAAGAGAGCTTTGCTGTCGTCAGGTACTTAATGGGAGGCACTGTCATACCTCTACTCTTCGAGAGCTGACAGGACTCTGAGCACCCAGACCTAGTCGAGAGTCTGGCCTAAATGACATTGAATGATCCCATGTAACCTGATTCAGGTCAATTGTGGTAACAGATGAGTTTTCTGTTTTCTGCATATCTGTCTGAACATGTTTAATCAATTAGTAATAGGAGTCCTGGTCCAAGTGGTATTTTGTTTTATGGTTTTTCTGCTACAGACTCTCCAAATTATGGGATGATAGGAATAGAAAAGAGCATCTATCACACTGGAAAACACGGCAAGAAAGTATTACCCATTATGAAAGAGATTGCCATAAGTACACATAGCCTTTTATGGAGAAAGAAAAGAAGAAAATGTTTGCAAGAACACTTGCCCATTTTTTTTACCCCATTATGGAAAAATCTGGTCTAACAATACTGCAAAGACTCAGTACATAAACAGATAATCATGTGAAAGAATTGCAGACACTGCAACAGCTAATTGGCCCTGCATAAGCAACATAAGCATTTGTTTTACATAAATTACACCACTCTTATCCTGACAGAATTAGGGTTCTCTCCTTTCTTACCATTACAGATGTTGATCTAGGCAAGTATGTACTTCTATTAAAGTGTTTGTCACTTGGGAAATATATGTTGGACAAAGCAAAATATACCAGCTAGATAATTGGTTAGACTTTTGCAAGTATGATTCAGACAATCTAACTGATGAAAAGTAATTTGTAAGTGATCCATACTGGCAGAGATCCCTTCACAGAAAAGCAGATACCTAACTCTCCATTGTAGAGTTTGAGGTAGCTGATTTTCACCTGCAGACAGAATATGTAACTACACTGTTACCTGTGGATACAGCTACAATTAGCTTCACACAGTCTACTAGGGAAAACCCCAAAACAGATTTGAAATTGTTTGGGCAGTAAACTAATATGCACAAAGGAACCAATTGCTATCAGCAACATGAAGTCCAGGAATCTCATGCCCAGAGGAAGTCTAAGAGTTTTGATTGTTTGACAGAGCATGCACACAATGGTAAAAGCATGTCTAGACCAGCATCATGTGTCAAAAAACCCGCAAATGCTTGACTCAGATGTTTAATTCTGGAAAGATTTAAAGGTATGTGCAATTGGAAAAGCCTCGTAGTGCACAGACTTCTGTGGATGACATGACCAGGTATCTATTAAACATTTGGTAGCTTTTGTTCCTTGGAGCAGAACAGGCATGTAATATTAACTGCTGGCCTGGGAGTCGTGCTTTATTTCTGAAGAACCGGATGTGGCAAGAGACATTTCATTACAAATGAACACAAACCATCATATCAGGAAAAAGTTTTATTTAAAAAGTTGATTACTACAGTAAGCACAACCAACATAAATTATGCAACAGAGCTGAGCAGTTTCAAGGGAAAAAAGAAATAGCATGCTTGGCATATTTTCCTCCACTATGGTATTTGCATGAACTGTGTTGTTAATACTTTGCTCCACAATTTTTTTCTCTCTTAAAAAAGCAAAGATACCTACAAAAGTATAAATTCATACAGTGACACTTCATAATCTAGAAAACAAGAATAGTGTATTACGTTTTTCTTTATGCTTGGGGAAAAGAGCATGGTATCACAAATTCCATAGACATCGTAAATCAAATAACTCCAAATTAAATTTTTATATTGTAATCAACTAAACACTTTGATACCTCAAGTTGCAGAAGCTTTTTGTCTTGTTTTAAATGAGAATTCTGACACTTAAGTTGAATAGTTTAAAGTTTCTGTGAAGCATCTGGCTCAGTGAGAAATAAAGTTTAAAACAAACACTTCTAGAAACATTTTGTACAAATTTGGATGGGAACACTTGTGATGTGCAATGGGCAGAAGAATTGTGCAGATAAATGAAAAATTCCTCTTTTGAAATAAAGCTCCAGTTCCATAGAACTAGGTACCATTCCTGGTAACTACATAAAGCTGTGAGATACCTACCCTTAAACTTACCAGTTCAGCATGAGGTCTCTTCTGGAATCAAGAAAGAGTAATTTGTTTAATGGAAGTTTCTCATGGGAGTACTACCACAGTCCCAGTATACACTGGGATAGCCTGCATTGAGCATGCTGTTTCTTTCACTCCATTTTGCATTCTGCCTACAAATACATATTCACCACTTTCAACCACCAGTCCTCTGACCACAGCCTAGATAATATCTCTTGAAAAAAAAAACAACAAAACCATAGAGGTACTTGGTCTCAGTCATAATAAACATATATGGATACTATTTAGACACGAAACAAAAACTTAAGGTCATTTCTTTCATAATCTTCATAAGAATAGATATGTATCAGTGGAAAGACAGTACTTCTAGTTTTGCTCTTTGTTCTTGGCCCTTAAAAGTCCTTATACTTCAAATCTTAATCATGAAGGTGTACTTTAAGATAACCTTTAAAGCTTTTAAAATAAGCTACTTTTTTAACACTACCCCACACCCAATTTTTATAGTTGGGATTTATGCTTTTTGAGTTTGGGGTAAAAAAGATTACTATTTCTCAATCATGCATTGAAAATTTTATTGTGTGCTTGGAAAAGGAAACAAGAACTGCTGCAACTGGAACCTTCCCATTCCAAAGTAGGAAAACAAATGTGGCATTTTTTATCTGAACAGATGTGTTCCTAATGTATGTTGAATAAAAACTTCCCATTTGAATTAAAAACAAAAACAGCAAAAACCTCATTATATTTGTTTATTTTGTTCCTGGTGTAAACTATTTCCAGTGTGAGAAAAGTGTGTGATGAATTGTCTTATTAAGAATTACTAGGAACATTTTTTTTATTAAATTCCTGCCACTTATAATTCCCCAAACCCAGTGAAAACAATAATGTTGGCAGTATGTCAGAAATCATAAATCAAGAGCAATACATAAGATACATTTTGACTTAAACCTTTAGTATTTGCAATGACACATAACTAGAAAAAGATCTACAGTACTTCTACAGGAAGGACAGTTCATAAATTGTCCTTATAAGCTTGAGCATGTGTCAAAAGAAAACCCCAAAGGAACAGAAAATACATATACCATTATACAGAATGGTTTTCTAAAATGTCAGTTTTCAAGAACACCACAGTGAAGGAAATTTGTTGAGGGGAAAAGTCCCTAATCAATTTGGATTTGCTCAGAATTGAAGAAAACTTTGAGAGTCGGGATGTCTTCCCTTGCACTGTCATGGCTTTGAGGAGGAAAGAAACACAGTCTTTGTAGTGTGAAAAAAATCCCTCTACTTCATCCTGAATATTAGACATGATGTAATATATACTGAAAAGAAAAAACTGGTGAATGAAAACATATTCAGTAAGAAGAGTCTGAGCTAAAAGTTCTGGATTCTTGGACATTAGAATCATGAATGAGTGCTGGATGGGATTCTTTCATAACCTGGGAAAAGAAGTAAAAACAGTTAGCAAAAAGTTTCTTCTGTGAAACAGATTTATTTCAGGAAAAAAACCAAACAAACCAACCCTACTAATCAAGCATGCACTGCTCAAAACAAACCAGTTACAAAAAATCAAAACATAAACTTTCCACTTCATACAAGAAGCAGACAAACTTCTGTCCACCCTCAGAAAAGAATGCAGTGACAATTTAGGACACATTTTTAAACCAAGTTAATCTAAGAACATGTTTGTTGGATGACAAGATAGTGTATGTCTGCAGAGTCAGCAAATTCTGGAATCTGACAATTCTGATTTCCAACATTTTTGCTTCCAAATTTTTGATGCAATCTATTATGCTTTCCCCAGGAAGTATATTTTTGGGTATAAGTACCTAATCTTTCAGTTACTCTTCTAGCTTATTAACACTGCCTAAGCAACTGTCATTTCTCACGAAAAAAAGAATAATCTAGTTTTAAATTTCACAATCGCCTTTAACCAGCTCACCTTGCCATAACCACATTCCAGCACATTATTGTTCACGATGGGTTTTCCTAATGAACAAGTTGTAGTTCAGAGCTGCTAACAATTTTAGAATATATTTGCAAAATTCATTTGGATTGTCTAAAATATCATTCTCCTGCCACATACATGACTTCCCACACCAGCACAATGCAGCTACAACTACATAAAGGTTCTTCTTCATAAGGTCCAACCATATATAACTACAAATGCTAAGAATCACGATGTTCATAGTGATGTTCCTTTGACTGAGCCACATCTTATCCCTCCTCTTCCAAGATTTCTTCAGACTGCTGATGTGCTTTTGAAGCAAATCTGTTGATCACCTCCATGTAGAACATGGTGCTTCATGCTCCAGAGGACGCTTGTAGAACACTTCATATTCTTCAACCACTGAGAAGTGGGACCATAACACCTCTCCATGAAAGTCGACAAGAGAGACTCTGCAGAAACTGCCATACCACACCACTTGCTCATGTTGACATGGCCACTAAGGCTATCTAAACTCCGCCTTCTGTTGAGAGAAAGGAATATGGCTTGTACGCTCTTTTACTCCAGAAGCGTATGTAAAATGTGTGCCATTGGATACAACTCCATGTGGTAACATAGCTTCTAACGTATTTATTACATTTGCAACACAATATTTTGAGCATTATCTTCCTTTTTTCATCATCCTTGACAGCCTTACATACCCTTCATATCTAGTCATTTCCTCCTGGCCATACACTTACTTAGCCCATTGGTAACACCTTAGGACAACAAAAAATGCCAAGAGATAGGAAAGGCAAGTCATTGAATGGACGGGTACACGGTTTTTTTTGGTTTGAGTATGCTATCCAACCCCTTCCCTGCACTCTGAATTTGCACGCAGTTGAGAAGGTTCTTTAAAATGGGACTTATTTTTAAAGAGCATATTAATCACGCTGACAAGCCTCTTGTGGAGCTGGATCTATGTTCAACTACATCTTCACTGGCAGGATTGTGTCAGGAGACCGATTGGGCAGGACAATGCAAAGAGTGAATGGAAATTCATTCTTTGATGTACTATAGGTGCCGTTTGCTAAAAACAAAACAAAGTCCTTAAACTGTGGTAAATCGTAACTGTTGCTTTTGGCAGGTTTCTAAAAGCAAGGGAGAAGAAAAAAGGGGGTGGGAGGCAGACGACGACTAGTTGACTTTTGTTCCCTTCCCCCTCCCCGATGCGCAGCTCTATCTGCAGCCCATGTGCTGGGAGGCAGCCACAGCCGGTTCCAATTCCTACTTTCCCACTTTGCGCCCCTCCTCGCTGCCGGGGGTGA
>VWZY01005383.1:42629-55560 GCA_013399075.1 Chloroceryle aenea
CTGCTGGCTCCTGGTGAGCTTCCCATCCACCAGCACCCCCAAGTCCTTTCCTTCAGGGCTGCTCTCGAGCCAGTCCCTGCCCAGCCTGTATCAGTGCCTGGGATTGCCCCACACAGCTTGGTGTCCTCGTCTACTTTAAGAGATTCTGATGACCATGAGCCAAGAACAATTTAAGCCTGCAAATGTAAATTCTTCTGTTCTTTGATGAGCACTTTTAAGCTTTGATGCATCATTGTGAAGAGTGAGAGCAGAAGATCTACCAGAGAAATGATTTCATATGTTTCTGAGAAAATCCTCAGCTGGCAGAGTAGTAAAAGTAGTATTCATAAATATGTTCTAAATGTTATCAGCAAAACAGAGCAATGCTCAGATGTTTTTCCATCTGGACTGCGAGGAGTTTTCAGTGATACCCTGGAGAAGACAGGGTAACTCGGTGCGTTAAAAATAACTGAAGTGAGATTTGTATGTGCTTAGAAAAGCATGGAAGCTTATTTTATTTTCTACGTCAGAAAGAAAAGCAGAAATCCTCACTGGTTCTTCATTCCCCTCTTTCTTTGTTCCAGTTGTCATTGCTGCAACACGCTGGAACTGCCCAGCTTGGAAATGAGATGGAAACTCTGACAAAGTATTTCCTATTCTTCTATGTTCTTTTAGCTTCACACTAAAAATGATGAGCTCTGTGCTGACCACAACCACTTGGGAGCAAGATCTTCCTGGTATGATGTATAGGTCTGTGAAAAGCATCAGGTTAGTATTCTGTAGGAGTCAGAAGTGTAAGGAATTAGCAGGAAGAGAGAACGAAACCAGAAACCATCATGCTGCAGTATAAATAAAGGGTTTGCCCCCAGCTTGAGTATCATATTTGGTTCTGCTCTCCAGATCTGCTCTCATAAGGGTCATAGAAGACTAAAAAGGACAATCAAAGGCAGGAGAAGAGCTTCAGTAAGAGGAAAAAGAGACTTGGCTGGGGTTTGTCACTCCAGAAGAGAGGCGTCTCTGGGACATATCGTAAGGGTCCATGCAATCCTTAGTGACATGAAGAAGGCAGGGGACCAGTTCTGCTCTTCCAGTACTAGAACTAAGGACAAAGAAGGAAGAGCTGGACACTTCACCTCTGCTTTTTCTCTGCCAGATTTAACTGGCACTGGATTAGAGTCAGAAAGCCACGGGCTCAGTGCAGCAGATGGCAGCCCTGGATACAGCTCTGCTAGAATTGGACATCGGGTGGTACCTCAAAGCTTTTCCTAACAAAGATGAAATCTCTTCTCATTTTTAATGCATTAAATCTTTGCACTAAGCCCAGAGAAAGTTTGGGAGTTTGGGGTGTTATCTGTATCTGTTATCACTCTGGGAGTGTAATAAAAGAACATCTGAGGAGCAGCAGAGCAGGGGAGTGATTCATTTTTAACCCAGAGAGTAATGATCTAGGCACCTTTCCCTGCTCCAGCCAGCAGAAAGAATAGATGTGGGAAATCTTGGTTCAGAACCTCCTGAAGATGACTCTAATTCACTTCTCCTTGTTAGAGTGCATGTTGAATAATAGTATTTCCTTACTAACCCTTCTGGATAAACACTGACCTTGGATCTAGAAGCACATCCAGAGCATCCCTTCTTCAGGGATCCCTCCAGGGGTCACGGGGACTCCACCCCTGCCCTGGGCAGCCTGGGACAGCCCTGCAGGAGGGGAAGAAATTGTTCCTCAGCTCCAACCTCAACCTCCCCTGGGGCAACTTGTGGCTGTTTCCTCTTGTGCTGTCCCTTGTTCCTTGGGAGCAGAGACCAACCCCCACAAAAAGTATCAGTGTCAGTAAGAGTTGTTAGGATTTTAAAAGTCTTGCCTTCTGAGCCTGGGTTTCTCACCTCCTGAATGCCCAGACAACAGGTCTTGTTGTTCTGATGTCCACTGCAATAGTCCTGCTCTGTGCTGCAGCCTCTCCCATTGCCACTGCTTTGCCCCTTCCCTCTCAAAGGGTTTATGGATGATACTGACACTGGAAGGACCCTGTTCCCTCTCCACCTTCTGGAGGCCTTCTCCCACCCATGGCCAGCTGTTCCTGCCTGGAGTAGGCTCCTCCATGGACGTGCATGCCCTGCCTGCTGCACGTTGAACAGGTTCAGGCAAGGTCTTTGAGTGGGAGTCGGCGAATCCGAGGATGCTGCAGCTGCTGTTTGAAGCATCAGCTGGTAGCTGTTTTCTCTCTGCTGCCAGCCTTGCTCACCCTGCTGACGAAGGAACCGGTGCTGAGCACGCTTGGTAGCAGGAGCTTGATGCACCAGCTGCTCTGGGGAGATAGGAGGCAGGGTGTGAGCAGCATGGGGCATTGTCTTGCAGATGTAAAGCCCAGAGCGCCTACAGAGGAGTTTAACACCTACTAGGGCTGCCTGTCTGTAGTCTGGCCTTTGAGATATCCTTTGAGGGAGATAGGAAACGAGAAGAGGATTCACAGCATCTCATTTCAGGCATCTGATTCACTCTCCTTCCTCTCTACTGAGCTCTGGCACAGCAGAGACATCGCACGCAGCCATACCCACGGCAACCCCGCGTGTCCACAGCCTCACAGTCAGCACTGCCCAGACATCCACCCTTATCAGCCTCTGCTGCAAAGGAGCTCTAAGTTTGTTCAAATCTGGGGAACCCAAAACACAGCCTGGAAGAGGCAGGTCCCGACAGAACCCCAGGGGATGGTTCCTGTCTGGGGGAGCTGCATTCATGTCAGGGCCTCTTACAAGCTACCCACACCCCCTGTCTGGGTCCCAGCTCCAGCTCCTGACTCGCATCCCTGCCTGGCCTCAGACTGTCCCCATTCCCCGGGAGGAGATGGATGGTGAAAGCTGGGGCTGCCCCAGTGCACACCAGCTGCCCTGCTCCTGGCTGGGGTGGTGGGCTGGGAACTGGCTCCCAGGACCTGTCCTGACAGACCCTGTGGAGACCCCCTGTTGTAGAATCATAGAATAATAAAGACATCAAATCATTGCCATGGGGCTCCTGAGGGTGACAGCCCCCAGAGCAGAGGGCTGGTGGGGCATCACACAGGGGCAACCACCCAAGCAGCCTTGGCCATAAATTATTTATTTGGTTCCCCTTCTCTACAGTTTCTTTTAGCTCCACCTCTGCAGGAGAGCCACATGCTGTTGAGAGCTGATCCCTAAATCAGAAGCATCCTTCTTTCTCTCCTGCATGACTCCTTCTGATGATAATTTTCAGCAGACTTTCTTCACACATTTTGATCCTGAAGGAGCTGTATTTTGCACAGCTCTGTTTTGCTTCCAGCTCCTACCAGATGATGCTGTTATAAAACCCATCGCTTTCTGATTTCATTTAGACAGCCTATCAAACATCAGAAAGTAAGGGTAAAACATGGAATGTCCTGGCAGGAAACAAATGCTGGTGAAGGAGAGGAATGGACAGCAAGCATCTGTAGAGAAAACTTATCACCAGCTATCATCAGAGCTGGTGATGGTTACACTGAGGACAATAAACTAAATAAGTCACAGTTTGGTTAGTCAGAAATGGACTGCAGAAAGAACCAGCACAGTTATAAATTGTTTTCTCTCAGCAACACTGATTTGGGATCAGAAGATACTTCCAGAGCAGGAAATTCTTGGCATTTTAATTTTCAGGCACCGTCTCCATTCTTAAAGAGCCTGTGTAGAATACCCAGGATTGAACTCTACCTCTCCTCCTCCTCAGGGATTGGTTTCTCCCTCACACCAAGAGCTGCCCAAGAGAAGAGCAGCATGCTTTAAATTCAGGCTCTTCACTGTGACCAAGCACATTCAGGAGCAACACCTCAGAAACTCTGGCAGATGAAGGACTCTGAATACTCTATGTCATCATTCTCTTGCTGGCCACTAAGAGTATCACCATGGTCCAGTGTCTTATCACCATGTTCTAGGACCTCATCACCATGTTCCAGTATCTCATCACCATATTCCAGGACCTCATCACCATGTTCCAGTATTTAAAGGGTGCTCCAAAGAGCTGGAGCCTTCCTTTCTAGAAGGGGTCCCAGGGAGAAGATGAGGGGTGATGTGTACAACTTACTGCTGGGGAGATTCTGACTGGACACAAGAGGAAGATTTTTCACAACCAGGACAATCAGCCAATGGAATCATCCCCCCAGGGAAGGGGTGGAGATATGGCTGGAGAGGAAGCTGGGCCATCTTATCTAGACCCTAGAAACATTGGACCAGATGGGTCTTGAGGTCCCTTCCAACCTGGTATTTAGGATTCTGTGACTCTATGATATCCTTAAGTGCCTTCTGAAAGGGCCACTCTACGTGGTGGCCTTGACTCTGGTGCTGTTACCACCATTTTCTAGGGATTTTCTTTAACTCTCTCTTTTTAACCTTCAAAACTTGTCTTTTCCCCAGGCTCTTAGGGAAGACTGGGTTGAGAGTTGAACAGCCTTCAGCTTATTTCTCTCCATGATAACTGTTAAATATTCATGTGCTGAACTGTGATGAGCTGTCCTTCCAATAGTTTAATTCATGAGATGGGATTCAGAGCAGAGAGGTGCTTCTAGAAGTTTTTATAGCTCTAAATAAATAAATGAGACAGGCAAGTTTTTGTTCTCATCTGCCTTTGAAGCAAGTGTGTTCCTTTCTCTACTCTTTGTTTTGCTGTTCTTCTGCAGGGTCCATCTGCCTCAGCGACAGGCTCCATCTGAACCAAAATAGATCAAATCATGGCCTTGATACTCACTGGTTTGAGACAAGAATAAAACAGAACTGAGAAGCTACTCTCCTTTTTCGTTTGTTTTCCTGGGGAGTCTGGAAGATGAAGAGTTTCACTGGAATTATCTGGCCAGTAGTTCAGCTGTCCTCAAAATACCTGCTCAGAAATTCTCCCTCTTTGGCTTCTGCATGTCCCACATTCTTCCAATCACGTGGGCACGAGGAACCCTCTTAAAAATGTGTCATGGCAATGAGAGTTTTACCTTTTGATTTTGATCTTCCCCCATTCCCAAGCTGTTTTCACTAACCTCAAATGTTTGCTTTTTGTAAAAACAAGGAAAAATTCAGAGATGTTCAGAAAACACAATCACTTTAACTTTTCCTGGATGAATGTCCTCCCAGCAGAGGGGTTCCAGCCCCCCCAGCATTGCTGGGGCTCCTCTGGCCCCGCTCCCCCAGCTCCCTGGCTCTGCTGTGCTGAGGACTCCAGAGCTGCCCCAGCACTGCAGGGGGGTCTCCCAGAGCAGAGCCCTGGCAGCAGAGGGTCCCATCCCTCGGGTACCTGAGTCAACTGCACCACTCAGCTGAGTGTCACCTGCACACTTGCTGTGGGTCTCCTGACCCCACTGCCCATGTCTGATGAAGTCATTGAACAGCACTGGTCCCAGCAGCCAAAGAGATATTCTCTGCTGGTCAAGGAGGCAAAATGTGAGCCATGCAGGAGTTACCCTCATGGAGGGAAGGCATGAAGAGTCCTTCATGGTATAAACCTGAAGATCAGATCAGCTTTCTATTACCATCAGAACTGCTTGCAGCCAGGGCTTAATGCAGAAGTTCTTACAAGGCTGGTGCCAGTGCCAAAACATCACCTTCTCAAATGCCATCTGTTCCTTGCATCACTGCCCAAACCTGAGTGTCTGAAGGGTCGCAGCAGCTTTGCACTCACACAGATTTACCTGGCCACAAGAAACCTCCAGTAAAGTCAATACCACCCCTGGCTGGCATAAACCCAACAGTGAGCAGGTCTCAGGCTCCTTAGGATTGTATTCCCTCCCTTTCATTTCACTGGCACTCAGCTATCTGCAGAAATGATTTCATCAATCCACTTTTATCTCCCATGTTGCGTGAGAAAATAAAGTAGGTCAACGGTCAGATAAATCTGAGGGGAAAAATGAGAAATATGCTCTTTTTCTACTCCCCCCAATTTCCTTTTCAGTCTCATTTTGGAGCCGAGTGTTACCCATCCTTGGAAAGATGCCAGAATCCAACGCAGTGCTGATGGGAACATGAATAGTTTATCAGGAGGCACAGGGAGCAGTGGATTAAACCCACGGCTCGGAATGTCTAACACGGCCAGCCCAAAGACTTGGAAAAGCTACAGCAGAACCAAGGGGTGAAGTCCTTTTAAAGCTGTCCCATCCCATCCAACTCCAGATGTGGGTAATGGCCAGGGCAAGGTTTCCTTGCTAGAAAATTGGTATGACCCCAGTAAATCAGAGGGTGACAGGAGTGCTGTGAATTTAGACACAGAAAAGCAGCTCTTGATGATGAGCATACACACAAAAATATTCCAAAGTTATAGATGTATAGATTTGTTAAATATATATATTATTCTTCCCTCCTTCTCCCTTAGCTCCTTCTTCCCTCCTCTTCCCTTGGCTCCTTTTTCCCTCCTCTTCTCTTAGCTCCTTCTTCCCTCCTGCAGGCAAATCAGAACAAATGCTACACACCCAGAGTTACTGAGGAAGGGATGAAGATTCTATGTGAATCTTTTCAGTATTAGGAGAGGGCTCTGAGCACCCTGCTCTGGGTGCAGATGGCCCTGCTCCCTGCAGGGGGTTGGATATGACCCTGAAAGGTCCCTTCCCACCCAAACCAGTCTGTGGTTCTATGTTTTACATCTGCTCAGCCATGCATGTGGGCAGAGGAGCAGCTAGGTGTAAAATTCAAGATCTAGTTTGAAGAACTAATAAAGATATTCCTCAAAATACTTCTTTCTAGTTTATTTTTTTTAATGTAAGTAGAGAGTGCAAGTTCTCCCAATACAAAAATGGATCTTCCTGATCCATTACTTCCATTTTCTTTCCTTCAGGAAAAATATACATTATGTAGTTCATGAAAGTTCATGTAGTTCCTGTTGGTGACATTGACACTGCTCTTTGGACTGAATCTGCCAGGACTGGAGCTTCTCATCAGACTTCCTAAGAGAAAATTGTGGATTTCTCCACATAAATTAGAGCCACCATGTGAAACAAATGCTCTGGGAGGACCACGGGGACTGAGAATGTGAACTTATCATGGAATCATAGGATCATTTAGGGTGGAAAAGACCTTTAAGAGCATCAAGCTCAACCACTAAGCTAACTCTCCCAAGCTGACTGCTACACCATGTTCCTCAGCAGCACACCTACGTGACTTTCAAACCCTCCCAGGGATGGTCATTCAACCTCTTCCCTGGGTAGCCTGTTTCAGGGCACTGACAACCCTGCAGGAGGGGAAGAAATTGTTCCTCAGCTCCAACCTCAACCTCCCCTGGGGCAGCTTGAGGCTGTTCCTCTTGTCCTGTCCCTTGAGAGAAGAGACCAACCCCACCTCTCCAATTGAGCCTGCCTACTGCAGAGCTCAGCTTCACTTCCAGAGCAGTGAATGAGAGCACAGAAAAGGAGAGAAATTAAGAAATGGAAACAAAAAAAGAAAAGGAGGGAACCTCCAAAACCCCAAGAAAGCACCTTCTGTAAAGCACTGATGTTTGCCCCACACACTCTTGCTATTTAAGGACTGCCCAAACTCATTGCTACACAGGTTAATAGCAACTCCCTAACCAGATTAAAGGGAAAAACCAAGGGAAAATGTGCTTCACTGGAAGCACGTGATTTCCTGGAGCTACCCTTGCTGTGACACAACATCTCACAGCATCCTGGTCTGAAGGCTACACCCAAAGGCAGAGAGCAGCCCTACAAAAAGAAACACCAGTGATATTATGAAGATTGTGGCTCTTCACAAGATGCCACTTGGAGGAAAGAGAATTAAGATTTAGCAGAGTAAAGATGTGAGCTGCAGGACGTGTTCTGAGGCCAGGGGAAGGCAATAAATTAGGAACCTACGTAGTAATAAGCACGAGTCAGGCTGAACATCCTCCAGTGATTGTATCCTCGTGTTCACAGAGCTGTCAGTGAGGGTCAGGAGCTGTTTCCTTTATGAAGTGTCACTCACTATTTCACTATTCAGCTGCTTTCAGTCATCGTAGGCTGAAACTTGGCACTCCTGTAGTCAGCTTGAATGCAAATCTGTCTCTAAAAATGACTTAAATGGGTTAGGCCCAATTTAGTCGTGGAGCAGTAAAAATAATAATTTAGGTAGGGTTACATATTGGCTGACAATAGCAATATCACTGTTAAGCAAATGAAAAGTCAGGTTTTAAAGTTTAGCAGCCAAAAAGTGCAGAGGACACACGAGAGCTTCCACATATTAATCATATTAATCAAAAAAAAAGGAAAGTAGAAAAGAAAAGGAAAAAATAGCACAGGTTTCACAGGTTTGTTGCTTCCCCCACGTAGTAAAAATAAGTTTACCAATTACATCAGAAGTCAAGCTCTGCCATTTCCCTCATGGAAAGCAATGGCCAAGCACTACAGGATTATGTTGTTATAGCTGAAGCTGTAGAGGAGCTCTGGAGGACCTCCCTCACTGAAGCAGGGCCCACGTGAAGTGCAGGCAAGGAGGTCCTCTTGAGAGGAGGTTCGACTTACAAAACCAAGTATTAGTCCATGTGACAGAGCTGAGCCTGAAGCAAAAGAAAAGTGAAGACTGGACCTGAGTGTTTCTGCTTTTGACTGGTGTGTCTGGACTGGATACAGTGTGCCCAGGCCAGGCTGAGAGCCCTGGGGCTGTGCAGCTGGANGGAATCCATGACTGGTTCTGTGACAATCAAGAGGTCCCTTCAAACAAAACAGGCTCTGATCTCCTAGTCTTTCAGCATCTCTTTTTAATAGCAACCCAGTCCGCTGCTGGTTTCCAAAACAAACTCTCCTTGGGTCTAACCCTTCTCCATTCACACCGAGGTAAATTTGTAGGTGATACAGAGCAGCTGAGTGCAAGAGCAGCATGTGAGAGCTCAATCAAGTGCAGTTGTTTCCTTTTCCTTTCAGCTGAATCCCAGTCAAGTCCTGATTCTCTAACTCGCAGCCTTCCCCTGCGTGCTTTTGAAAAGCATTTGTGCGGGACAACAAAAGAGAGTTCTTCTCAAAATTGCTTTGTAGGATCCTCACCTCTTTTCCACCCTTGTTTTCAGTTCTTTGCTGGCTGAATACAAGCTCCTGAAAATATTTACCAAACTGAGAAAGAGCATTGACTGCAGATCTTCAAAGAGAGCTTCCCAATTATTTCTAGGAAATGGAACGTGACGTGTTTGAAGAACTGTTCTGTCACTTCCATGGCTCTTCCTCACCACATCCTCAAGCACTTTATAACACCACGGAGAGAAAAAGTAGGGGTAATATTTTTCATTGTTAAACTAAGAACTGAAAGCACGTGACTCACCTCACCCCACTGGATCTTTACCATACAAAAGAAGCAAAAATCAACGGCGTCATCGCCAAAAGATATTAGTGGCCACGGGCAACACACGTGAGCAGACTCCCTGCCCATTTGAATATGAAGATTTGTTTCTCCAGCTACAGAGCCTGTGACAAATGAGCACTGTGATTAATTGCTCCTTTTCAGCCAAGCACAAAATTTGAGACATAATGTGTTGTAATGGAATGGTCCCAGAGAATCCTGATTCAGCCGCACAAAGGCGGGAGTTTGGCATCGCTCCAGCCAACAGCCACCCAGAATCATGGACATGGACTGAAAGGCAAATAGCTTTGGAGTCTGGCATCTTGTCCTTCCAGCAGTACCTCTCACAAACATCAGCTGGGGTTGTAGCTGATGGATTGAGAGCAGGGACATTGCTGCCTGTGTAAGAGTTTTCATGAGGGAGACTCTGTCGTCTTCAATCATAGGAACACAGAATTGTTTGGGTTGGAAAATGACTTTCAGATCATCAGGTCCAAGCATTAACCCAGCACTGCCAGGGCACCACTGACCCCTGGCCCTCAGCACCACAGCTCCACGGGGGGCTTGGAAACCCCTCCGGGGGTCACGGGGACTCCACCTGGGACAGCCCTGGAGGGGAAGAAATTGTCCCTCAGCTCCAACTGAAACCTCTCCCAGTGCAACTTGAGGCCGGTTCCTCTTGTCCTGTCCCCTTTTCCACCAACCCCTACAACAAGTATCCCTGTCACTAAGAGTTGTTAGGATTTTAAAAGTCTTGCCTTCTGAGCCTTTATTCAAAGTCTCATCCTGAGTGTTTGGGCTGTGCATTGTGTTGTGAAAGTGAAATGATACTGGGCTTTCCAGGAATGTGTGCAGCAAATGTTTGCAGTAATGGGATGTATGAATTAGTCTGTTGTGTTTCGAGCCTGTCTGTTCAACCAAATACCCCCAGGACACCAAAAAACTGGAAGGATCATTCCAAAGCAGGGGCACTAATTACCCTCCAGTCACCCTCTGAAGATGAATGAGCTTTGCACGGTTCTGTTGATCCAAACCAACGGCAGAAAACACACAAGGTTGACATCAAGCTCCTAACTGTAGATGATCCAAACTCAGTAAGAAACTGTCACATTATTGCAGCATCTTCAGGAGGGAGCTGTGTTTGCTTAAAGGTTTTAGATCCCTCCTTAAGCTTTCCTTTCCTCATGACAAATAGTCCTGCATTTGGATAAGCAAGCAGACCCTTCTCTGCCCCCCAGCTATTACAGCAGAAAGCATGAAACACAAAACTGAAAGAAGGAAAGTAGCACTTTGACCTTATTTCCACACCATGTTCCAACTGATATTAATGCTAAAGCTCTGCTGTAGGCTTGTAGTCATTTCAGGAACACTTTCTCAAGGTTTATCCAGACTCTGTCCCTTATCCCTGCTCATTTTCTGCTTCTCTGTGGCACCTTCTATTTCTTCTGCTTGGCCCACACAAACAAATATACACCAAACCACTGAACAATGCCCAGAAAACAAAAAATCCCCTTGGTGGAAATGGTTATGGGTGCTTATGTTTAAATTGGATGCTGAAAACAATTGGTTTGGTTCCATTTTCTTCAGCAGAGCCTGGCTAAACAGGTAAGTGCTTTGCAGGCACAAATTGATGCTTTAAAAACATCCATTTGCCCAATGGAAGCTTTTGAGCCTCTTTCCAAACTCAGAAGTTGATTCCATCATTAAATCTGAGTCTTTCTCGTTGGCCAGTGGCAGACAACGTGCCTGGTGAGCATTTTGTAACCCAGTTCTTTAAGGAAGCATCAGGATCTGGACTGGATGACCTTTAAAAGCCCCTTCCAACCCAAACCATTCCATCACTCTTTGAAGAAATGAATTCTTCAAAGTATGGAATGACAAAATATTTTGATACTTCTCCTGAAAGATTAAACAAAACTTTCCTTTACCTGTAGCTTTCCCTACTTGGTCTCCTGAACAAAGCCCAGCTGTGCCTTACAAAGTTGGATAGAATTTCTCTCCAGCAGCTTTCAGTTGGTTTTCTGTCTCTGTTTATGAATGGGGTTGGCTTTTTTTGGTAGCTTGTGTGGTTGAAAAATTAGCTGCAAATTAGCTTGCAAGCCCCATCAGGTTTCTGCTTCTTTTCTGTCGTTCTTTTCATGTCAACCACATAGGAAGTGTTGGACATTTGTCTCTGAGTGGGAGCTAACAGCAACAGCTCCAGACAAGTGTGAGAGTGGAATTGGAAATTGCCAGTTCCCTGATAGCCTAATTATATCTAGAGATGAAATTCTTCATGGCTGATGCACCCAAATGAGGAGACTGGCTGCAGAAGAACAAGCTAGAGCTAGATCTCTCTCCCTCCCCACGTCACAAACCCCTTGCAACTTAACCAGCACTGCTTGCCACGTTGATAGGGGTTTCATCTCCATGCTACAGGGGCAGAAGGTTTAGAATGAGTGCAGCACACCAGGGTCATGCCATCTGGTTAATTTATGGTTGGACTCGATGATCTGAAAGGTGTCTTCCAACCCAAATGATTCAGTGATACTGTGGGTCTCAAAGCAGCAGGGATTACCCTGGGCTTCCAGCAGATGGATGTGGGCTCGCGGTATCAAGTGGGGGAAAAGACTCTGGTTAGATGGAAACCATGAATTTCAGCTGGATCTGCTAGAAATTTGGTCTCAGTTACCACTCTTGGGTCATTACAGCCCACAGAGAAGTTCACATCATCTGTTATTTATTCACGTGGCCACACAGTCCTCTTAGAACAACCTTGGTCCAGTTGGTTTCATATTTAAACATGATCCATCCCAAGTGTGAGGTCAGAGTGGTGTGCAGACTCACATACACCATTTTAAGGTCAAACCAATTAAAAAAGGAGATGTTACAAAGAAAACTAAAACCAACAGCACACAGATTTTGAGATGCACTTCTCTGAAATGCAAAGGCCAGCTTTTGTCACAGCAATTTCCTCATTCCCTGAGGCCGTGACTACTGAAGATTTACACAGCTATGGCCAGGAACAAAATCCATTCCTTAATTTTGCACATCAATTAGTGGAAAGTTGATAAAAGGAATCTCTTCCGTGTTCCTCTGGTTCCCAGATCACCTTTTCTGTGAATGCCAAGCATCCCATTTATTTTATCACCAACTCTAAAATGCCTGCCCAAAGCTCTGAGGGATAGAAATCCATCACAGTATCCTGAGTTTAATACTCTCTGGTGTGTTTTCCTCGCTCAGATAATATTTTTACATCCCTTTTGTCTCAAATAACACACAGGAAAGACGTTGGTCTTTGCTCCCATTGATAAAGGACACAAATCAGCTTCACTGGCTTGCAACATAGCTGTGTTTAATGAACTAATACATTCCCCATTGCCAGAATCGATCAGAAAGTCTCTCCAAATTACAGAGCTATCTGTGAGATGGGGTAAGTCTGGGTCCACATCAGCTGCACAAGCATTTTGAGGATGGAGAAGGGACAGTCATTTAGGGAATGCAATAAATTCTCCAGAAAATAAAACAAACAAACCCAAACTATTAGTCAATAATTGGGGGGGTTTGTTGTTGCTTTGTTTGTTTGGTTTTTTTTTTAGCACTTTTAGAATCATAGAATTGGTTTGGTTGGCAGAGACCTTTAAGATCACAGAGTCCAACCCTTCCCCCAGCACTGCCAGGGCACCACTGACCCCTGGCCCTCAGCACCACAGCTCCA
>VWZY01005386.1:0-35249 GCA_013399075.1 Chloroceryle aenea
CAGTATCCCAAGTAGCTGTTTTCCCTGCCCGCAACATCCGTATGCTTCATGATGAGTTACCCTGAAGTGCAATTAAAATACTTGAATGTTTGAAATCCTCAGTCCCACGGTCTTAATGTCATTCCTGGATGTGAAAGAGGAGGGGAGGAGGGAGGGTTTTATCCCCACCAGGCTGCAGGGGGATTTACCCTGGCAGTTTTCACCCACCTCACTGCACACGGGAGGAAGGCAGAGGTGCTGGTGATGCCGCTGTCTCCTCTGCTTCCAAATGGGGAGAGCAGCTGCTCTGTGCCTTGCTGTTGGCAAACCTGGGATGAGTCTCTGTTGACTCCTGTCGGAGGAGGTATAAAGCTCAGACTGCAGTTCTACCTCTGTAAGTATTATTTTTTTCCTTCTTCCAGAAGCAGGGAAGCTCTGACCTTTGAATGCAGGGTGAGGATGGAGCCGAGGCGTGGGGCTTGGTTTGGCTCGACAGGTGACAACCGGAGATACCAGAGGATGCTTGTAACTGTCTGCTGAAGAATACTGGAAAGCTGCAGTTCCTGAGGTCACTGTGACCATCGGGGAAGCAAGGAGAGCCAGTTTGTTCTCCCCACAACTCATCCTTGGCCCTCTCTCACTCCTCCTGCCAGGGGGAGCGTGTGCGCATGTCTGGCCACGCGTTGTAGAGCGAGGAGCGCTCGGTAAGCCAAGGAGAACTCTGCATGGCTAAGCAAACACTTGGATGAGGAATATCAGATTTTTCTTGAAGAGCATCAGCTTCATTTAAGACTCAGTGGCCAGGCTGAGCCAATGTGCATGTGCTGGCTGCCCGGGTGAGTGATGGGAGCCCCTGATACCTGGAGCGTAGCCTGTTAAGTGAGAGAGGCTACAAGTCATCATCTGGGTACTTAGGAGCAATGTCCTTTATGATCCTCTTGATTCATGGGCGAGGAGCAGCGCATAACTCAGGGACACTTACAAAGCCCTCTGGGGCCATCCTTCAAAGTTTCACTGCAGCAACTTCCAGGCAACTCTCTAACTCCAGGCAACTCTAACTCCAGGCAATTCTCTGAGTCCAGGCCTGGCTGAACTGGGACTTGTCTCAGCTTTGGTAGCTCAGCTGTAGCCCCATCCCCATAGCTGCTCGCAGTCAGCTAGCCCATACTGGTCCCAGCAGCTACCGTCTGTTAGCAGACTGTGAGCACTCTTAATGCACCAGCACAAGTCAGGCAAGATGTGTCTGCTGGTGATTTAAATAACCTGGAAAATCTGGCATTAAAAAATGGGCAAGAAATGGTCTCGTGCTTCACCAGCAGCTGAGCTGCAGGGACAGTGAGCTGAAGCACAAGGAGGCTTAAAAAATGGTGGGGACCTTAATGCCTTGAGATACCATTAACTCTGCACGTGGTGGGGGGTTGTGGGCATCTTCTCAGCTGAGGAAGCTTTGGAATTTCAATCCTTTCTCCCTTTTTTATGCCATAGTAAAAGTTGCTCCTGCTTAGTGGTGTATCTATTAGGAAAAAATCAGCCAGATGAACTGCATTTGTGGGGTGGCAGATTTTGGTGCTGCAATGATCACCTCATTGCACTGCTAAAGCAGTCTTTGCCCAGAGTACCTGCTGAGATGTTGAGATTTTCTGTAAGGAGCTATCTATTAAGCGGCGAGAGCCTCAAGACAGAAGCAAGCAGAGCCTAGATTTTCTGGGAGGAAAAATACAAATCTTTGTAGGTTAAAATTAGCTTTCAGATTGCAGGGGTGAAACTACCTGAGGTTAGAGCCTCGCTGCTTTTTAATAGGCAAAGGAGATCTTTCTGGAGGAGCAGCTGCCTGCCAGCAGCACCCCTCCGGAGTGAGGGGTCCCTCTCCACAGCAGGGACAAAGTGGGGAGCCAGGGGACGGTGGGTGGCCCCCCTGCCACGTCGCAGTGGAGTGGGGATGGCCTGTCCTGAACTGTCCGTTGGAGCATCTTCAGCAGAGGGATCTCAGAGGGCT
Organism: Chloroceryle aenea; assembly: GCA_013399075.1. Lineage (NCBI taxonomy): Eukaryota > Metazoa > Chordata > Aves > Coraciiformes > Cerylidae > Chloroceryle > Chloroceryle aenea. The sequence goes on from VWZY01005386.1 coordinate 1,976, forward strand.
CTTGAGCGCTTCCTCAGCAGCGTGCGTGGCTCCCCTGAAGCGTTGTTGGAGCAGAACGTGGCAGCACTCGTGGTGACACGTTTGAGACTCCTAAAGCACTTTGGAATTCTCCTCCATCAGCCTCCCACACTTGCTTTCCAGTTCCGATGTGGGCGTTTCCACCACGGCCATGGCAGAGGCTGAGCTGCCCTCCCCATGGTCTCTGTTCTGCTCTGTGCCTTTGACGTGAGCTGGTCCCTGCCCGTCTGTGCACCAGCCCTTCACCAGAGTGTGTCCTAGCTCACTGTCCTCTCCACCTCCCTTCCAAGGGGACATGTCCTGGCTCCAGACGCTGAGGACTGGCCACCACAGCGGGGACAAGTGACAAGGATGCTCAGAGGTATGAACCAGCTTCCTCAACAGGAGCAAAGAAAAAGGTTGGGGGTTTTCAGCCTCTGAGCCTGAAAGGAGGTAGGATGGAGGCTTGCTGGAGCCTGAGTGGTGTGGAGGGCAGAGTTACAACCACTTCAGACAGTTCCTCACTCCCTCCTTCCTACTACAGCCCACCCACATGAGCTAGCACGTGGCCAGCCCAAAGCCCACCCAGGGAGGCAGTTCTTCACTCCGCAGTCAGGCTGTGAGAACAGCCACGGGAGGCTGAAGATGCTGGAAGATTCCGTGGGCTCCATGGATCATGAAGCAATTTCACAGAAGAGAAATCCATTGAGAGTTTACATCCAAAGGCTTTGCTCGGGTTCAAAGAGCCCCTGAGCTGCGAGTGATTGAAGGCTTAGCTGTGTTTGAGGTGGTGTCACTCTGACCTTGACTCATTTTTATGCTCCCTTCCCAGGCATCTGGTTTCAGTCACTGGGGGAGGCTTGGGTAGCTGGATGTCTGACCTCACACAGGTAGCTCCTCTTGTGTTCACCGCGTCATTACCACAGTCACTGTGAAAAGACTGAGGCCAAACTACCTCACAACCTTCAGGAGGAACCAGGTCAGTGAAAGCACCATTGCAGCAGAGTCAAGCTGCTGCCACCAGCCACAAATCTGCTCCTTTTCCAAGGTCTGTCCCTTTCTGTTTGGAATTGCAGTCTGAATTATTCACAGCACCCAGTAAATATCGGATGCTTTATGTGCCCGAGGTGGGATTGCTTCTGGAGGCCTTCCCTGCTCACTGGCCATTGTGCTTTGCAGGCACTGCTCGCCACAGAGACCCCTGAGCAGTCTCTGTTTTACTGTTACCACTATTCTACTTGTGGTTAGTACATGACTGTTATTATTAAAGCTTTAGTTAGAATAATATTTATATAAGAAGTTCTTGTTTAACCCAGTTTTCTGGGATGCTCGGTGACTCTGATGCTGAGGTTGACTTACAACCATTAGCAGAGTTACAGCACAGTTCAGTACCTCAAACCCATGTAGGACACTCTGCCTTCCCGGGCTGGCAGGGGAGGAATGAATATCAGGGGGTCAGTGATCCTGGGGTGTGTTACCAGGGGCTGCCCAACCTCCCTGGGTGCCTCGGTCCTTCTGGGATCTCAATGATCTCTGAAGGACTCGAGCTGCAGTAGGTGCCAGGGAGACAGCGAAGGATGGAACTGCTCCATGGCACCAGCTTCATTGTCATGAACAGTATCTCTGAAAAAGCTGTTTCATTTTCTGTGCTGCCCGTGATGCATGAAGCAGGGGGCTGAAAATCTATTTTAATGCCACTGAGTGGTGCCAGGTGAATATGAGCTGACATAGGAATCCAGACAATTAGAGCAGCTTCCCTTGACCCGGTATTAGCAGAGGGGTTTCTGCAAGCTGTGATAGATGCAGATCCTCAACCATTGATTTTTTTGGGTACCTGTCCACAAATATTATGATAAAGTGTTGGGTTTGTGAGGCTATTTTTTTTTTTTAAAGAGAGGTGAGTTACTGCAGCGCTGTGAAATATTGGTGATGGAGTTATCTATGAGCTTTCTAAGCACCACGACACACAGAGCATTAGAATTCATCATGCTTGTTATTGTCCTCTTACAAATGACTTTATGCCAACCAGGCAAAGCCTGGGACTAAAAATGCAGCTACACAGAGGTAGCCACACACGGCCCTCTCTGCAAAGGGTCTGATTTCATCGTAAAAGGTGCTTCGAGGGACCATGGAACTGAAGTTTTTCATGAGGGGGATGAGGGATGTGGGCTAAACTCTCAAGTCAGGAGAGGACTGCAAATACAAATGTGACAGGAGGTCAGGAGAACGTATTTGTCAGTGGAAGGTAATAAAAGTGTGTCCAGAAACACAGGGAACTTGGGAAAGCAGGGAGATGCATTTTTGTTTGAGAAGATTCTCTGAAGGCTTCGTGACACCCCTTCTAAGCTTGACTGAGCTTTACAGCTCATGGATTCTTTGCAAATAAGGTCACCTGCACCTGAAGTCTTTTGCTTCCCTCTGACAGCAACACCTTTTCAAAAGACTCCTTTGGCTGACTTACAAAATATTTTTTCCCTTATTTCAGCCCAGAATATTAGTTCTGTTCCACAGGGTAGAGGTTCCCTTTTCTCCTCTCATCCATCTGTTGTGTCTGTCCAGGAATTCTTTCAAGGCTTGGCTGGTGATGGGTCCCACCACAGAGGAGTCCTCCCCACGCCTGCTCCTGCCTCCCCAGGGTGGTTACAGTGAGTCCTTCCATTGAGAAGGTGCAAAACCAGGAGCAGAATGTCAGCATTCTCAAGCAGTTTTCTTCCAGTACGTTTCACATGACTTGGTGGTTGGTTTTTTTCTTGCCAGCCCCCCGTTCAACAGAGAGAGGAGTAAGAAGCAGCACTGTGGGTGATGAAAGCCCCATTTCTTGTCATCCACCAGTGGACAAGCAACAACATGTACCAGCTTGCAGCCGAACAGGAGCAACAGGGTGGAAAAGGCAGGACCTGCAGAGGTGAGGTCTGAGGGAGGGCTGGAGAGCAAGGAGCTCCTGTGCCACGATCCGTGTCAGAGCCAAAGCACCCGACTCTCTGGCGCGTGCCGTGCCCCATGGAGACCGTCAGAAAGCAAACGAGGGCATCTACAACATGTACGTGTCTCAGCAGCACTTACTCTAGGCTTTCAGGGAACTGTTTTGGTTGGAAGAGACCTTGTAGATCATCGAGTCCGAGTTCGGTACAATCGGCGCGGTTCTCGTTAATTATCTTACCCCACTTGGCCCGCTCTGCCCTGGTTAAATTAACTTTTACAATCACTCCCACTCAGTCAGATTTCTTTCTTATTAGATGGCCTCCAGTGTTTCACTTACGACTTTATTATGCTTTCCAGGGCAAAAATCATTTTCTGCCTTCCACGCAGCAGTGAGAGCCCCTCTCCCTGCTCATAAGTGAGGTAGCCTTGCTGCTGCTTTCTCACTTCATCAGGCAATCAGTGGGGAATACTAATCAAGGCCTGGCGGGATGGGGTTTTTTTCATTTGGATTGCAAGTGGTGAAATGCACTCTCCTGAAGTCATAAAAAGTATGTCCATAAGCAGCAGAAGCAATGAGGTGTCGCTTCCTAAGCACCTGTCTAGAGATTGAGCTCTGCTGGCTCTCTCCTAAGGGCTGTACCAGTGCTGATGTTTTCCTCTCAGTGGGGTGATTAAGGACACTGGTTTTCCCTGCTCAGTGACTTTTATCTGTTAATTACATCGGAACTTCAGATTTTGTAAACCTTTCCCACCATGTCAGCTGGACAACAGCTTCAGATGTGATTGTGGAAGGGAGTGGTTGTGACAGAAACACAGGCGCAGTATCAGAAAGCTTAGTCCTGGACCTGGTTTCCTTAGGAAATAAGCCTAAAAATCAGCAGTACGGGTGTGGTTTGGGGCTTGCTCAAAGAGGGGAGTGGGAGCCTACAACAGATGTTAATTATTAGCACCCTGGATAGCTGTATGAACTCATCCAGGCTGGAGAAACAAGCCTTCAGCTTTCCATGGAGGTAAAGCTACTGAGGAAGAGTGGAGTGGAGCAGATGTTGGTTTCCTCCAGCCCAGCTTGGCCTGCCAACAACAACAAAAGTGCAGCAATACCTTCTGCAGAATCCTTGTGACCGATATAAAACATCGTTACCAAAATACCTTTGGTGGCTGCGCCCAAGCCGCTCTCTGGCACGTTGCTAGGAAGTGTTTCAATCCCAAGGGCATTGCTGGGAAACTCTGGGGCCAGTTGCATTGCAGATGCTTCTGGGAGAGCTCGTGTATTTCCACAGGCATCCCTGTCACAGAGCAGGATTGCAAAGCAAAGAGTTTGCAAAGCAAAATCCTCTTGGAGCTGAGGAATTCAATGCCTGGTGATGGCCATTTCCACGAGGCAGCTCCAGCCACTGTACTTTATTTCTTGGGTGGCTATGGTTTGTGAGAAGAAACACACATCCCAACGAGGAGAGCAGGATCCTCCAAACCCAAAAGCAATGATGGATCAGCAGCATCCCTCCCAGATCTTCTCAGCAAAAGGAGCTCTGGCAAAGGGGAGCTGCTGAGCATTTGGAGAAGACAACCCTGGTTACAGCATCGCTGTGGCACTTGCAGAGGTGGTGCTAAATGCATCTCTCCCTTCCTCGTGAGGTGTTGCTGTGATTTCTAGGGATAGAGGGAAAGCCATTTCTGCTGGGACTCTTCAACCAACAATAAGTTGCTATTATAGACCCGGACCTCTCGGCCAGCGTTCTTGGTGCAGGTGCCAAGTTATGAGCAGCTGTGTTGCAGTATGAGAGGTCTGACCAGCCTGTCGGGTGAAGGAGATAGTCGAGGGGCCGTCGCCTGCAGCACCTCGGGCAGCCTCACTCGCCCAGGAGCCTGCTGGCTGCTTCTCCCACGTCGGGATGGAGCAGTCGCTGCCTCCAGGGGTGGCATTGCCAGAACTGCTGCAAGGGCAGCGGGTTCCCGGTGGCGTGGCTTTGATTCAGTGAATTCCTGATTGTGCTGGAGAGCAGATTTGTTTTTACGCACCAGCTTTGAAGCTGTGATGCTGTTTTCAATTGCTTGTCTGCTGTACAGAAGCAAAAATAGGAAGAGACCAGCAAGTGGGTGTAACAGCTGGGTACCTGGACTTTGGAAGTACTGGGAAAAGCTGCCTGCTGCTTCATTCTCAGCCTGTTGCTGCACAGATTGAATCTCAAGTTAGGATTTAAACAGTGAAATCCCTAGCTGGTGTCAAGTCTGACAGTCTGCTGCATACTGTCTTGCTCTGCTACAGCTGAACTCTCTCCTCACTACCAGCTCCAGAGGCAGAGGAACAGCCCTTGGGATGCCTCTGCTCTGTATCTCGGGGTGCAGCAGCCCGAGAGCGGGACCCTCGGCGTCGATCGGGGTGCGGGCAGTGGAGAGGCGCTGGCGGGTGGTGGAGCAGAGCCCGTGTTTGGAAGCTCCCCGTGTGACTGCAGCGCAGGCTGGCAGGAGCTGAAGAAGAGTTGGAAACTATTTTTGTTTCATCTCCTCGGAATGAGAGGTATTTTTAACAGCCTCTCAGCAGTCAGAGCTCCCATCCAGAACCGTAGCAGGGCTGGAGGATGGACAACAATTTTCTCTGCTGGCATCTTTGGGGCTCACTCTGGAGAAGTCTGGGTTTCAGTCCCCATCTTCAATTGCACTTGTGTGGGCTGGGGATTTCGGGGAGGCAGGTTTTGTGAACGGATGCCAGTCGTGTATTCCTCAGAGGACAGCCACCTGAGGTTGAGTACTGACAGTGGCTCCTGTCCCCGGGGTGTGACCGTGTCACCTGGGTGTGAAAAGCACACCCCACCCCTCTGTAAAACATATGGTCCCTCGGTCAGACAGGCTGCTATTTTTTTTCCTACTGAGTAAATGAAACTCCATCTTGTTGGTCATACAAATAAAGAGACTGGAAATTCCTTGGGGCAGAGGCTGTCTTTATTACAGCTCACACACATCCCTGAGAAGCAATGCCTCATAATTAATTGCTAAATAATTAATAATAATATGGTGCAGATACTACTCAGGAAGCAATTAACCTCCTTATGCTTACAGGGAAGTCCTATGGAATGGAAGAGTAATTAAAGGCTCTTGAAACGACACAGAAATACTCCCACTGACTTTAGATTTAGGAATTGAGTCCAGTAGGATTTCCTCAGATGTAAAATAAAAATAACTTGGTTCCTGTAGGTAAAATTTCCAAATCTGATATTTTTGGTTATTCTATACAAGTGTGCAGGCTGGCTGGATAATTTTACTTCGGTTTAATTATTTCTGAAGCAGCCAGGGATGAGGTATGCTGGAATTTCCCTTGGAAAGCAAGTGAGTGGCTAATTCTTGTTGGAATAGGGGGTTCTCGCGGTGTCAGCCAGGCAGTGGCAGCCACTGGGCACCATTTGGCCCGCATGGCAAAATTAGTTTGCAAGAAGTATCCTTAGCTAAGGTGATCCACCCACAAAGGCACAGAGAGAGAGCTGTTCATGCCTGAATGAGACTTCTGCAGTCATTTCAATGTTCCTTCAGATGAGTTCACACAGTCAAGCAGAGGAGATGGGAATTTTCTGGGACTTTGGCGCTGTCGTTGCTGAGAGGACTGGAAACATCAGCTAAGAATGTCAGGTCACACAACCACTCGATAGCACTTAATCGAGGTAAGTCTTGCAGCTCTTGGTTCATAACTTCGTCAGCCTCTCCTTGCGAATCCAAACGAAAAGAGAGACAGAACCTCCCCAGACTCTTGCAAGGTATTTTTAAATCAAGGTGAGTTACAGCTCTGCATGTCATCATTCCCAGCAGCGTTCACAACGTGCCCCTTTGGAGGATCTGCAGCTCAAGAGCTTCCTGATGCACTGGTAACGAACACCGTCTGGTTTGCAGGATTCACCAATGCCCTTTGTAAGTCCTTCAGTTTTTCTTCATCTTATTACACTGGCTGTTCCTTCTCTCCCGACACCAGGTAACGGTGATTGCATTATGCTGCTCTTATCAAGTGCATGACAGAGAGTATGAGAGAATGTCAGTCATTTTCATTCTGTCCTTGGGGCTTTGAGGAAGTTCTGGCACTCAAGAAACTTCCTATTTTGTCACCTCAGATGTCCATAGCAAACTTAGAGGTCAGTAGTTTCTGGGATACAACGGAAAGTGGCATGGTCATGTATTCTCCTGAAGTTCCTTTCGATGGGAACTTCTGCACGGCAGGACTCTACCATTTCAGCTGCTGCAGCTTCCCTGCATTGCTGGCCTGCTGCTCAGCCCCAGATAAACCATACTGGCCACCCTGAGGAGAGGGGTGGCCCAGGGCTGTGCTGTCTACTGGGGAAAAAACCCCTTGCTTCCTGAAGAGACACAAGGGAGAGGATGGGACTCACAAACAGCACACCAAGGGCTGCTGGTCCTGCTGAACACTAGCTCGACATCTGCTCTCCTGCAGTTTACACACTTAGGAAGAATCCTAATCCCGAGCCAACTTTCCAAGGTGGGAAGATGGGAACTTGCCAGCTGGGTCTTGTTAGGCCTGCTGGGACCTGCACACAGCAGCAGAGAGCCTTTGGAGTGCTAACAAATGCCAGAGGACCACTAACATTTGGTGTCACCACATCCCTGCTGCCAGGGTCATCTGGTCCCAGACCCCTGTGGTCATTCCCGCTGAGTTTGGTGAGCACAAAGTGATGCTTGTGTTCAGACACTCGCAGGTTCTAGCACCCAGTTTGAACCAGGGGCTCCGCAGAGGGATCTGCGCTGGAAAATGTTGGCCTATAACTGTGAAAACTCTTACAATTATCTTTCATCTGCAGGGCTGTTTTGGTCCCTTGTTGCTGAGGCCTCTCTGTTTCAGCGTGTCAGGGACCTGTGCTCCCCCAAGCACACGACTGGTGACAGCAGCAGCCACTGTACTCGCTAGGAGAAAAATGCACTTTAAGCCTCCAGTTCCCACCCCTAATATTTATTTTAATGTTTTGTTCTGACTTAAGACATTATTACATAAATGCTCTACCACTGCCCTAAGGGGATGTTTTAAAGTGTTTGGACTCCTTTATGTTGTTTTCTTTGTTATTCTGTATGTCAAACAGAGCAGCTGGGAGCTTAATGCAAACACTGGGAAGATGGAAAGGTCCCAGCATCACCAGAACGCAGCCCTCCCTGCAGCAGCAGCTGGCTGAGAAGGTGAGGTTTGCCTGGGGAGTCAAAGCAGGAGTATTCTAGATTTTCCATTAAGACATCTCCAGCAAGATCGCCTTGACTGGGGCCCCATGCATGCAGCAAAAATGTCAGTGGTGAATCACAACAGAAATCCAATGAGAACAGGCATCTAGAACCAGCCCGTGGTCCACTTGAGGCATCATTTTCCAGCAGCCTTCACGGTGAATCTTTTCCTTCTCTCAACCTCAACAGTAATGCTAAACCAAAACTGGTGTGAAGGATGATGAGATCTCCCCAGGCAGTGTCCCAGCCCCGGCTTCAACACCAGGGCTGTTGCATGGACCTGAACACCCGCCCACAGCATCTGCACCGTGGCTGCCTTTAGCCACGGGTGGTTTAGCTTGGGTTCCAGTTGGTGCCTGTTGCCCCTTGTCCTGTGGCTGGGCACCCCTGACCAGAGTCTGGCCACAGAGAAGGGGAATGTGGAGCAGACAGGAATCTTGGAGGAAGCGAGGGAGGAGTGTGCAAAGATTTTTGGAGGTCCCTGCCCAACACAGGTTCCAAACTGCTGTTCCATCCCCTTGGAAATCAGTGGTACCAGGCACGGTGTCTCTTCTGGAAGCGATTGTCATCGGGGGTGCCCCAGAGTGCAGCCAGCAAGCACGTTAGGACTGCAGCACTCCACATTTATCTACAAGTGCCTGGCGCTGCGTGATGCCACGGAAACAAATTCTACTCGGTGCTCGTAAAAGGCTGAGGACTGGTAGGAGTGTAATTACTGAGATTCCAGCCCGACTGCTGTTCCGTGGTGAGTGTGGCAGAGCTGACATCTCAGAGGAAGGAGATGAGTAGAATACCTTTTTATTTCACCAATACCCTCTTCTGACTCCTACCAGCGTTTGAAATCCTGATGCTCCCAGCAGAAGTGACGGCCTGGAAACTTTTTCTTCTGCCTCATTTTTTCCTTAATCAGGTGCAGACAACAACCTGCCACCCATTATCATCCCAGCTCTTGTTAAAATAGGCCCTTTTATTTCCTTTTTTTTTTTACCTGCATTATAAAAAATAAATAAATAACATTGTTCCAGCTTAGTGCAGTGGACTTGTCATAAACATTTAAGATGTACTGTGGTGTCATATTTTCTAGGTGCTGTAATATCCTTCCATTTATTGTTTCCCAAGGACTAAACTTGGAAATGAATGGCTTTATGAAGAGGCTAGTCCTGTATTAAAGCTGATTGATTCCATTCATCCTCCAACAGGCTTCTCGGCAAAACAATTTCCCCTTAATTAAGCAATATGATGTAAATTACATGGTAATTGATTTAATAAAAATATATGATGCAAACTAAGATGAGGAAAAACATCTTAAGGAACAGCAGAATGATACTCTGAACAGAGCAGGTAATGGGAAGACTACTGGAAATTAGGTTAGAAAGCCAATAAAAACTAAGCTTTTATGGATTTTTTGTTTGTTTGTTGCTGTTTCCCTAGCTGTTAGATGGATGAATCCCCTGTTATCTCCCTCATTTTCTACCTGCTGTCCCCTTTTTCTCCCTTCTACCTAAGCATGAATCTATTCTTAAAAATAATCACAGAATCAGTTCTGATTTTGGATGATTTCTGGGGCAAATAGAAGTAATTTTCTGACTTATTTTTCTGATATAGGTGCTCTTTTGAGTTTACAAACAAAATAAACCTCAACTCCTCCATTCCTTGCCACGCAGATGAAGACAGCTGGCCAGGAGCATAGGAAAGATGGCTCGAGGGCTGGAAGCACAAAAGGTAAATGGCAGAGGTTCAGCAGCAGTGTTCAGATCGTGCCACAAGCTTCCTCCGTGATCTTTGGTAAGTAACCTCATTTCTTGGTCTTAATAGATCCTAAACTCTTTTGTGTCCACTGCTTGGTGCAACGTGGCTTGCTCAGGGCTGCACCGTGGCATGGAGTGGCCCAGACACTCCTTGACCAAAGTCTTCTCTCATCCACTGTGCAACCCCCGTGACTCTGAGATGTAGGGATCATTATGATGGGGGGAGGCTAATCCAAAAAGCTTTAAGTGCCAGGGATGGTTGTGTCATGGACTCCTCTTTGGTGCCTGCACATGTTCTATCCCCCAGGGCAAGGCGGGGAGGCTGCAAGGCTTGCTTAGGGCACTGCTGGGGCTTCTCCTGGGAGGGAAGAGATGGATACAATGGCATCTGTGGCCACAGTGTCTGTCTGCACTGCTCCCCCATCACTTGTGCTCAGATTTCCTCCGGGAGGGCGATGATTGATTTACTCCAGAAGGAATGAGCCACCACACAGGCGCTGCAGAAGGCAGCGAAACGAGCCAGGGAGAGTGAAAAGATAATCCCAGCTCACATCTTTACCTTAACTGTACCCTGGGCAGCAATCCCTGCAGTGAAAGAGAGCATTGGTCTCTACTCTGACTGTGACTGTGGCCCACACGACACACAAAGGGCTCTTAAATTGTCTCATGTGATTGCTACCCCAAGCCATCGGTCCCTGCAGAAGAAGAGAGCAAAGCTAAAGGTCCCTGCCCAGTGATCCCAATATCAGAGAGCATCTTTTCCTCAGCTCATCTTGCCACAGGTAGGAACAGGCTTGTCCACTGATACTTCAGGCTTTACACTTTTTCCTGCTGTGGATCTGCAGAAACCAGCTGCTTTCTGCCTCTGGGCAGTGGACAGTGCTATGGGGCACACGTGGCTGACACTTGCAGACCCCAGCCCCAGCCCTAACTCTGGTGGTGGGGGACCAATCCCTGCAGTAAAAGAGAAGTAAAGGAGAAAGAAATGCCAACCTTTGTTTCCTTTGTAGCTGTAGCTGGCTCACAAAGGTTTCCAAACCCTGATCACAGTTTTAAGTCAGGGACCCAAACTGTGTTGTAAAAGAGCTTGAGGAGAATTTCCTCTTCTGAACACAAATCCTCTCGCTATGCCTGTAGGCCTTGCATATTGCAAGAAGTGGTTATGCTTCTGATATTTCCATTCTCCAAGCTGTAACTATAATCCCAGCACAAACCCTGGTGTTATTCCCAGACAGGAGGTGACCCCCGTCCCTAAAGGAGCAAATAATTTCCCCTCAGCTGACACCAGCTGTCTGTACATTATTGAAAGCCCAGCAACATTTTAGGCTTCATTAAAGTGACCTGCAGAAGCCAAGCCCACCCCAGCCCTGTGCTTGCCAATTGCCAAGGGATCATTCCCCATGGGAAAAGAGAACCTACAACCTTGGTCACAGCACCACCAGTCCTTTTCCTAGTGTTTTTTGCCCTCTGGAATAGACTGGCCTCTAGAAGGTGTCACTGTCCTCACCCTAATTCCAACCCCTTAACTGTGGCAAGAGGATGATGATAAAAACAAGAGGACTTGGTCCCTGATCCCCTGATCCCACCTTTCAGCCTAATTCTGGGGGCTCTGTAGAATCCAGAAGGGAATTGATCATTAGAATGTGTCTCTGCCATAAACCCAAATCCTACCACTGGCCATCCCTGTACCTCAGGAGCTAATAACCAGAGTGACAGAGAATGTGGCAGCTACAAACATCGTTCTCCTTCCTAAAGCTGTGGGTCCTGATGTGCTCCGTAGGGAAGTGGCCTTTGAAAGCTGTTGCTGGGTGTATTGTCTTTGTGGATGGCATCAGGCAGAGCTCCCGGAGCAAATAGGTGTGGAGGGGCTAATTCCTGACCACTCAGACCTAGCAGGCTCTCTGCACAGCAGCTGCAGTGTTAAAACCACACGCTCCCACGTGTGTACACTCACGACCTAGACCTGGTGTTGCCCCAGTTCAGAATGCACATATTAATGGCTTGGCTTCTCTTCCAGTCTTCCGAGGACTTTTGTGGAACAGGATGGGCTTGCCATTCCCTGTCCCTAAGGAGAAAGGTTTAGAGAACAAAGTCAGCTGAGACAGACTTGAAGGGATGTCTCCTTTGAAGGCCACCAAGCTTTCTTGCTTTTCTCTCTTAGCAGACCCCATCCTCTTGTGGTGCCTGGGTCTCCTCCTGGATGTTCACTCCCAAAGGGAGGTAATGTGCATACAGGACCTGGAATCAGAGGAGCTGGACCAAAGGAGGGTCCCATCTGCTGGTGTACAGACACATTAGGCAGCTCCTACCTTAATTACCCACCGGGGTTCTCCGTGGGGGTGATGTGACAACTTCCCAGTGATGGCAATTATCTTCCTGGGCTGAGATTCACTCGGTGGTGGGTTTGTCAAAGCCTCCTAGATAAAATATGCACCAGCACGTCTGGTCCATGCTCCACAACCAGGCTTCCCCTAGCAGCAGCCTGGTGGAGCTGGCAGGGTTGGGAATGTTGTTCCTCCTTGCTGCAGCAATGCGATGGTGGAGAGCTTACCTGAGAGAGTCCTTTAGACTCGTTCTTGGTACCATTTCCCTCATCTGATTTCATCCATATTTTGCAGGAAAACGGTACAAAACAAACACAGGACTGAGGCATAGCCTGTAAAAAACAGATGCATTTGGACAAGATTCTGAGCGTTCTATTTTTATTTTGCTTTGCTTTGTCTCATTCCTGCAGCTGCCTTCAGCAATTTCTGTGAGAAAATACTGTTGTGAGTAGTGTTACAGTAGCATTCAGCTAATGATTTTGAGGACGTGGTCACAGCAATACCTATTTGTCCCTGTAGGTGAAAGAAAAATATGCCATTTAAATACAACATCCTGCCCATAGCTGTATCCAGTTAGTCTTGGAAGCCTGTTTATAGACTCAGTCGTACTCTGTTGGTGCTGAAATTGATTTCTTGGCTGAAATATTTTGCAATAGGATAAACCCCCTAATTGTGCACCTAAATATAATTGAATTTTAACAAATTGAATGACTTTTATTTTACCTTGGATGATAATTTATTGACACAAATAGAATTCCTTTAATTAGATTTGGCATAGCCAGGTCTGCTGAGGGCACATTAAACCCTTTTGCCATGTGATTTTAGTGTGTTGTTTGTTTTTTTAATTTTAGACCACCCTGATATTCCTAGATTAAATTCTGTTTATTAAGGCTGTACAGCCAGTCAATTATTTTGACTATGCAGTTCTTAAGATCCCACATGGATTTAGCATAGATCCTCTGTGAAGAAGGGCTATTAATTTGTAATTTCTCATTAAATACATCAGAGATTGAAATGCATTGTTGCTATTCTGGAAATAGATATCCTAATTCAGGAGTACTGAGCCTGCAGTCTGTAAAAAGGGAAGGAAAGTGAGGAGGACAGACTTACATTTATCACCATCTCTCAGAGTCTAGACCTCAATAAAGCTGGGAAAGTTCAGTAGAAAAAAATAGAATAGCTGCAGCATCACCAGTGCTCTCAGGGAAGCTGGAGGCTCGAGGTGTCACCTCCACCTCTACAGTGATCACCTCACCTAGAGAAGCCAAGGAGGTGGTCTTGGCCTCTGCAGCAGGCAGAGCAGAGGGATAATCCTTGTAACATGGGGCCCTGGATCCACCCAGGACACTGGAGATGGTCCCTCTGGTTACTGCTTTGTGGAGGGCAATGGAAACTTGAACCAGAAAGTAAATGTCCATAATTGTCCGTAGCTTTCCATTAAAGCCTGAACCAGAAGCAAATGTCCTTAAATCAGTTTACACATCCAAGATCAAGGTTGACATGCTGATGGTTTGCTCTGGACAAACCTCAAGAGGTCTCCACCAGCACCTCGGATCCGCAGCAGTGAGTGCTGACAACCCCCTGTCACCAAACAAGCAGACGAAGAGCTAAAAGCCCTTCTAATAAAAGAGTAGCAGATGTCTTCTCGCTCATTAATAGGCCTGCAAGATCAGAGAGGGGGGGGAAAGCTGTAAAATTGATTTCTTTATTTTATACTTGGGACAAGAAGACAGGGCTTAAATTCTGTTTTTTGTTATTATGCCTGACTGAAGAATAATGACATTTTTTTTCTCGATTCCTGTATCCACATTGTGTTGAGATCTTATGTTCTTGTGTCATACAAATACCTGTATTGCACCCAAATATTTACATTCCAAATAAACACACTGAGAAAAATTGCAGCTAAAGCCATGAAAGAAAAATCCGAGCAATATCAGACTATACACATCAGACTTCAGTTATGGTTTCCCCCTCTCTGGTAAGTTTGCAAACATATTGCTCAATATTTTCCAAACAATGAGACCTCTTGTTTTGTCTCTTGGTGGAAAAAAACCCAAACAAATGAATGAAAAAGGCCAGTGGCTTTGCTGCAGCTTGGCTCAAGGGATGGCCTCTTTGGTTGGAAAGGATCTTGCCCAGTCAGGCTAAAAGGTTTGAAAACCTTCTCTGGGTTAAACAGGGCAGGAGGATTTGGGGCTGTACTGAAATGGGACAGGATTATTCACATGTATATGCCTCGGGGTGCTTGGGGTCACTGGTTCCTGCCCTCTTCTGCTGGTAGCATCCTCCTCTTTCTTTCTCCCACTTTATAACTTCATTTTTAAGTCAGCTGGCCTAATATCTTTGGTGCTGTTCACCAGCTTTCCTTAGTATGAGAGCAGGCAGAAAGCACCACGCAGCTCAAAACAACCTCCTTAGGTTTTCAGACTCAAGCTATTAGCCAAGGAAAAGCACAACTTCTTCCCTCCTTCACCCATCTGGTGCCTGCTCTGCAGGGGTGAAAACTGTCAGTGCATAATAGGCTGACAGGGTACTAAGAGGGTGGCCTCGTGAGGGAGGAATCTGCATTTGTACAACTTTAAGAATTTTTTCTTAGTTTCTCCCATATTTTGAAGTGGGCTTTGCACCTGCATTTGGCAACAGAGACGAGGGAGAGGGAGGCAGGGGTGAGGAATGAAACCATAAACAAGCCAGCCCAAGACAGCCCCTTGTTGAGAGCCTTCCTACTTTGACACATGCTCATATTTTTCAGAGCACAGCACGCTGAAGTTGATTGTTTTGGCTGCTCTTGCTCTTGGTTCTTGGCTCCCGTCCTGGCTTCTGGAGTACTGGGAAAAGTCCACCCCCTGCCAGGCTCGCAGGGGAGCTCACCAGCATCGGCTGCTTGCTGAAGAGCTACGACTCCGCTGGGCACAGGGCAGGAATCAGCTCTCAGGTGAGGTGCCAGGGCTGCCAGCTCCCTCTGGGGCTTTCAAGGGATGGCACAAAATGAGCATGCAAAGCCAAGGCTGATGCTCAACCCCTTGTTTAAAAGAAGAAAAGAACAATTAATAACTGAATGTAAAAGCGAGGGGGAAGCCAAACAAAACACATTCTACTGAGCAGGCATTATATAAAGTTCTGGGAAATTTCTGGAGATATCTCAGCTATAACCCCTAGAACAACTTTTTTTTAACTGTCTGCTGGCACCCAGGGGGTAAAGAGCAGCTCTTGATGCCTGTTGGCCTAAGGGAGGTGGGAAGGGGACAAGGACCCTACGATGGATTCATACCCAAGGTGGTCTGGGTGGGTGCACAGGGTATCCCACCCTAACAAACACTCAGCAATCTGTGAACGTTTTCAGGCTCCTCGCTGATCCCTCTCTGTGATTTCAGCCTTGCCCTGTTGAACCCATCTCCAGATGCTCTGTCCCAAGGCTGGTCATGCTGGCGCTCCGCACAGTGGTAATGAAACTTCCTGAGGTAAAATGACAAGCAAATGTTCTGCAGTTTTCTCTCCCAATTTGATTTTGATTTCATTTGAATGGTTCTGTGCCTAATTGCTCGCCTATAGTGAAAACTTAATGTGTTGATTTTCCAGGGGCTACTGAGCAGCACTTGGAGAACAATCAGTCAGATGTTTTGTCACATCCCAGGCAGCCCTAGCAGCATTTGCCTGAAATGAAATGTAGCATCTCTACACTGCAGGCAATATTTTTGCTGATAATGCTTCTGCATATCTTACTAAATAAAAACAGATCCCTCCTTTTTTTGTTGTTTAGAGATCAGTTAAAAGCAAAACCAAACCCCTACTTGCATTAAGATAACACAGCACCAGACTGGAAGCTGAACTCATCCTCCACGTCTGACTGCGGTCACATCAGGTCCCAGACTTGATCCTGAGCCATCTGCTAATTGCTGTGGTTTTGCAATCATATATCCCAAAGCTAATTTAGTTTGGAAGTAGCTGTTGGAACATGGATTCATCCTTGGAAATCACATTGCCTCTCTGTTAATGGGTACTGCAGCTTGCTAAGCTGCTCCAGCCTGCTCAGCCACAGGATGCACTCGGATGGTGTCCTGTCTTTTAAAGACTTACACCCTGGGGTGTTGAGCAGCTTTAGAGGATGCTGCAAGCTAAGGGAAGCCCTGTGGCCATCTGTCCTTAGGACCAGACTCAAGGGCTGTAGTGCAGCTGAACCTGTGGGCATGATGGGCAAGCCCACCCGAGAGCACGCTGGCAATTTGTGGGGGACCTGCCTCCTCAGGCAGGGATGGGGCACACGGTGCGTGAGATGCAGAGCAGGCTGTGGCTTTGGGATGCTCTGGAGGTTCCTCTGTCCTGCAGCTGCCAAAGCCCAAGCTGCAGCACCGTACTGCACCCCAAACCACTGACAGGTACTCTAAGAAAAGGCTGAGGCTACGCACAGAGCACGTGACCAAAGTGGGATATTCAGGTTACCAAAATCCTGCGTGTGTCCCTCGGAACGTAGCAGCAGGAGCAGCACAAAGCACGCCTGGTGCTGCTGTACCAGCCTCCTCAGGGCCCTTGTCGTAGACATGGGTCTGTCACATGCACTAGAAACATCAGACTGAACAAAACGTGATGGAAAGATAGGCACTGATGTGTCATCATCTTCTCTTATGCTCTTATGATCTCCATTACTCCGATGCCCCATTCGATTCAGTCTTTTAAGGTACTTGTCCTCAGGACACCCCAGTGAGGTAAGCAAAGTGCTGCAGTTGGGCACAGACACCGTGTCTGTGATAACAATAATAGCAACAAACATTCTCAGAGCTCTCTGGTGCCCCCGAGGCCAGAAGCACCACGCAGGCTGTGGTGGCCAACAGGCTCTGTTAGGTGTCTCGGGCAGAGGTACACCCAGAGAAGCTACATCTCATTTTCCTACAGATGCTGCTTTCCCTCCCACCCATCTCAGATTCACCCAGCCATTCGAGGTAAGCACACAGATATTTTTGTAGACCTTGGCCCAACCACGTGGCCCAGCATTGTCGGGAAGTCCGTGCCAGAGGCAAACCCTGACCCTCCATGACTCGAGCTGCTCACGCGGGTAAAGCGAGGGAGCAGAAACAGGCAAGGTGGGACCTGCGCTCATCGTGCAGTCTCCTCAGGGCAGGGGGTCTGTCTCTTCTTCGTTTGTCTGCAAAGCACATAGCTGTGGCCTTGTGTAAATAATGCATGACATGCACAGTCATATTTTCTACACGTCCCTGCCCGCACAGATGGCTTCCATGGGAAAATGTCATCGCCGATCATTAGAAGACAACAAACTCTTCCATTACCAAAATAAAGAAGTGCTATATTGTTGGCTGCTACAGTGATTCGGATCCTACATGGGGTGGGGTCCTTTCCCCCCCCCCACCTATGCACCTTCAGCAACTTGATTTGATAAAACCCAGTTCCAGACATCACCTTATTTCAAGTTCAGTTACCTAGGCAACTGCAGCGTACTGCTGGGACGAGCTGCCCACCCCAGCTCCTGTTGGAGCTATTACACACATCAGCTCTTCCTCCAGGAAGAACAGAACGCTGCCGACGCCGGCTCCCAGCCTTTTCGTGCAGAGAGGAGCTGTGCACGCGTGCGAAGAGAGGCAGCACAGTTACAAATGCCCGTGGGAGGGAGACACGGAGATTATCCGCACCCACGTCGGCGCGTTACAGAATTGCTCACTTGACTACGAGAGTACGGGTAGATGCTGGAGCTATCTATAGGATAAGAAGGTATAGATAGCTGGCACTAGCTGTGTGTACGTCCGTGTGCGTACGCGGGCCCGACGCGGAGCGGCTGGTGTGTGCGTGTGCTTACACCTGTAGGTGCTGCTTCTCCTGAAATAACTGAAGCTATCAGGGCTTCCACAAAAGGGGCGTTGTATTTGAGGGTCTGAGGTGACATGGGCTGGTGTTTTGTGGTGTTTGTTGTTTGGGGGTTTTTTCAGAGGACTCGCTGGTGGCAGGTCAGTTCAGCTCCTTCGGGACACCGAGGCTGTTGCACAATCTGCTCTGTGTTTTCTGAAGAGATAGGCCCTTGAGGAGCAGCTCTGGCACATCGCAGTGGTACTTGCAAAATAGATGGTAAGAAGCCCACGGTTATTGTGTTGATTTCTAGGTGACCCTGCTTTAGCAAGGGGGTTGAACCACATGATCTCCAGAGGTGCCATCTAACCCTGCCCACGCCGGGGTTCTGTGACTTTACCAGCTAACCATCACGTCTCCACAGCAGCAGCCTGTCTCCCAGGGAGAAACTCAGGTTTTCTTCCATCCCCTGCTTCCAGGATGGAGTAGGGCACTTGTAAGAGCACTGAGGGAGTGAGCAGCAGTGTATCCAGCTCAAAATCTCTGCAGTGCATCTTTGACTTCCTGTGGCAACGATTCACTCAGCTGGGGACCTACTTTTATGAAGAGATGTTCAGATAAAGAGTTTGTCTATGGCAAGTGCAGCAGTGCCTGGGACTTTCCTGGGAAGTTTTCTATGTGTCAGACGTTTTGGCTGAGTCTGGGCGGTGTTCTGCACGGCAGCGGCTCGGGAAAGGTTCTCTTTCCTGGCCACTGATAAGTCACTGCTCTTTGACTGTGGTGTACCTGTATCCCGGAGGATATTGTGTTTGCTTGGATGCATTTCTCATCTGAAATACTGCAAATGATGAGCAGAGAAGGTTTGGCAACAGCCAAACTTGTGATAATTGTCTGAGCTGTAAAAGCTGCTGGGGCCTCACAGAGATGGTGGCAGCAGATGCATCTGTGCCTGTGCTACCCTGCTTCCCCAACAGCCCCAAAGCTTGACTGCTTTTTTTGACAACATTACAAAAGCAGTGTAGAAAGGGAAAGAAACACAGTGAGAGAAAAGGGTTTGCTTCTTTGGAGAACTGACTCAAGGTCTGGATGATGCTAAAGAGACAAGAGGACTGGCCAGAGGGCTGTATCACCTAGCAATTCTTTTTCCTCTCCAGCTGGTATTTTCTGTGTCCTGTGCCACACAGCGTGTCATCCTGTACATCTCCTCTGTCAGGAAAATGATGCAGGCAGCAGAAAAAGGCCCCAGACTGGAGCAGCTCCCCCTCCCCAGATTCACAGACCCATTGACTTTACAAGAGCATAAAGGGAAAGGGGAGATTTTATCCCCTTCATCTCTTTCCCTCAGCTGGGATCAGAGTTGGCTCCTTGAGCTACTGGAGGTCTCCAGTCAGTGGCCCATCCCCACCACAAGCAGGGACCTGGGTTCCATCCTTGGTCTGGAACTGCTGGTATTACCTGTGAAATTGGTCCTGCCCCCTCGGGGCTGCCTGACCCTTTCCACACGAACTCCTCTTCTCATTTCCTTCTAACTTAGCCTGAGGATAACACACTTTTGGGGGGAGATGACCATATGATGAGCTCACAGGTCCAGACCCAGTTTCCTCATTTTAGGAGCAATGGATTTCAGCTGGAACAGGAGCAGGGCAGGGACACCAGTGGGAAGAGAGGGAGCAGACTGGCTGTCTTTGGAGAGAAGGCTGAATTTGTGTTGTTTAGCCTAGCAACACAAAAGCTGACAAAAGTTGGATTTGCTATCTGTAAATACCTCCAAGAGGGAAAGGAGTTTCTTAAAAAAGTCAGCTTAGCTTGTTAGCAAATGTTTTTAAAATATCTGGGAGTCAGTCTAGACTGGAAATGAGAAGGTTTTTCTGTGACCAAAGTGATGAGATCCTCACACAGCCTTCCACGGGGTGCTGTGAAACCCTAAGAACCCAATTAGCTTTTAGGTGAGGGTTGAGCAATTGCTGCAAGGGAGGCTACCAAGCCACTGCCTGTGAGTGCAGGACCCTGGGCTGACTCCACTGGTCCCTCCCACGGCTGCGTTTCTCAGATGGGATCCACAGTGTGACCACGACGGGTGAATACTGAAGATGTAGATATCTCATCAGAACCACTCAATTCACAAGCGAGGCTTCACTGCTGCTACCATTTTTCTGGTGCTGTGGAAATAAACGTATTGCTGCTTTAGCTCAGCTCAAGGATCAGGGTGAGAGTGCATTAGAAACATCCAGGAGAGAATTCAATCATCTTCTGCTCGGCGTTTTGTCATGTGTGCTGCATATTTTATTTTCCTTCAAAGAAATGTTGGATCATGGTGTGTTTGGACAACAGAATTTTGACAATACAGTGTGTCAGCGTGTAATTGAAGCCTGGATTTTAACACAATGATACATTCTCTAATTTTTCCTCTCCTCTAGCTCTCGAGTGCCCACATTGTCGGTCTTACGGTTGTTTGAACATCGAGTGGTGTTTGACTGGAGCAGAGCTGAGGGGGCTGCAGGAATGGTCAATCGAAATGGATTTTGAGCATCAGTGCTGTGCCACTGAGCTAATAGAAGGTTTGTGTAGTGGTAGGTAATGAAAGCTAACAGTGAAAAATAAAAAAAGAGTTGATTTTTCTAGTCAAATAACATCTGGACTTGTTTTGAGCTGTGTTATGCTAAATCCACTTGCAGGAGTTGGATGACACCAGAAGAAGAGGGGGAATTTCAGCACTGATGACTTTCTTATTCTTAAACCCAATTATTTTCAAACATGTCATCTACATTGGCTCTCAGTGAGGATTAACTACATGACAGGCTTGAACTTTTAAAAGCAAGTGAGTTTTAAATTATAAAAGAGCAGGGGAAAAAGGTGAGACTAATTTTTACCGTACAGAAACATGTGAAGTTTTTCAGTGCCTCATCATTCAAAGCCTGCTTGCCATAATTGTAATGAGAATTATTCCCCTTCTCTTCTTTTCTTGCCTCCCTAAAAAGAAACACTTTGTGATTGGATGGTGTGGACTAATTTTTAATGAATCATTTATCATATGAATAGTTTATTGAAAATTACTTTCCCCCATCTAGCCCAGGAGTATTTTTCTATTAATTGCTTTGCAAGCATTTAAATACATTCGTACTTTAAACTGCATGGACCAACACCAGCTGAATGCTACATTTGTGTTGTCCAACTGGATGGGATGGGCACCAAAGGGTCTTCCTTGCAAAATGAATTTTGAACCTGGTTCATCCATAGATGTGAATTAGCTATTAAAACCAGACAGAGGGATCTTGATCCTGCCACCTGTCAAGCATATGGCCAACAAAAGCATCTTAGCTTGATTCTGAATTTGGAGCCCACCAGTAGGTCTCCTAACCCTGTAGAGATGACTTGAAAGCTGCAAGTGAAGTGGGTGCTCACCATCTACTTGGTGGTGAGCCCAGGTTTTCAGGGCTGCACTGGCTGAACTGACAGTTCATAAAATAAAGTCTTTCTTCCATGTTTTGTTTGGGTTTTTTTGCTGTTGTTTTTAGCTGACAAGTGTGCTGAGGGCCAGATTAATTTGATTTGACACAGATGGTCATTTCAGCTGGCATTCATCCACCACGAGACATGACACCCTTGGCTAACGACCTGGCCTCGTCGATAATCGTGTGACATCTTTTCCATACTGTATCTGCCGTGTCCCTGTGAGCTTCCTGCAGTAACCACTTCGTGCTTTTAAATCCCAGGCTGCCAAATGCCTGGCTCCAAAACTTCATTTCTTCCTCACAAGTACACACCAGCTGCCAGTGAACTTCCTGGGATGCTCCCTCCACCTTAGCCCTAGGGGCTGGTGGGAAGAGCCATGGGAAATGCTATGGGAGGAGATGCCTGCCCTCTGTTTCCTTCCATCACACCCCACCAGGCCACAGCCACCGGCTTGTCCTTCCCTCAGCCTTCCCCTAGCCCTGAGACAGAGATGCTGCATTGCAGTGCTGTAGACTGGGAAAGGAGATTTCTTTGCACCTACATTTTTTAAGGGATCTTGATAATAATTATTAATGGCCCTTAATAATTAATTCTAGATTCTTATTCTCTGTTAAAGGTCACCTAGTGCAACCCCTGTGCAGTGAGCAGAGACATCTTTAAATAGAGACAGCTGCCCAGAGCCCCGGCCAACCCCGGCTGGAAGGGTTCCAGGGATGATAACCCGTGGTTACCTGATCAGACTCGGGGTTGTATGACCTCAAGGATGCCACCAGCTACTATAGAAGTAAGTGGTGAACAAGATGTTTGCAAGCTAAAGTCTTGCACAGAGTTGCAAGGCTTTCCAGTCACTACTTGAAAGACATTTTCCAGCCTGATCTTCCCCTGGATTCCTCCTACCATGTTTACATTTGTTTCTGTCACAGGGCTATTGGTCCGATAAATTAAACAGTCAATAAATACAGTGGCCATAAATCTTCTCCATCACTAATTACCTTCAAAATGAGGAGACTGTTATTCTGCCTCTTTTATTTCACTCGGTGCTCGTAGCCACAGTGGCTGGGCTGGTGAATAATCCCAGTAGCCTGTGGCCCACCACGGTGTCACGGGGAGACAGAACAGGAGCCTCAGCAACGTGTAGGGTAATTTTTCTCATGAACAAACATCTCAATGTGAAACAGCAAGAAGCCGTGGGACTTCCTAACCTGGCTGCTGCGAGCTTTCCACTGGCTGAGGCTGTTTTGCCTTTGTGGGGGGAGGTCCTCCGGGAGCTGCCGCTCGGTGACTGCTAACACTTGGCAGCCGCTCCTCTGTGTGAACTGTGGGGAATCTCCATCACCGTGCAGCCATCTGAACCTCAGTTCTGGGAGATCCCAAAGGCCTTTGCAAGGTTTGTTTATTATTAGCCTCATTTATCTCTCTCATGACTGATTTTGAATGTAAGGAAAGTGGGTCCTATTAAAAAATGCATGCGTTGCTATCTAGGACACAGAGTCAAGTGTGGAGTAACCCATATTTCATCGCCACGCTATTAAATAATGAGTATTAATTTGCTTTATGCCAACTAGCTAAGCACAGCCAAACTAAATCTTAACATGTGGCAGAGAGCTAACATCTGCTAGACTAAAGGTGTCGTGTGTGGATCCGGGATATTTTATGGAAGAGATTCATGGGTAGATTCTGACATCACAAATTACCTGGTTGTTCTGCTAGGGAAACATTTCCAGTTTGCAGTGTCCTCTCTGAACTCTTGAGCTGAACAGCGTGGCCCGAAGCAGGTGGCTGTAGATGAACTAGAAGTGCTGTCCATGTTTTTATGGTGTGCCTGCCTGTGTAGTAGTGTTTGGACAAGGAAGAAGATTGCACCTCCCATCAAAGGGTAGCTAGGAATGGAGCTATGGACTCATCTGTGAGCAAAGTCCCCGTGGGTAGGGCTGTGCTTGGTGAGAATGGTCCCAAGTGATACCACCAAGCCCTTTTCCACCCTTTGCCATGCACACAGTCGAGGTAGTGACACTGCACTTGCAAAGCCAGGTGTCATCAGCCTAAAGCCTGCAAGGGGGTTGGACTGGATGAGTGCGTTGGGAATTGATGGCAGGATCTGTCACTGGGCCGTGCTGGTGTTGTCACCTCTGTCTGTCCCCACCAGCCCACAGGCCAGTTCCCCTGACAGTCTGGCACACAGGAGCACGCAGTGACAGAGCTTGTGGCACCAGCGTGCACTCAGGTTTGTTTCTAAGAGGGATCATTACAAAAACAAAGGTCGTTTAAAAACACACACACACAAAATCCCATTTTAGATTAACAAAGAATAGAGGCGTTTGACCTTTGCTGTGTCTTTTGCCATGATTTAGAGCTTGATGTGGTGTTTGTAGTCATGCTGCTTTATTATTTGCACTGCCCTGTTTCTTCTTCTAGGCATTGAAAAGAAGTACAGATTTTAGTTAGAAGTGGTTGACCTTCTAGTTGCAGATGGCCCTGCTCCCTGCAAGGGGGTTGGACTGGATGACCTTGGAAGGTCCCTTCCCACCCAAACCATTCTGTGATTCTGTGACCTTCCCTTTGCAAACAGCAAGTGCCTTCCTGGGTAATTCACAAACAAGGAAAAAGAGTCAAGGTCAATGATCAACTCCTCTATTGTGCTTTGACCCATCTCACCCAGCTGACAGTTTGCTCCTCAGCTCTTGGGACCGGAGTCTTGGTTCACACCAGTGTCTGGGATTTCCAGACTGGTCCCAGATCAAGGGCTTTCCCACTGCAAGGCCTCCCACCCTCACCTTGCAGGCTGGTTGGCTGATTTTTAGTGGATGGATGAACATGTTAAGGCACTGAGGCTCACTCTGAGCACAAGGACTTAACAAGTTTCAGGCTGCAGGCCATCAGCAGCTGGGAGGCAGCCAGGGCAGCTGGGCTGAGTTAGCCACAGGTCTGTCCCAGACCAGAAACATCAAGCTCAGTATAAAGGAGCTCCTCCTGAGCCTCCCCTGTTTTCCTCCTACTTCTCCTCATCCCTGGAGGGACTCACTCACCATTCTGCTCCTGAAGATGCTTTCCTGGCTCTCATGACCACCGTACATTTGCTAAGCTAAGTATTGTTCTTATGTATTTTATGTTGGTATCAGTTTGGCTGCCCTCATCGTGCTGTTTCTCTTTCCCAAAACCTCCAAAGTAAAATCCATTCTGGATCCCTTCTGTGAGCTGGCTGGCTAGAAGATCCTCCCTTAGGATGCCCAACATACTCATTACACTGCTCTCACTCCTCGAAGATAATGAATCCTGTGTCCCAGGACTTGCCTGCACTTGAAAGTTATCACTGATTAAGGTAAGGTGCAAATATAAAGTGCCATCACTGCTGCTTAGAGCAGCTCCAGGGCTGAGCTAAGCAGGAATGACGTGCTCTGAGTTTGCAGTAGCAGCGTCCACACAGGGTGTTAATCAGGAACAGATAATTGGGAACAGCTCAGCACAGAGGTGTGACGTTGCTGAACCAGCCCCAGTGGCTTAAAGCTCTCCCAGAGGGCTCCAGCTGCCCTTGCCAGCAGTAGGAGAGTGTTTCAGACAAGCACCACGGAAGCTCCTATGGATGATCTCAAATAATAACACGCTGAAGGCTGCACAGGGGTTTGCAAGAGGTGAGCAGCAGTTACCTCAACCTGCTAATATTAGTTGAGCTATCTGCTTTGTGAAGGATCACTAAGAATACAGGCTGGTCTGTTTGCCTGTTGAGCAGGCAAGTGAATTAAAAGGTGTTTGATAAAACATTCCAGCAGCAAATGAAAGCCCAGGGCTAGATGAGTCTTGCCCACAAGAGCCTGTGACTGCTGATGGTGCTGCTGCTCAACCAAAGCGTTAGGCAAGGAAGCTACAAAGGAACATTTAGTGGGTGGCAAATGTCTCTTGTCTTTGGCTTTTGCAATTTTTGAGTGATGCTGCCCTTATTCAGCAACTGTCCCTGCTCAGGGGGAGTGTTTGACAAGCCATCTGGGAAGATCTAGCATCACATAACCTTATACTGGACCAGCAGAGCAAGACACCTCTTGTGATGTCATGTGGGCACCAGGCATTCCTCAAGTGTCCTTCAGCGAGGTACCCCTGGGGGGAAATACCGAAAGCTTAGAATTTGGCTTTCCTCTATATTTTTCATGCTCTTAGACTAAGACAAAACAACTAGGAGTGGGAGAAAATAGGATCTCAAGGAAAAGTGTGAGGGGGAATTAGGTCTCTGGTCTCTAACTTGTATGTAGGAGTGGGAAAACAACCTTACTCTGGATGTGATTAAAGTGCCTGTGGGAATTAGTCAGGCTTTCAGGCCATCTCTGTCCACTTTGTTCCTTTTAGGCCATTGCAGGTATCTACAGAGGCAACTATAGAGGCTTCCTGGTCAATGCTCAGAGGAAAGCGGGTGCTTTTTCTTTTCTACATTTAATTTGAAATAAAAAATAATAAAAAAGAACCTTCCCATCAGTCCAACCCAATACTTCTTTAGAGTCTTGAAGCTTCTAACTTTGCTTAAGCTTGAAAATCAGCAACCACAGCTCTGGCTGATAACACTGGGAACTGAGAGGATCTGGTACTTTGGAAAGATCAAGTGCAGAGACTCAGAATTTCCATCAGTGCTACAAGCCAAGGAAATTTCCTGACAGTTGCATTTTATATTTGGAATCTCACTGACCTGGAAAACAATACATGACATAAATATTCTGTGTATTCCTCAGACAGCTTCCTCACGGTCATCTCCACTACCAGCCCCAGTGCTCCCAGCTGCAGTCAGTGTATTCTTTTGCTCTCAATTTCTCTTCCAGAGCAATATTTCTCTGAAGCTATAATGTGACTTGGAACTCTTTTATGACCATAAGATTTTGTTCGCACCGTAATCTTTAACAGGTGCATTCTGAGACT
Source organism: Chloroceryle aenea (assembly GCA_013399075.1). Taxonomy (NCBI): domain Eukaryota; kingdom Metazoa; phylum Chordata; class Aves; order Coraciiformes; family Cerylidae; genus Chloroceryle; species Chloroceryle aenea. The sequence goes on from VWZY01005386.1 coordinate 28,314, forward strand.
AAACCCATTTTAGGAACGTGTCAGAGGAAGAGAGCTAAAATGAGTTGCCAAAGCTGCTGTCTGACCTTTAAATACATGCTCAAAGCTCCATCTCGGGGCTCTGCAGCTCCAAGGGCTTCCTTTTCTTGGTGCCAAAAGCAGAGTGTGCGGAGGTCAGTTCTGACCCCAGCTCCTCCCAGCAAGGTGCTGAGTCCACCTGCAAAAGCCAAGTGCTCTTCTGACACAGAACTGTGGCAAAGCTCTGCCTGTCACCAAGAACCTTTCCTGTACACGGAAAGGAAACGTTCAGGGTAAGCCTTTTCCTCTGGACTGTGGTTCCTCCTTTATCTTCTGAAGCACCTTCTGTAAGTAACCTGAGCTCCACAATTTTCCCTCTCAGTGTGAAAACACTAAAGCTCCACCAGCTTATAATCTGCTCCCTTTGCTGGGAGTCCCATCTCCAGGATGTGCTGCCGGGAGACGCTATCCCTGGGATAGGGTTTGGCATTCAGAGGTCTCGGCTGCCCACGGTTATGGTTGGTGAGGGGAATTCAGTTTGCAAAGCTGCTGAGAAAAGGAAAAGCTTTGGTGTGAGGGTGTGGGAGCCTGTGCCAGGCTGCCCAGAGAGTCTGTGGAGTCTCCTGCTCTGGAGAGATTCCCAACCCCCCTGGACCCTGTGCTGCTGGGCCCCCTGCTCTGGGTGCCCCTGCTGGGTGGAGCAGGGGGGTGGCCCCAGATCATCTCCAGAGGGTCCTTCCAACCCCTACCATTCCATGAAGTTAAAGGCTGCAAGCAAAAAAACCTCTGAAAATTGCAACTGGAAAACCTTTAGCAGCAGGCAAGCACAAGCATTGAAGCACTGTGCAACATTTGGATAACTAAGCCCCTTCTAAGCTGCATAAATACAATGACACGGCAATAGGGGGAGGGGTTTTGAGCACATCCTGCACTCTGGGTACACCCAGAGTTCCAAACTGTCCCTTGCATCTGACACACAGCAATTGATGGAACGTCTGAACTCTTACTTCTGAATTTCATTGTGTCTATGATCTACCGTAGGTGGGGAAGACTAAAGAGTAGGAAGCACTTAAGTCTAGAAAGAGCAAAGCAGAGCTCACAGCCTGGGTATGAGTAACCACATCGGGTGCAAAAATACAATTAGTGACACTGAGACTTAATTCCATTAATGGTAATTTATGAGTATGCACTATAATACTTTTGACAGCCTCAAACATCGTGTGATATGGCAGGTCTCTAAATTGTAAAGGAAGAGTATCTGAGTCGTTACAGCTCACTTGAAGGATTTTATTCTGTAAAATACAAGGATAGGAAAGTTTTTAGTGCACAGAGGATAATTGCTTATAAATGCCCAGTCAAACCATGTGGATATCTGCATTTATTAAGACACACGGCAGCTTTTCCAAACTACATCTCTTAATTTTCTAAAATAAATCCTCTCCCACCTTCCCTCTTTCCTCCCAGTGTTTAGGTCCTTTTTGCTAACAGGATGGCATTTTTTTTCCCTGTTGCTAGGTTGGTAGCCTAGTTTCTCAAGGAAAGGAAGCTTATGAGATCACACTGTCTGTGCAAGTGCCAGTCAGTCCCTCCTAAATAATTTTTTGAGCCTGTGAGCGGAGTTTGATCAAACTTGACAGGGGATGGAAATTTCAAATGTTTGAGCTGCCTACAAGTGCTGTGGAAGAGGCAGTGGAGAAAAACCCTGGGAGTGCATCCACCATGGGAACACAGCTGTATTGCGAGGCACCAGAGTCCACGTAGGAGACCATTTCCCCTGAACACCACGAGAGATACAATTTCACAGATGCAGCAGCTCACAAGATGACCTGGAGTATGGGCAAAATGTTCTTCTCTTCTTCTTCTGGAGCTTCCAGTTACAGAGTGGCAGGAAGAGAGCTCAGGAGGGACAGGCTGGCAGAGTGAATTTGGAGCTAATTGACCTCAGTACCCTCATTTGCACAATCCAGTTCACACAAAGGATGAGCTCCAAAGCTTCAGGCCACAGACTAACACAAGTGGAGCAAGTCCTGAGCTGGCACAGCTGCACTGTGGTCGGTGAAGCTGCTTTATAAAGGGTCATCATTTCTAAGCACGGTGTCCAGCTCGTTTTTCTTTGCATTTGTCTGCATTACAGTTGCTAATGGCAATCCGTTTAACATGAGCATGAGTCGGAGCACAAGCTAAAGACCATCAAAAGCTGTGCCTGGTGCGTGGGCTGCCTCTCGCTTATTCCCACTGCGCCTCTTCCTAGAAATCAGCCACTTCAGGACTGCCTGACTAGTGAGCCTGAACAAACTCCTAGCAGCTCCTTCTTAGCACCAGCAATGGAGAAAAACCAGCTACTCACACAGGTGGGGTTCAAAGAGAAGCTGAAATCCCCCTACTTGGTGGGGGGACAAAGATCTCTAACCACAGTGGACTTTAAAACAGAGACTGGGGAGTTGTGTAACTTTGTGTGTTCAGTGAAGTCCTGTTGTTTTTTCTCCTAAGTATTGGTGTGTCGGGTCTCTGATGTAGGTGGAGATCACTGACACCTAAAGAAAAGGGAGGGAAGGGAATAAAACAAACCTTTGATGAGCAGCAAAACAGGGAGCTCGCCAGCAGCGAGTGGTGTGGCTGAAGATGGACTGGAAGAAGGACAAGTATTGCAACTTGTCCTCAGTAGACTGGCCAAAGGCACAGGCTGAAATTCACAACCTGAAGCAGTTGCATTAGGTACACTCTTTAAAATGAAGCTTCTTCAGAGGGAGATGTGAGCCACAATTCTCATGGGCCCAAGGCTGAGTGCTTTCTGTTATGCAGCAGATCTATGAAGCCACGGGGAAGCATCCTTTACCTATTCCTTGTTGTCATTTCAATCCAGAAGTAGTTCTTCTGATGAAAGCTAAAAGATAAAGTAAGATTGTTCTAAATAATAATATCTGCCTCCTCATGTAGCTTTTTTCCCCCACCAAAGATCTCCAAGTGCTACTCCCATTTAATAGACAGTAGAAGGGCAGGTGAGGGAGATCAAAATAAATGTCTTTCCAACAGAACAAAAACCAGGTCTTGCATCATAGGTCTAGCAAATGGACAAGGGCACCTATTAAGCCTCAATAAAAAGCAGAGCTTAAGACAATTTTCTGAAGTATTGGATCCTCAAATGAGGCGTTACAAAACTAATGTGGCCAGTGCTCCACGCTAACAAAATGCATTCTGGGGTTTTATATCTGACAACATAATTTAGGGATTTCTTGGAATATGGGAAATTAAATGGGGCAATGGCTTTACGGGCATCATTCTTTCGGAAGAGCTGCCTGTGGCAGAGGGCTGGAAGATGGGAAGTGCCCCACAGGAGTGTGGGAATGGGTAAGACCTCTTGCTTTGGTCAGTCAAAATAAACTGCATTAAAAGGAGAGTAAATATTAAACTATCCATTTATGCAAGGCATCTCCTACTTAGGGTGCTACTGTTAGAAGCTCTGACAAAGAGATGGTATATTAGACATGTGATCTGACTCCTGAAGAGGTGCGTTTGGCAGAATTAAACCATGTACCTATTTAGTCCTAAAATAAACTTACTGATTGTGTCTGCAGCAAAACAGGTGGTTTAAGGAGGAATAGATCTGACTGAAACAATTCCTGTCAACGTCAGCAATGATTTAGTTTTGTTTTTATCTTGTTTTCTTTTTCTTCCTTTTTTTTTTTTTTTCAGTTTGGTTGGCTGTGGTTTGGTTTTGTTCCTTGCCTTAGAGAGCATCAGTTTGCATATCTAGTAGTTTATAAAGTGCTATAAAAATTGGTGATATTTCAGCAGTGCTGAAGGATGCACTGCCCATCCACTCTTAAGTCTGCTGGTTCAGAGCAAAAAAAAGGTGCCCTGTAGTGCTGATCTTCGTTGTTTGAGAGATTTAGTATGCTTTTCACAGTCCTTAATAAACTGATACAACAGACAAGAAAGCTAGAGGTGCAAAGTACCATGCACACACAAGTGCTTCGTATTTTGGTGGCACGAAGCTGGAGCTGGTATTTGGATAACAGCCCTGTCAGAGGCAAAGCTGAGCGTTCAAAATCCTTACCTAGGCAGAAAGCATGCTGGCTGCAGGGGATGCTTCCTCCCAGAAAAGGGCTGTGTAAAGAAGGTCAGGACTAGTCCCCTGCAGCAATGCTGTTTCTCTTGCTGAGGAGACTTCCAGCACCCGTGGGCATGGATTTCTGATGGTGAATACCAGCACTGATGGTCAGTCTCACCTTGACCTTCTGCAGGCTCAAGGAAATGGCCTCAAGTTGCACCAGGAGAGGTTTAGATTGGACATGAGGAAATATTTCTTCCCTGGAGGGGTTGTCCAGGGCTGTTCCAGGCTGCCCAGGGCAGGGGTGGAGTCCCTGTGACCCCTGGAGGGGTTTCCAAGCCCCCCATGGAGCTGTGGTGCTGTGGGCCAGGGGTCAGTGGTGCCCTGGCAGCTGGTTAACAGCTGGACTCGATGATCTTCAAGGTCTCTTCCAACCAAAACCTTTCAAAGATTCTGTATCAGTTTAGGACATAAACAAACAAAACCACCTAAAACAATAATAATAAAAAAGCTTGGGCTGAGGCCACAGGCTGGATTTCTGATCGTTTGAATCATTTAAATCCATTTCTGCAGCATCTCCTGAAAGGCAAAGCCCATGCCAGCACAGCCTGCATGTCCATTAGCAAATCCCTAGCTCGGGAGTATGGAGCTCTGAGCAAGCTCTTCCAACACAGACCCACCATGGGGATTTGAGGAGAAAGAAACAGCCAATAACTCACTAAGTACAGTGCCCTGTCTCTTCCACATCACCTCCAGCTCTTCTTCGTACTGGTGGAACTGGAAAGCAGAAGATCCTCAGCCCAAAGCAAATGAAAGCCCCTTGTTGGGCCAGCCCTGGGCCTTGGGTTGAAACCGTCCCTCGGGAGAGACAGCAGCCAGCTGGTGTTTGCCAACCAGCATCAGTGGTGGAGCAGCTCTTGCAGACAGCTAAAATTGCATCTGGTTTTGTAACAGGCTCCTGTAAAATCCTTATCGCTTTGCTTGCCCCCCCCCAAAAAAAAAAAGAGAAAAAACAACCCACCCAAGCCCACTCCTTTGCCTTGTGATGAAGAACGAAGTGGCATTGAAAAATAACCTGATTTGCCACCTCCTCCCGCGATTCCTGCTATCCACCTCCTGCTAGCAGCAGCCTGGGAGCAGGAGCTGCAGCTAAGGCAATGGAGAGGGGGAAAAGCTGGAGGAGGAGGAAGAGGAGGGAGGGGCAAGGCAGAGAGGCTGCAAAACTAGAAAGCCAGGGCTATTCCTGCTGCCCAGCCTGGAGGCACCACCTCTGCATCAGGCAGGAGTAAGAGAGGGAGAATCTGGCTCTCTGGATTTAACAAACTCACTTGCCTTTAATTGGGGCCCTCAGGCAGTGCTGTAGTGCACCTAATGGCGCTAATTATTAATGAATAGGAATGGGTGATGAATAGGAAGGCTGAAATGGCCTCTGTCTCCTTGGGTTGTCAGCCCTTCAAAAGCCTTACTGGATTTCACTGGGCAGGAAAGCAACTGCACAGTTTTAAACAGGGCTGGGAGACTCACCAACACATTGGTCTCTGGAGCGTGCAAACCAGCGAGGGACCAACAGTGTCCTGCAAGAAATGGAGACTGCACCTTATTTTTATACCATCCCTCCACGAGAATCAACCTCTTTGCCCTTGTAAGCAGCTTCTCAGTTTCGTGTATCCTGGCTCAAGCTTTTGCTCCAAGCACAGGCCCACTCCACCTCCCTGTTCCAGCCTTTGAATAGGAGCAGATGGGGAAGGGACTTTTTTTTTTGGTTGGTTTGTTGTGGTTTGTTGGGTTTTTTTTCATGCCTTTAAAGCAGAAATAATCAACTGCCACCACCTCAGCCCAGTCCTGGCACAGCCTCCCCGCGTCGGAGGGCAGCCCAAGCGGGGAGCGAGGCTGTGAAAAGGTGAAGGTTGGCAGAGAGCTGCTGATTGCCAAGCCCAGGTTCATCCAGCACTGACGGGGAAGGAAGGAGCCAGATTTCTGTGGCCCTCCAGGGACTCCAGGGCTTGCGTGCTCAGTCAGAGCTGGGCACAGGAATTAGGGCAGCAGAGCTGCAATGGCTGCAACCTTCCCTGATTATCCAGACAGCAAGGAAGGCACTGGCTTGGCTTTAGTTTCAGCTGTGGTTGTTTGGTTTTGGGTTTGTTTTTCCTGTTGATCTGTGTTTATGCTTTTTTTTTCCCTTGTCTGTCTGTGTACTTTTTTCCTGAAGGAGATGACAATTTTACTGTGCTTACAATCAACATTTAAATGCTTTCTGTTGTATTTTTTCCTTTCCTCAGTTCACCAGCTCACGTTTGCCCAGGAGTTAAGGGGTGTTCAGAGGCCTGAACCTCTCCAGCTTTTGCTCTAAGCAGCTGCTGCCTGGAGCAGTGGGACCAGCCCTGCACTGGGACCACACCAGCCTCCCTCTGCAGCCCTCTCCTGCCCGCCCTTCCAAACCCTACAAGGTGCAAGGCAACAGGAGGTAAACCGAGTAAGTTCTGTCCCTTTCTGGGACTTAGGGAAGAGTTTATGATTCCTTGGCCACAAAACAAGGCAAGCCAGAGCAACCATCCCTGGCTTAAACCAGAAATGGACTATTGCACTCAGGCTTCAGAAATAACCCCGAATGGGGACCGACCGATGGCTCAATGCATTGAGAGGCTCTTCCAAGATGAACGGGGGGAAGGAGAGGGGCAGTTTGTTGGCTCCTAATGTTCCTCGGAAAAAAATACTGAGCTGCCGATGGTGAGAGCCCCGGTTGCCCGGGAGGGGAGCTGAGCCGGCGGGACCGGGGTTTGCTACCGTGGCTGCAGCCTGTGCGGGAAATCCCGGGGGTGCAATGCGGGTTTTGGAGCAGCAAACACCTCCTTGCAGCCTGGGGATGCCCGGTGGGCGGCCTGCGCCCC
>VWZY01005391.1:0-38853 GCA_013399075.1 Chloroceryle aenea
TGCTTTTTCAAACCATTACATGGAGGCCCATGGAAATGCACTTCTGCTACAAAGTCAGCTGTGCTTGGGACAGAAAAGAATACTGAAGATGCAAACTAGAGCCAAAGGAGAAGATACCATGGTATTTTCCTTAAGAATATAACATGTAGGAGTGTTAGGGTCCTGATGGCAGTATAGGGGTGTAGACTAAAACAAATGAAAATCCAACCAGGTGATGATTAGGGATCCATTTTTTAAATTAACTTGGTCACAGCACAAGCCAGCAAGGGTATACTTTTCTATGCTTAAATAGTTGCTAAATATTTGAGGCAGTCTTTCTGTTAACTGAGGTAACAAGAGCCAAAAAAAATGCATGCATTTCTAACCTGTCAGAGTAAGGTGTGAATTATCCATCTAGATTAGCATCATAGGGGCCTAAGGAAATCATGACCACCTGTGGTGGTTTGACCTTGGCTGGATTCCAGGTGCCCATCAAGCCAGTCTCTCACACCCCTCCTCCTCACAGCTGGACCAGGAGGAAGAAAATAAGATGAAACTTGTAGGTTAAGACAAAGGCAGTTTAATGAAAAGCAAAGCAAGTCCATGTGCAGAGAAGCAAAAGAAAATAAGGATTTAGTCTCTACTTCCCATCAGCAGGTGATGTCTGGCCCCTTTTCTGGGAAGCAGGGCTCCAAATATGTAGTCGTTTCTCTGGAGCACAAGCTGACGACTCCCCTGCCTCCTCCTTTTCCTGGCTTTTATAGTTCAGCTGATGTCATATGGTATGGAATATCCCTTGGGTCAGTGTGGGTCAGCTGTCCCAGTCATGTCCCCTCCCAAGATCTTGTCCACCTCATCCCATTACAGGGAGGGGAATGTTGGAAAGCCAGCTTTGGTGCTGCGTGAGCTCTGCCCAGCATTATCCACAGCACCAGTGTGTTATCAGCACCTTTCCAGCTCTGAATGCAAAGCATAGCACTGGGAGGGCTTCTATGGGGAAAATTAACTCCAACTCAGTCAGAGCCAACACACCACCCTTCTTCCTCATGGACAGAAATAAAGGGAAAGGACTCCTTACTGTGTTTGTCATAGGGGATGAGGGAAGACAGGGATCTTGCACTATATCACAGAATCACAGAATGTTCAGGGTTGGAAGGGACCTTGAAAGATCAGCTAGTCCAACCTCCCTGACAGAGTAGGATCACCTAGAGTAGGTCACACAGGATCACATTGTCCAGGAGGGTTTGGGATGTCTCCAGAGAAGGAGACTCCACAACCTCCCTGGGCAGTCTGTTCCAGTGCTCTTTTACCTTCAATATATCTTCACACTGATTAAATAAATGGAGAAAATAGAATTTGGTGTCAGTGTGAGGGTAAGTAGAAGGGTGGAGAGTACTGCTAAGAGCAGCAACACATTCTGGCTGAACTTCTCAGCAGGAGGAAAGGTAGCCTTCAGACCCTCCCTTATCATCACAAAGGCAGAAAAGCACTGCAAATAGCTGAAGTGTAGCTTACCCAGGAAACACATTCTGTCCCCTTTGGAAATACCACATATCCTTAGTGTCAGGCACTGCAAACTACAAGAATGAACTGTGGATATCTGCAGATGTTACACAAATGTGCAAAAATTCATATTACTCAACGTGGCACTCCAGGCACACACATAAAATATTAAAAAATGTCTTTCAACAGCAAACTTGATCTAGCAAAACTCACCAGAGATGAAAATAAAAACTACGTGGTAACAAACATGCACTGAATGCAAAGGTCCTGTTATGTTCACAGAAGGTTTGCGCTGCATAAAAACTCCAAGAACTCAAGAAGGAGGAGTTAAGTTTCTTTCTGGTGAGTGTTGACCTTTTTCTTTGTAATAGTTTACAATTTTCATTGAGCTACTCAAGTATAGTCATCTTTGTTAGTCGGTAATCTCCTAAACCCCTGTGAGCAAAACTCTTAAGTAATAGGGACAGAGGTTTTATCAGAGTGCTCAGAAATATTATTTGTTCTATGGTGTTAATTTTCCAATTTTGTTTGGGAGCTGTTTGTTTTCTACCTCTGGAAAAAAAATATTTACTTAAAATCTGCAGCATAGTTGGGTAGCAGTCTTCCTTCAAATTAAAATTATTTACCCTCAGAGAATTTTTGTAAATCTTTGGAAACTAATTTGAAATGCCCTGCTCTGGAAAATCCCTACTGTTCTCGTGGAACACACAATTATATGAAAAAACCCCACCACTTCTAAAATATCATAAACTAATGCACAATAAATGGAACAAGCTTTTTTCTTTCTACGGGCCAAATCCTTGGCTTGTGCGAATTGATACAACTTCCATGTGTTCAGAATGTACCAATTTATCCTAACCAACCAACTGTTTTCAAAATCTGAATGTCCTGAGCCATACATTTAATTTTATTATATTGTGAATAAGTAGTTAATTAGCATATTCCAAACCCCAGCCTGATGGAAAACCTGTAGAAAGAAGTTGCCAATTACTGGGCTAGGTTAGTCAACATTAAATTTATGTGATGTTTCATCCTACACCAGGTAGAGCATTCAGAAAACCAATGAAGTAGGTATTTTATTTTATATAGGAACAATGTGTTATAGAAGTAATGCCATTCAGGATAAACAAAAATCTGCACCATTCATCTTCTGCCAGTGCATCATTTTCAAAGATCATAAGCTTTATATATAGTATGAGTGTACTACTCAGCCTTGTTTATCTCTTTTTTTTTCCTATTTACTATCCCCAGCTCTTCTTTTCTTTTCTAAATGGACATCCTTGGCATTCCTTTCACCCTCCATTGATCTGTATCTATAGATATGTCTTCCCTGAGATTTATACTTCTTTCTTCCTCTTCTTGGTGTGTTAGTACATCTCATATGTACAAGCGAAAGTGAGATTTTTGTCTTCCCAAACAGTTATTACTGTTCCTAGACACAAATAATAAATCTATCTATAATATTAATATCATATATAATGAACTATAAGCTTGCTTCTTGCAAGTCCAAATTTCATTCCTTTTATTCTTAGTTGCTACTCAACCCTAAGATTTTATGGAAAAAAGTAATTTTTTCCAATTCACCAAATTTCTCTTGTGACCACCTGGAATGCATGAACTGAAAGTATGCTCTTAGCAGAGAGGAAGTTTGTGAAGTTCTCTGTAGTCTGCTGCAAGAGATCAGTTCTTTATTTAATCATCATCTTTATCACTCTTCTCAAAAGAAAATTGTCCAAACAGCATTTTGAGAATCCTTTTTCCAAGGATCAACGATCATCTTTTCTAAAGTCATAACTTCAGCTGCAGATTGCAAGATTGTAAAATCATTAGGGACCTTTGCTTGATTTAATGCTCCTTGTAAGCTCTCTGACTTCAGAGTTCATTAAGCAGTTCATCAATGAAATGATGTTACAGTTGATGAGAGGTCTTCATTAAAAACTTTGTAATTAAGTCCTTATAATTTTAGGGGAGAAATAATTTTTTTCTCTGCCTGTTAAAGAATGAATGATTTGTAAAATTCCACTTGGCCTTTCCTGAGCAAGCTCAGAGTATGAAAAAAATATTTTAGTTTATTAAATTCTTGGCATACTTATTTTGCAATCGTTGAAAATGGTTTTACCTATTTAAAAAACTATCAAAATGAACAAGCCAATTCCTCACAGATTACTTTTTTAACTTATTTAAAAAGATGCTAAACTGTAAATGAGAGCATTTATTCTATTTAAAAAAAAATACAGTTGGCAGACAGTAAAAACGTGAGTAATACGGTAATGAAAGCAAAGCATACCAACAATGAGAATCCATGCCAACAAATCTAGCACTCTACTCAGTGAGATAATTATTCATTTGCATGTGTTGTGTATTATATACATCAAAATACAAAGTCTTGGCAGATTTGACCGTAAAGCACTAACAATTAATCATAATTTGTGAACTCATTGCAAAACCTCTGTTCAACAATGTCAGCTCTGTCTTAAAAGAACAAGCAGTAGCTCAAACCAGCCATAGGAAGACATAGGAGAAACAAATGGGATTTAGGTGTCTTCTCATCAGAAGTCAGAAAGGCTTTTATACAAAGGTGCTGATGCCTTGGAAAAATCTTTGAAGAATTTAAGTAGTGTTACACTAATGCAACGTTTAAATCATGTTCCAGACCTTGAGGTTAGACATCACCAGACTGCACAAACAGGAGTAACCATGTCACTCGTTAGCTAATGTGGATTAGCTAATCCCAAATTTTGATAAGACTAAGAGGTTTTTGTTAAATCCTGGTTTAAGTATGAATGAGTCGAATGGATATGTGGCTGGCTCACTTTACATGCTCTTGAGTCTAGGGGCTATATACTCACAATTCCACTTGTGCCAACCAGTATATGAATTCAGAGTAACATTGAATTTGGGAACTTTTATAATTTCTTATTATTCTCCATGACTCCCTCTTAACTTTATAAGAATTTTACCTCCCTATTTATTGCTTGCACCATTACTTTACACACAGAGTGTCTAATACATTGGCCCAGGAGCTACTGCAGCTATTATTACATCCATGACACGTAACTAAACATAACTGCAAATCAGCTCCTTCTTTGGATTCAAATAGGGAAATAATATGGGAATAGTTTTCTCAACAATATCATAATATGCATCCCTTCCAATAAGAGCAAAATTCATCTAAGATCAAAGACCTTATATATGCCTTTTCAAGGGAAAGACCAATTTCAGTGGTTTGTCCTTAAAAAACTGGTGAACCTAATGAAGTCTAGAAAGTGGTGTGGGATTTGCCACCAGAGCAATTCTGTGACATCTGTTAGCTTTGAGGCTCTGCATTTGCAGGGAATGAAGTAACTGATAAGCTCCTTCTCACTCCTGACCTTGAACAGTAACTTGCAGGTCACCATGGCATACAGGTCCCTAGGTTACCTTCACACAGCAATAACGCACGTAGCCTTTATTCACAGTGAGAATCGCACAGAGATGCAGACATAAAAGGTAAACTTGCCATGAAAATCAGTGGCATACTGCACAGACAGAATTGAAATAGATTGAGACGAATACGTATCAGGCTTTGTGTGTTGCCTTTTTTTTTCATGTCATGAGGAACTTTTAAATTTATTTTCTTCTATATCAATGTAGTAAACATGAACTTCATCATGTTTGTAATGATGCAGGTTTATTTGGAGAATCTCTCATTTCCAAAATGAACCAATTAACGATAAGCTGAATATATTTCTGTAATCTGGTCCTGTTTGTATAGTGTTTTGGCTAATATCAGAACAGCAATAAAGCTTGAAATAAAAATGAACAAATTAAAAATTCATAAAGCAGCTGTGCATTCCTAAAATAGATGAGAGGAAATTTGGAATTTCAGTGAATGTTTGAATCCAGTTGTGATTTGGGATCTGATTTCATTTTATACTTGTAAATCCAATGGTGTTAGTGTCCCAGAGCCATAGCTCTTTGAATGAAGGGCATGTTTTGGATGTGATTGAGTTTAAACTTCTAGGAGTGTATGTATTATATGGGGTAATTAAAAGAGCAATACTCTCATATAAAGGATTTTTATGGTCATATAGATCTGCCACCTGAAATGTGAAGCCTGAAAAATCATAGCTATTTATAGCTATTTATTGTATCTGCATGCTGTGAAATACCTTAATCTACAGCCTTTTCTTAAGGATGTATGGTAAGAATGGTACGTACATCTGAAGACTAAGCTGATTATAATAGACGTGAAATAGTCACTTTCAAAGATGCCTATATAAAGTTGATGCTTTCTTTTGGTGTAATTATGAACATTAAGAATTTGTAATAAGCACCCTAGATACTGAAATAAGAATGCAATACTTACAGATTGTCCTGAGGTGACCCAATACATAAGTGAAGCCATTATGTTTTATACTCACATGGAATATTTAGCTCATGGAAGCACCTGAACCAAACAATTCATGACCTTGTTTTTCTTCTCTTTTGTGTTTTCTTGAGCCAGTCCTGAATTTCTCTACCAAAGTACTCTTGTATAATTTTGAAAGTTTCTGACAGTCTTCCCAGTTATTCTTCTACTTCCAAAAGTGTTATGTTTTAAACAAAGGAATAAAACCCTCATGCACTAAGCAGCTAAACAATTAAAGACACTGTGGAGAGAAGCCAATAGCTTAGCTTTCTTCCTGCAGTTGTAGATGAGAGTTGGAAGGTGTTCTTGTGTGAGAGCTACAGTGTTGAACATTAAGTAGCTGTATCTAAAAATATGTGAAAGAAGCAAAGGTCTTTCAGGCAAATTATTAGTAATTTATTTCTATTTAAATGAGGGAAGCAATCCCATCATCTGTCACACAAAAAATCCTTTACTTCAGTAAGAGAGATCATAACTCACAGACAAAATAACTACATTATTATCAGACAGCCATTTATATTTGAAAGTAAATAGGAAATAAGTAGCAGTGACACTACATAGCATGCCTGGGTCTGCAAAATAGAGAAATAATTATGTTGCAAGAAGTTAATACACTATTGTGGAAAGAAATCTAATCTGAGTAAGAAGAGAGTAAAAACTTGTCTTTTTCATCACAGTAACTGATTACATATGTAAACACCCAGAAACTTATCAAAGTGCCATCATAAGACTCCTTTTGCTTCAGTATATTTTCAACAATGTATTATTGATCCATGGAAATCTTCATGCATTTAAAATTAAACAAATGCTAAAATGTATTCAAAATGGAATGGAAAACTATATATAAGATATAGTAACATCATCCTATACTCAGGTTCAACCCAGCTGTAGAATTACTTTTTGCATAAAATGCAGCAAAAGGAGTCACTACCCACAGTTTTACAGAAGTCAGAAACTAGGCAAAACAAACAAAGCAACCCTAAAACCACAAAATTCTAAAGTTTTTCAAAGTCAGGCTGGATGGGTGCTCTGAGGAACATGGTCTAGTTAAAAATGCTTCTGCTCACTGAAGAGGATTTGGATCGGATGACCTTTAAAGATCCCTTCCCACCGAAACTGTTCTATGATTCTATGATTGACCATGTTAGACTGAAACTGATGTGAGTCAGTATTTTTTATTTTCTATTAATTAACCTCTGAATATTTTTCAAATGACAAGTTCTTAGTTTTACTTCAGAGAGCTGTTGGTAAGTTTAACGTTCTTTCATTGTGAATGTCAACAAGTTCTCTCCCTTCAAACCCTCAACAGCAATTGGTCAGTACTTATATCGTTTCATAAGCAAAATCTTGTTCACATATTTCATTTGAGTGCAGCCTAACATCAGTAGACATCCTACTACAGAAACTCCTTCAACAATGATAACAATAGCAGTAAATATGCTTTTACTATGTTCTCCTATTTGCTTCTCATATTTCTGTCATATGTACATTTTAACCATTTTGGTTACTGCTAGCAATGTCTGAACTTTCTTGGCTATACAGACTAGTGACTTCATTTTACAGCAACTGAAGTCAGCACTGATCATAACATTATGTTTTCATATCATTAGCACAACTTTATATATGACTGTTTATAATTCCAGATATCAAAATAATTTTGTTATTCAGCTCATATATCCTGATCAAAAATTTAATATCTTCTGCTCTGTTCTCCTAATCAACTCTACCTTCATATGGATAAAATGAATATACTTATGCTAAGCTTCATGTTATACCAAAATTTTCCCTGTGTGCTTTGTTGTAAGACACTTCAATAAATTCAGCTGAAGTAAGGATGATACAGCCTATACCTAATTTTAAAAGCATGCCCTTGGGCATAACTTGTAGTTACCTAAGGCTGGAATAACTTTACTGAGATACTTCATAATTGCCTACTCTGGTGGCAATTTTTTGTACCTCAGCTGACAGATTAAATTTGTGTCCAATACACAAACACAGAGTTGTTCAAGTGTCACCAATCCCATGTTCCTCAATAGCAGCTAGAATTACTGGGAGACCTATCTGTGCACACCTTTGGTAAATAGAAAGAATTGACTGTAGGTTCTTGAACTGCTTCTTGAACTCCTGGAATATTACAAGTAGCACAGAAGTGATTTTTTTTTTTTCTCTATAAGTATTAGTTTAGATATTTGCAAAAAAAGCTAAAACCAATCAACCAAACACACCCTCCCCCAAACAAATAAGAAATCAACCCCCAAAAAACTTTTTTTTTTTGTTCAAGATTCAATATTATTGCACTTGGATTTGTTTTATTTCAGTTTTCAGTGAAGGGCAAATCATTTTTGTTGAAAGCCATGTTCCATTTTGCAGAACATTTTTTGCCAGCTCCAGCTGAAAATGAACAGAAATGCTCTCCCAGCCCCTGGCTCTTTAGCATATTAGCCATAAAAGCATCACAGCAGACTATGTTAATGAACAAAAAATTGCTTTGACCAAGTGCAAAGTCCTGTTTTCAAAAGCCTATAACTCAAGTAAATCAAAACAATTTTTCACTTAATTTCAGCTTTTAACATCTCTCCATTACAGGTGTACAGATGTTCAAAATAACACTAGTGCCTCTTTCATAACAAGAAATGTCTATTTTCCCACGCTCATGCTCTGAAATGAGTTTTTGATCAAACATTTAAAAAATTCTTTTTGGGTAGAAACCAAACAAGGACTACTCCAGCCCAAAGTTGATAGAGGAGTTTGAGAAAAACTGAATAAAAAGAGTCATTATGCTGCCTCAACCAAAGCTTCAGTTTGCAGTATAATCAAATAACAGACTGTTATAAATAAAGTGAGATTACCTGAGGTATGTGCTCACTGTAGATAGAGGTAGAATTAAACATAAGTCTTTATCAAAGTATAATATTAATCCAGTGTTAAAAGTTACAGAATTCCTTGTCAGGAGGGGTTACCCGTGGTGCAGTTATCTGCACAAAAGGTTCCCAAAGTACCTGCCTATTCAACCCTTACCTGAAGACACTGAGAAAAAATGTGCAAAAATTCTCCTTGAGTTCTCATGAAAAGTTTAACAAGGCAAAATTAATTTGATATGAACTCAGTAGTATTTTGTTTTCATATTTGGTTATTTCAGGGTTTCTTTCCATCTTTTTATTTTAACATATTTGGTTATTATATTCCCTTTTGGGTTTAAAAATAAGGTGAAAATTAAGAGGTGATAGCTGAGAAATGTACTGACTATAGTGGTGCTAATTAGGAGCTTTTGTGCTGTTTTTTTCTTCCTGTTGCATTCATAAATCACCTGTAATAAAGTCTGCATCAAAGTCCATCAATCTAAAAACAGAGTCAAATTAAAAAAGTCTACATTAACTTCCATCCAGAAAGTACAAATAACTTCTCAGCAGACCTACACAGGCATGTTGCTGACGTACATGTATACCCTTAGTGAACTCACACTTTCTCTGAAGTGCTATAAACTTTATGCCAAAGTAAGTGTGATGTTCGAGATTGTAAGAAAAGAGACCCCAAATTTTGAAATGCCCCAAAAAACCAAAACAAACTCAGAACCCCAACCTTGCATGCTTTCAGATGATGATAAATGATCCTAAACACTTGTAGTTCCACCTATACTACACTGCCAAGTAGCAGTGACTTTATCGTGTCCATTGGTGACTAAGGGAATATTTCTGCTCCAAATTCAGACAAGGTTAAGGTTGGTACATTGTGAGCTTGCTCACACTAGTGCTGAATTTAGCTTCTTGTGGCGTCAGAACCTATGACTGGTTTCACCAGACTTAGAGTACCTCCCTACTCACTGTGCATATTCCCAGAAAGAACTTTGAATCAGGCTGAGTAAGTACAACATGCATGCAGAGAAAACTCTTGAAAGTAAGAAAATGTCAGATTACAGAACTCCTCTTAAAGGCACCTCAGTGCCCACACAACATATTTCTACTGACATGAGTAGACTTCACACCTCCCTACAGAACTTCCTTCTGCCTCCCAAATATAAGAGATCCCATGCAACTCATTAATTTCACACTATAGAACCCCCACACTACAAGCCTAGCTCAACACTGATTACTTCATAAAGTTAGTAAGGTCAAGATGATGTGTATGTGTGAGATTTTGAAATAAAGAGGTAATGAGGGTGTTTGAATTTTATTTATGCTTCAGATTTGTAGTTCAGAGCTGTCCAATTGCCAGCATTTTTTTAAACTTTTTTTTTTAATAGAATAACATGCAGGATCTATTTCTAATTCTACATTCCAGACTACCAGCTTCGAGAAGATATTCTGCATTTGTACTGCAAGTGAGGTAGCAGAGCCATTGGTCTAAAGACTAAATGAGGATACTAGTAACTGAGAAGAGTTGTTAGGTTAAGTATATTAATTAAAATATGCTGGACAAACACATGCACAATTTTAAAATGGGACAAACTTACTACTTGTTTTCTGCTGGGTGTCTTTTGAAAACATCTGCTGCCTAATGAGAAAAAAATTAACATAATTTGCTAAGGCAGTTAATTCCTGCATCTTCCGTACACTACATTGTAGTACTACTACCTCCTCTTGTTGCTGTCACCTGATATCTATATGTATGAAGCAATCCAGAACACATGCTTCATAGCAGCAGTTGCTCATGTATATTCTGCCCTAGAGTAGGTAGCTCACATTAATTTTGAATGAAAATGTAAACTTAATGAGAAATAAAGTAAGCAGTAATTAAATTTTAATCATACAGTCACCTGAATGTTTCTATTGCTTAATAGGCAAACTGGTTCCTTAGACTCAGATTAGCAAAGCTATTTAGGATCTTCTGGATACAGAGAGGCACCAGGGAAATTTACAAGTTTACATAATCACTCAGACACTTTTGTAAACCCTTCTCATCTGCATGCCTAAATAGCTTTGAAATTCTGGTTTCATCCTTTTTCTGGATTGGAACATCATCTTTGTTGATAAAGGCTGAAGAGGCAAAGGAGAAGACCTATTTAGAACTATGACTAACAGAATGAGGGAGATAATTTGTCATCAGAAACCTCTAAAATGCTAGACAAGCTAAAATTTTATGCAAAGTTATCATGTCCTGCCATCACCCAGACCTTTGAGACATTCCTGAAATTATTCAATTGCTTTTTGTTTTTTAATTGAATGTATCTCTATACTTATGCTATGACCATTCCATCATCCCTTCTTTCCTTGCAGAAATCTATAGTTCATTTTTCTCCCTTAACTCAGATTTTCCCTTGTTCCGTCTTGGGTCCATTGCTTCTTGTCCTTCTACTCTGCATTCCCAAGAAGGGTCAAATTCTGGTTTTGGACAGCAGAAATATCTCCCCTGAGCTTTCTCTTGTTCATGCTGTACAAGTCCATTTCTCTCAGCTTCTCCTTTGAACACAGGGTACTCCAGACCCCTTATTGTCCTGTCAGACCTCCTTGGAATTGCTCCAGTATGTTGATGTACTACTTATCTTGGGTAGACTTGTTCACTTGGGCATGGAACAGCATGGATAAACCAGTTTGAGACTGGTACATCCTAATAGCTGTGTGTTACTGGAGAAAACTTGTCTAGGACTTGCTCAGGCATCTCTCCACTGAAGATTACTTCTACAGTCTCAGTCAGAGACACTTCGGTTGTGGTGAACTAATCTGCTTTCCTCTGCTCAGACTGTTTACGTTTCTGGTTTTCTTTCAAATCAAATTCTAATCAGTTCAATGGGTGGAATTGCATACAAAGCAATTAGATTTAGGCTTCACAGAGAAAATGTGCAATCTGACACTAAATTAGGACCAAGCACTGTCTCAGAACCTCATGAGGAAAAGAATACGTCACTGCTACCCTAGTCAGTGTCCCAGGAAGGTACTCTGAGGCAATGCTCCCAGACATTAGGAAGAAAAACATGTTAGGGACAGTCTCAGTCATGGTTTATGAAAATCTGAGGTAATTATGAAGGAGAATAATTAAGGCAGAACTTCTATTTAAAAATGAACAATATTTTTGTTTCAAAAACTTTCACACCTTAATCACAGTAAACCTCTGAAGATTTTACCTTGAAAAAAATGAATCAACATAGCAAACCAATTATTGGTTGCAGAATCCAGGAAGAAATTTTCTTTAAGGATGATCTGAATGAAAGAAGAATGAGATCTGGATAGCATTTATCATTTTAGTCTGCAATTTTTCCACATCAGTCTCTGCATAAGAAATGTAATCATAACTTTTATCCCTTGGTCAACTCAAAACTGGTTCCTCCTCAGCTTACCTCTGTTAGCCTCAAACTAAGAATGCATAAGCTTGACAAGCACCTGTAGTATTTCATAAAAGAATCACCTTGTCCCATTTCTGCATCCAAGGATACCTGGGTGAAACAGGCCCTCATCGCAACAGGGTAAATACACAGTTTGGCATTCTAATTGGATTTTATATACTGTCAGAAGAGCACTCTTTTTTAAAAAAATGTAAAATGTTTAAAAAATGCATGTTAAAATTTGCAAACCTCTGAAGGTATCAAACAATTTCCAGTCTTTTCATTATTAAAAAGCATCTGTTGTGATACATGGCAGATGTGATACTTAGGTGATTTTCCGTGGTTTCCAAATCTTCCTTGATTTTCAACTGCCTGGTCCCACCTTTGTGTTTAAGGGGACTCTTGCTATTTGGATGTCTTGGTCTTAAAATTGTATATCTTTGTATTTTATGAACTAAGACCCCAAATGCTCAGTTCAGTCCTCAGTGCACATCTCATTGTATGCTAGCCACTGACTCTCTGTGGCAAGTATATATATATATGGCAGTGATATAGATAGGGGCAGCATTGGCAGGTCTTACTTTCACACTTTGTTCTGCTCCACATGTTCTAGGTGCATCACTACAACTATTCTATGCATATCCCCCTTCAGGAGGAGATGCTGCAAGCCTTTCCCTGTTATTTGCAGTATGTTCAGGCAATGCAGCACCATAAATAACTGTTCCCACTGTGACACAAATATTTATTTGCTTTGGACCTCTGGATTTCTTCACACATGCTTTCAGGTTGAAATCTTAAAACATATTAATATTTGAAGATATTTAACTTTAAAATAAGAGGTCGTAAGTAGCTATAAATTAGAAAAGAAATTATTCTTCTTGATAAATCATGCTGAGTAGACTGTTCCTTTTCCCCAGATAGGCCATGTAATTAGACACTGAAAATGTGTTGTATACAGTGAGGCTTTCTATTCTAAAAATGTGAGTCTGTTTAGACACCCGTACAGAGTCTACAGGGGGTTATTTCCTCCAAATTGCCATTCAGCAGCATCTGAGGCACAACTGACCTCCTACACTGGCAGCACTGTACATGGTGTCAGCAGTAGTGAGCACTAACACTTTTGCGAGGAGAACTGAAAACAAACACTGCAACTGAAATTGTAGAGGAAGGTAGACAGTGAGCTTGGAAATGGCATGAGATAAAGTTACTCTGGAGCAAAGCAGTGAAATTATGTGTGTTTGGGCTATTCTTAGAAACTTCCAGAAGTGCCTAATGACACTTTTTCCTAAATATGCAAGGGAACGGTCAAATTTTAGGAATTTACACTTCATACTAATGAATAAAAAGAATATGCATTTATTTTATTTTCTTATATTATATCTCCCTCCTTCCACCCAAGAGGGCATTAAAATGAATTTTTTAGGAGTCCTGTGGATTTCTTGATAATGTAACTTTTCCATCATCATTTGTCTCCTAATTGTAGCTCTCGGAAGTTATCTTCTGATCACTGTAGATCTCCACTAATTCTCTTTCTATAGTTTTCCTGCATTGAAATAAATTTCTTCACTAACATGTACATACTATACTCTATAATAACTACTTTAAAAATTATATAATTTCATTTGTGTATAATTATTATTTTTCATTTCATTTATTTACACGGACATATGTTAGAGTCCAAACCAAATAAAAGAGGCCCCGCTAGTCTAGGGCCTTTTCAAACATATGTGACAGCGTATCCCTTCTTCAGAAAGGATGAGAGCTCTAAACTAAAGGCATTAAAACCTGGAATATGAATTGCCAGATAAAGAACTGGAAACAACAACAGTGAAAAAGGACAGAGAACACACTGGGTGTTTTTTATTCTAAGATCTGCTTTCTTGTAGAGGCAGACACCTTCTGTGTGTAGCTCTGACATGGAGGAAGCACAGTAACAGCCAGTCCTAACACTATCCATGGAGTGCAGGGGAACAGATAGATTTTCCAGACTGGAAACCAGAGACCCTTCCTGAACCACTTGCAGTGCCTGTACAGCTGCCATGGGCATTCAGATGACAATCTTTTCCACACCTGCCTTAATTCTGTAGCAGAAAACCTTACGTTGAGTGGATTGGATTCAGCTATTGGTCATTAACGGGGTCATCCTCTAACAAAAACTTTTTGAAAACACAGATACTTTGATTAGATATTTTACTTACTGGGCTTGATGTGATCTTTATCAGTCTGTGGAAGCAACAGCTAAGGCAATTAACATTGATGTCTGGTATTCTGGTAATTCTCCTGAGAAAGACATGTGCAACATCCACGCTACATAGTTTTTTAAGCTTTGACAAATATGGTGAGTCAAACCTGATGGTTCACTCCAGGCACAACTGAGTTTTTTTTAAGGAGTGACTGTTTAAATTTGTATACCACACCCTTCATATCAAGGGGAAGGCCCTGCCTAAGTGTAATGGTTAATCCTAATGTTTTAAAGATAATGCTACTTTACCCTAAGTACTTAAAGTGTTCTAGTTTACTCAGTACAATACATAGGTGTCATAGTACCTACAATATACACAGGACTATTATATATTACCATATATACACCAATTACCATCAATTAAATTATATCTTTGTGAGGTGTTTTATTTTCTGTGGTTTCAGCTCTGAACTTCCCACTTAGATAAAAACGACTTCTGTAGCTGTTGAGATTTCTGCTAAAATAAGTATGACAAAAACAGGCAGTCATGCTTACCACAGAATTAGTCTGTAGAATGCCAAGGTTGATTTTTGATATTAATACAGTGCTAGAGTGCTTAAATCTTAATATTCTACCAATGCTCTTTGCTGATGGTTCTTGCATACTGTTTATGGCCTTTATAGCCTGAAACAACAGAGGAGATTAAATAGTTACTGACTTTGAGTATTGCCAGAGAGGTACAAAGATATGAGGGCAGTTCTGCCTTTTAGTATTCGTGCATGCTTACCCTGTTTGCACACACAGATACGAATATCCACACAACTACTCAGTCCCCATATCTGCAATCTAGCAGACACTTCCTTCCCCAGTTCTGGAAATTAATTGTTTTATCATGAGTCTCATAGTGTCTGGTGTTTCTTTTAAATCCAGTCATCTGGTATCACCAAATAAATTGTGCATCTCTTTTTATTTTAACAAATGAGAATATATCTAGCCATGACATTTGAAAAACCCCAACGCACTTCTCAAAGAATGACAAAAGCAGACGTCAAGGTTCAAAACATAGACTATGAATACAAAAAATCAAATTTATTCTCATCTACTCACAAGGAGGTAGGGAAAGCTCATGTGTTAGAACTCCATTTATCAAAATACTAAAGCACATACTAAGATTAAGCACAGGAGTGTCAAACAGCCTTGAGTGCTTAAATTTAGGCCCATGACTTAACATCTTGCTCAGTCAGCTTTAGTATATTCATTTTATGAATGGACACTTACTTTCAAATGACAAAGAAATTCAGTGAAGCGAATAACTACTACAGTATTCCATTTTGCTACTCACTTGAAGGAGAACTAGTTGAGGAGACTTTGTAACTATTTTTGAAAAGTAACTACAGTACTGAACAGCTGTTTCTGACAACAGGGAAGCCACTTAAGCAATTTATATTCGCAGTGTTGTTTACATGAGGGGATAATATTCCAGAGCACAGTATGCGAGCTAAGGAAAGTAAACATGCACATAATTTGTAAATTAATATGCTTGTTTTACCACAAAAATAGACTTGTAATTAGTTCCCAGGAGTTTTGGTACAATAAGATGAAGTCAAATTTCATACAAGATGAACAGAAGATTGTTGCTTCATCTGGAATACAGAGAATCATGGCAAGACCAATAAAATGAATGGGAGTCTTTGTACATATTTAAAAGTCTTTACGTATGAATAAAATAGCATGAAACTGAGAGTGCTGACTGACAACGCTGAGCAAGATACAGCTCTGTATCACTACAGCAGAGGATTTCTTTTACTATCTTCAGTCTCTGAGGTTGCTATGTAAACATAAACATAGAGTTTTGAACAATTAAAACAAGATAAGACAATTAACTGTTCTGAGAGGGAGAAGAGAAAGAAATCCTAAAAAGTAACAGTGCTCTAGATCCGCAAAAGCATCATGGTATAAAATGCATTTGGATTTCACTTTTACTGGATCTCGAGTTAAGATCCAGTTCTGTAAAGTTTTACTCATTATAGTAATGAATTATACTCATCCTCACATGACTACTAATATAAACAAAATACAAAAAAAGCAGGCTTGCAAAATTAGGTCCAAATCATAGCACAATATGGTGAGTGAGGCTCTGCACATATAAAATACATTTAAATGTTTAAAGCAATTTTAACAACTCAAAAAATGAAGGAAAACCAGAAACTGTAGCCTCCATGAGTATATTTGGCGTAAGAAATTCAAATGTCTATGTGCAAAAGCTTGAAGTTTTTTCTGACATAGTCATTAAAGATAGTTATGGCTTTGGTGTTTTTTCTTACATGCTTAATTTAGATGATCAGAACAGATGTTTCAGAGCTAAATTGTCTCTTTTTTTGACAGTATAGTCATGGTCTCATTACATCCTTTTCCCTCCAACAGCTTTGGAGAATTGGATGCAGTTTTAAGCAACTTGAAGAAAAGCTTAAAGGCTTATTTTTATTTATTTCTTTTGTGGTATTTGTAATGAGCTCCTAGATGATGTTGCTTTCCTGAGGGCACTGCAGTAAACTCGCTTGGGAAAATATCCCACTGTGCCCTTTTTATGCTTGGATATAGTCAAAAAAAAAAAAAAAAGCGCATATTCCTATTTCAAAAGATATCTGATTCCTATTCCTGCGGTGTTTGATACAAAAATATTTGAAGACTCTTTCTATTCCCACAAAATAGCATGCAAACTTTCTTTGTAACTGGTTTCATTTTTTCTGTGCAAACTAATTTAATTATTATCAGTGATGTAATATGTCTCTCCATATTGCTTTCCTTTTAAAGAATTATTTTGTTGCATATTGCTATTCCCTAATCTGGCTTTCAAATTAGTAACACAGATATAAGGTCTAGAACTAATATATCCTGATCGTTACTTTACATCACCTGATAATGTACTCCTTCCATGACACAGACAGACAATGGTTTCCCAGATGACCATAACGTTCTTTGTTACAAGGTGTATAGCTCTGTCTTGGTGATGGTGTTTCATTTCAGAATGGATGAGGATTTTCTTGCTTGTTATTTGGTTGGTGAGAAGAGAATGTCTTGTACTAGTTTAATCAGGGAAGATTATTATATAACATCTGTCAGATTGACTTGTACCATATGGGCCCTGGGCCATCTCCTATAAGAGAACTTCCAGAGATATCTCAAAATGTCTGTGAAAATAGAACATATTTTTAGAATTGTAGAATATCCTCCTACACTGCCAAATGAACCTGTCAAAAGCGCATCTTGATTTGTTCAGCTCCTACAATTCATGCTTGTTTGCAGTAACGATATTTATTGACCAAAGGTGGGTGGTAGAGGTTTTTCATATCTGCTTTTGCAGATGTGAAATTAGCAGTATGGAAGGATTTTTAGGGTGGGTTTTTTTTTGCAAAGCTTTCTAAAAGTTCTGAAGCCATCTCTTTTTGAATTTTATTTGAGAGGAGAAAAGATAAAAGAGACTAAATAATGAGAACAAAAGAAACAACTAAAAAGTAACTAAGTAGATTAAAAATATTTACGTGGTCCAGTATTGTGGTTACGACTCCAAATCAAAGATTGCACTGAGTACCTGACCCTATTCATGATCCAAAACTCTAGATTTTAAGTAGCAGTAGGAAGTAAAATTTTGAAATAATAATACTCAGTTTGGGAGTAGCAAAATAGTATCTTGGCATGGAGCTGCTGAAGCTGGTTTGAGGAGAATGAGGGAAATAGGCAGTAGGAGTGCAACTTATCTGGTAAAGTTAGAAGGTCTTAAAGCGGGCAGAGTGGAACTGGAAGGAGAGCTTTTGGGGAATGTGGGAAAGCATCTAGAGGATCATAATGTGGTGTTTTGTCTCTATGTACTTGGCTAGTGGTCTTTGAAGGATAGCACACTCCTAGCATAAAGAGAGTCTGCTATTGCTAAAAAAGCTGGTATTCTAGCTAGTTCCTAAGAGAAAAGTCATCAAGTAGTTGGCTGCTAAAATCATACCTGCTGAGATATGGATTTCTAAATGTTGGTGTCTAGCAAATGAAGAAGGCTGAGCATAATTAATACTGAATACAAACAAGGATAAAAAGAAACATAAAGAGGAAAATAAAGGTCCAGAAATTGTTCTAACAACTTGTCCTGATAGTAACAGTAATATGGGTCTTTCATTAAGTGAAGTGACGATGGAAGATCACATTGTCTAGATGTACACACTCACACTCTTTCTGTTGAGAGCATCAATGGGAGCTGGAAAAGAATAATTCACATCTTGTAAAGGAAGCTATACCAGTGACCCACAAAAAATGTTTCTGTACTGAAGAAAGTGACTATTCCTACAGTCATCAGGCTATTATCAGCTATCTATCAACTCTGGAAACCTACATACATCTAGGACTAGATTTTTAAAGGCAGTGAGGGCAGGATCACAGAAGCAAGTACTAGTGTCAAAAGCCACAGCTCAGTCACTACTTACTCTCCTGGCTACCTAGAGTAGAGCTACAGTGCACAAGGAGAGGAGTGTATAGTTGTCTGAAGTTCTGTCAAATGTGCTGGTATGACAATATGCTGTGGCACATGTTCCAGCATGGTAGTTTAGCCTCAGGAAGCAGTCTGATTGTGAAAGGAAGCCAATGTGCGTGAACTAACAAGCTTTACTTCTCAGCAAGCCTAATGAGCTTGGGATGACACAGTGCCGATATGACTACAGTGTGGACAATTCTCCTTTTCGCACTATGGACATGTCCTTTTTCTCCATCTGCTGGAATCTGCTAGCAGCCTAAATGCTGCTTCCAATTCCCAGTTTGCAAGCTGCTCAGAGCGTTAGATCAAGTCACAGCCCTGAAGATGTTGAGCAATTTTAAGTTAGCAGAGAGCAGCTTGGAGCATTTTCCAGAGCATATTTGATACCTATGGCGTGTTCCCATGCCCTCATATTTTGGCACAAAGCCTCATTCTGAAGTCTGACACTTTGTACGAACACGACAGCTCTCCAATGCCATGTAGCTCTAGGTAGTAGTAGGGGCAAATGACATTAATAAGCAGAAGAGCCAACACTCACCCCAGGAATGCACGTTTCTACATGTAGATGCTAAAAGGGCAGGATAAGACTGTTATCTTGAGAAGTGCAATGAGGAGGTGTTTAGGATGTAATTTTTACTCCCTCTTTGCTTGCTGTTCCTCTCCATGCAGCTCCAAAAGTAATACAGTCTGTACAAGGCAAAGTTAGCTTCAGGAACTAGAAATAACTTGCATTGTCTTTTATCAGTTCTTACCTAGGAACCAGCAACTAACAGTTGAGCAATTTCATGAATTGCCTGCTAAAACAACAGGCCATGTTTGTCTGAGGGCTGTGCCCTCTCAGTTTGGCCTTAAATCACTCGCACTTTGCACTGTAATGCGGTGAAGAAGAAACACACAATTCAGGCAGCAATCTCACCCAGGAGGCCACAACAAAAAGCTGAGTCTCTGCATCTTCCATCAAAGGTCTTTCCTGGCCTGTGGGAGTGCTTGCTGCCCTCTGTTCTAGGGCAAGCATGGAGGTGCAACATGATTAAGTACTTGCAGTAAGGAAGCAATCTCTGCTGAAGGTTTCTGCATCTAAGGCTACCATTTGTTTGAGAATACACTGGACAGAAGCAGCAGCAAAAGACCATTCACACAGTCAAGAACAGCTGAGGGTTAGTTTAAGATGCTACTGTATCAAAGCTGTTATTGCCTAAAAGCACAGGTTATCTTAGCATATGCTAAATACATATTTGGCTGTAAATAACACTGGAATGACCTCTATATTACTGTGTAAGCAGATAATATTTTAAGATGCTTTTGAAAGAGATCTGGATGCAGCTGCCAGTGTGGAAGGGCAGTACAGCTCTCACCAAAACACAGCTGAGAGGCACAGTTAGCACAGTGCACCTTTGTGAGACACCAGATGTAAAGCAAGAGGAATTCAACTGATGGTGACAGGTTACTAAGGGCTCAAAGACACCATCCAAATTTATCACAGCATAACAGTTCTGCTATAGTTGTTCCTGCATTTATTCTTCATAGATGTTACTGTTTGGTTAAAAATAACTTTATTCTTCAAGGCTTAGGCTGAGGGACTTCACCTCTCTTTGTAACTGCTCTGATGTATAACCCATCCCCTCTGCATCAATGAGATTTAGTAGTTCTTCATGTGCCCTATCTTCCATGAGATTTACATAATGTAGATTTTTAGATTCGACATCAGTAGAGAAGTACAGATCAGTTAATATGTATTATCTGTAATGCAACCATGGCTGCAGACTTGACAAGTTAGGCAAATAGCCTGTCCTGTGCACTGCATGGCAGCCTAACCATCATGGTACTTGCTAAAATCCATCAAGAATCAGGCAGCTAAAGGGAGAGGTGTTGTCCCACTCAAACAAGCAGTCTTTTAAAAAACAAAACTCTGACCCCGTTTCCTGCCTCCTAAAGTATATGTATGGTAGTGCAGGCAGCTATTCCTAAAACTTGCTTTCTAAAGGCACTTAAAGATGTAAAGAACTGGCATAACTGGTTGCCTGCATGCAAGACTGTAGCATGGGTGAGCTTCCACAGGGTTAATCTCAGGCATTATTACCCAGTGCAACAGTAGCTAACTGACGCTGCTGATATGAAGCATGCTGTCAATATGGTGCAGTTAAGAAGAGGTCCTGATGCCAGTTTTGTATCTCATTTCCCTTCAAAGAAGGAAAAGAGATCAGGAGGAGGCCTACACTGCTGCCAGAAGGCTGAATGTGGATCAGGTGGAGATCAGATGCAGTATCACAATGTTAACATGCAACATGTGCTCAGGATAACATATGCTTCTTTTTAACAGAGATCTGTAGCCTGGGTAAAATGTCATGCTAACAGGGCTATGTGATTTCCAAAGAACTTGGAGTACAGGCAAAAGTAATTTGAGTACATCTATACCACGCATAGCCACACAGAGAAGAATGCATCTATGTTTACTTTTAAAATTTTTGTTGCCATTGCATGAAATTATGATGCATCTGCATTGTTTCATTAAAGGCAAAGACAGCATCTGCTTTGAACATAGCTGAAAGAAACCGATGCTGGCTAGACCAACTCTGGCAACCTGAAAGTAGCTTTTGAATCCTGTTCCTGCCTTTGAGGTAGCCACATGCATTCCAAAATGCAGGTTATTGTCTGATAGGTAATTACAAGGTCTTGATTTATTCATTTTCACAAGGGAGAAGATTCGAATACAAATAAAAATATTGCCAAAGCAGATTGCATAAATGGTAGACTTCTTATGTAACTCTGTATATGTGTCACAGGCAAGCATTTATACAAATTCAGCAGGTTTTCTTCATTAAGTACAGATTAATTCTAGCTGATCTCTAGCTTCGGCTGCTTCAGGTCCAACTGAAATGAGTCTGCAAAAACGTTTATTTTCTCATGTCAGTTTGAAAGCTTTTGAAACATTGATTAAACAAATTTGGAAGATTCTTGAAATATGCAGCAAAGGGAAAATAATCACGTGCTTTTTTGGGGCATAAATTGGCAAGAGGGAAAGGTCATTCTATTGACAGGCTGCAAAAAGGGCACTTTTTTTTTTCTGGCAGCTGCAAACAAAAGTCACCATTCCCTTAGAAGTATAATATTTGAGAGCTTGAAATGTATTTTCACATCAGGCAAAAGTCAAGAAGTGGCTCAGCCTGTCCAGTTCACATAAGATGTCCCCTGTGTCTACTGTCCCCACTTTTCCTGCCTCAACATCTCCCACAAGAACAGTGCAGTACCTGCTAAGCAAAATTAAGAGGGAAAGCACCAAACTGGACAGATGAATACCTTCAGTCTGTTGGCTTCCACTGTCTAACTGCTATGGTAACAAACCCCATAAGGTAGGCAATGGACTCAAAATTGCCAATGTTAGTATGCTGAAACAAGATGTAGTTTGGAAAAAAGAAACTAATTATACATCTTACAGCTATTATTTTAGTCTAAAGCACTGATCAGTGCACACTATGCATTAGCATTTAGACTGTTTTCCTAACAGATAAACGAATGAAAAAAACATTCATGACATCTGAAACTCTTCTCAAGACAACTTACTAGTTTTACAACTTACTAGTTTTAGAGTGAGAATGGTTTTGGTGGCTATAATTTGTGTATCACAGGCATACAATGATGGTTGATGTCTTTAGAGTTCTTACTAGGCTTGGCAATGGCCTGTGGTAAAATTGTGTCTACATTTACTGAGATCATCTTGGTTTTTACATTACATAAGTTAAAACCAGAATATTTTCTGTGCAGTAACTTTAAAAAACAATTATTGGGAAGGATTGGACTTTGTTATTTTAGAGGTAAATTTAGGAATGTTTGCTTAATTTTTTTCCCCATAAGTGGAACAAGACACTCCAACTTTCTGGTTTTGTAACAGTCTAATATTAACAATTATTTTCTAGGTTCTGATTTTGGCTTTGCATTTAACGTGCAGTTCTTCTCTATTCCTCTACATAGCATGGAGCATCACTTCAACTGTTTTCTCTGTTTTTAGTCAGCTACATCATGTCAATATTTCTGCAATATATTTTTTGTTTCTTAGTTTTGTCACAGATCCAGGAAGAAAATGGGAAAGTGAACCGGATTCCATATTTCCAATAATCAAAACATTTATCCCATCTTCTGTATGCATTGTGTGATTACAACAGTGTAATTAGAGACAAAGCAGCTATTTCTAATATGCTTAGGGTGCCAAAGAGGTGATCCATTATCATAATATGTATGTCAGTAAACCAATCTTGGTTTTCAGATCTCAGTAGTATACTTTGCTACCAATTAGAAAATTCTTTTTTATGTATAAACTTGGCAAATTTTTGCAAAAGAAAGCACAGACAGTAAATAAACATGGGAATATAATTATCAGAACAGAATCAACAAATCTGAAGACAAGTATATGCAACATATAAAAAAATGTAATTTATCACATGAATATCAAGATACATCATTTACTTAAAGTTCACGTTGTCTGTTTAAGAAATACATCCTCCTAATATTTTGTGTAAGGAAAGGAAATTCCCTTATGCAAACAAGTCTCTTTTTTATATTATTCTCAACTGTGCATACTGTGAAGCACAATTTACAGTGCAGAGACTGCAACAACTACTATGCTGGTCTCTTGGTATATTTAGGGAAGTAAAACATATACACACAAATTTGGGAGGCTGTTCACACCTCAAAATGAACTCATTTCCTTACCAGATGCAAGACCAAACTGAGGAAATTCTAAAGCCTAAGTCATCTTTTCATATTTTGAGAAAGTTGTCTGTAAAATTGGTCCTACCCTTAAGACTTATGAGATTCTTTCACTGGGCAGAATATTAAAGACCCAGTCCAACTTAAAGTTAATACATCATTTGTCACACAGGGAATTTCTATTAAAAATTTCATCATTATGCACCATCTTACCATCATTATGTTCTTCATGGCTGACTAAAGTTAACAGAGACACACTAATAATCAGAGAGATATTTCTACCGGGAATTGTTAATGCCTCCTTTCATGAGGACAAGTTACTGACCATGCTCAAGCAAGCAATGGTTGTATCTTCTTTTCAGCTATCTCTGGATCCCAACAGATTCACAAACTGTTATCCTGCATAGCACCTCTTCCTTTTAGCAGGCTATCTCAAATGGTGTTAGGTGGCTAACTATAAAGACACATAGACACTTCATTTTCAGTTACGTTAATCAGACTGTACAGACTAACAGAGTATTAAACTTGATGGAAGGTCTCCTCATAGCAAGAAACAGAAGTGCTTGTCCTGATTTTTCAGGTCTTCTCACCATTGACCATAATATATTTCTGGCCTAATAGATCTATTTCAGGGATTTCATTGTGACAGGGGATTCCAAACTGCTAGAGAATTGATTTGTTCCTTGAACCCTTTCCAGAAGAACTGACTGTACTCTCTTTTGACCCTTCTCTTGTTTGTTATACAAAAACTCAAGGGAATTTCTACTTTCATAGTGAGTTTAACATCTCCAATGCTTTTCCATTAAACACAAATTCTGATTTTCTCACTCCTTTGCCCTATCTGACAGCAAGGGACAGCTCAGTCCAAGGATGAAGATCAGTGGTAGAAAGGCATCTGAGAGAGCAGATAGAAGGTTTTTTTCCACTTCATTATTTGACAGTGTATTAGCTTTTACCTCCACAATGCGTTTTACTTGCAGGGTAAGAAAGGACTTGCTTTTAAGATACTGATAATGAATATGACTTGAAGCCATGGGCAACCTAGAACTACTGCAGGGCAGCCAGAGGGCTCCCCAGCACAACTCCCAGTGACTTAGTTGTTCAGAGCCAGCTACAAACTTAAGTCAACACATGTATCAAACACAAAGGTATCTATCAATCTAATTAGCAATTTTATAGAGTTCCTGCCACCCTAGTATCTGAGCAATTACAAAGTTACTTTTGCTTCCTATCAATGCTGAATTCAGTCATACCTGGTGGCAGGAATTTCTCACTTGAGTGATCCTACCACTAGAATGTCATTCCCTTGAAGGCCCCTCCAGGGCATGATGCCATTATTTTTCAGATTAACATTTAATTTGTTCTGTTCCTTCTTGTTTTGATTTTTATCTCCACAATAGAAACGTTCACCTAACCCAATGCTCATAAATTATATTTTAAAGACAAATATATAAAAAAATATATAATGACAGTATTTACATGCTCAGAGACAATTCAAGGGTAAATTTCATTGTAATGTTTTGGGTTAAAAAAGTGTTGTGATAACATGAAAATTTGTTGCCGAAATAACCAGTCTTCCGTTCACTCTCAAAGCTCAACACAGCTGAAAAACAGAGACATGGTATTAAAATTATGTATGTGAATGATCATGTTAAGTCTATAATACAGTAAAGAATCTTTAATGAACACCATGTACATGCAGTGTTCTTTTAAGAGTCTCTATGAGTTCGAAGTTCACATCCTCCATAGCTTCCTTCAATCCTGAAACACTGCAAATGTTTCACAGAAGAAGCAGATTCTTTGAACGGAGTTACAATTTTCTACAGATATCCAGGCATATTTGCTGCTTGAATTTTAAGTGTCTTTCAGGATTCTTGTCCAAATATTAATGTTTTTAAATGTCAGATACTGTGTTTGCCAAATATATATCTAAAGTTTAACGTGGTTTATCAAACACATACAAACAATACAAGGATTTTTTTCTTATTTATATTACTTAAGAAGTGATGAATCTTCCTATCAACATTGTTTTGAGGACAGGCAATGCTTGTTCCAAGATATGAAGGGAAATTTCAGAATTCAGTGAATAATTTCAGGAGCAGAAAGGTTTATGCATAGAAGCTCAATCTCTGCCAACATTAAAAAAACATTTATAAATATTGTAAGCAGAAAGAAACTCGGTCATAAATAAAAAGCTATCACAAAAGAAATAAATGCTTCCTTAGTTGGGAGAACAGCTGTTTACCAGTGGGATTTAATCAGTGGTCCATGTAATCCTTTTTCTGACAGAGGATAATATTTGATAGTTATAGAAAGTTAGAAAAACTCCAAAATGAAGAAATACAACTGATTGCTCTCCAGAGGAAACTCCTTCCTTACTCCAGCTAAATTTTTATTAATTTAGTCATGATTGTCTCTATGCAATATTTTTCAAAGTTGTCAGCTAGTTAGCAGTAGATGGGCTTAGGAATCATGCGAGTAGCGTCTTTTAAAATCTTTCAAAGCTCTTGGCTTTGCATTAAATTCCAACACCTCATTTTTTTATTGGATGGCCAAGTAAAATGTAGACTCATCCTCTTTTCATAACATTCTCTTTTTCACTCCTGTCTGTATATAACTGAGGCCTCTAATTCATCTCTTTCCTGAATGATGTAGATCTACCCTCTAGATATCTTCTTATGGTTTTCCTAAACAGGTAAGACTCTCCTTACCTACTTTAATCATATAGTAATGTTTAGAATGACAAAAATCTCAGCACAATCCTTATAGAAATATATTCCACTGATTGTACACAGTAAGAATTTATTTTTTTTCTACTACCAAGCACAGGTTCTCTCTGAGCTTTCTACAATCATGGTGCTGGGAATTTAAAGCATGAAAATAAATGTTTGTATTTATATTTGAAATATTCTCATGTTATATATTAATTTACCAGCATTTTATTTTGCTGGTCATATGGCTCTTCTTAGCTCTATGAAGTCTTCTGAATAGTTCTCTCACCTGGATGTCTTTACCTGTTTTTTCCAGATCATTAATAAATATATAATATATCAACATATACATTAAGCATCTCTTGGAATATGTTCTCTTTGCATTTTTATTGTTTTTATTGTACTACCTATTTCTGTTTCTTTTTACTTTCTTTTTTTGGTCTTCTACATAGGTGTACTCAGTGACTTTTTTTTTTCACATAATAGCTGTTCAAATAAGAGATATCAAGTTTTCCTTTATCTAAAGTTCCTTTGACAAACTACATTCCAGTAAAATATTCAAAAGAGTAAAGCTGATATTTTTTTATTGTGCTTTTATTGGCTTTATTTGTTTGGGGTTTCTTTTCACTGTTAAATGCATCTCCACCTTGAGGCTGTTCTCAGCATCCCTGATAACGTCAAGAAAGCAAAAAAGTCTTAGAGCAACATCAAACACTTAGAATAATACTTATGTTTAGAAACTTCAGAAAAGAAACACTGCTCTTATTTTCTTTCAAAACAATCTTCTGCAATGTTTAAGACTTTTGTGTATAAGATGTATCAGTTCAGATCCATTATTTTAATTTCTGTTTGTGTGGGGTTTTTTTGTTATGTGGTTTACTATGCGGTAGTAGTTCATACCCTATGAAATAAATGGTAAATTATATATAGTAAGATACATGAATAACATTTTTTCCTCCTTTTTAAGCCTAGCTTAAGTTGCATGAAAGAAATAGTACTTTCTGAGAGGGTTACTCAGCCTTCTAAAATGGTTACAGAAACTCTATATACGTGCATGTAGGGCAGCATGAAAAAAAGGAGAGGAGAATCTCCCAGCAAAATAGCAAAAGCTCCAAATACATGTATCAGAAATTGATTTAGGTATGTAAGGAGGAACAGGGTCTTACAGACCTGAAAATGCTGATAAAATGCTTGAAGTTGAGATAATATCAGATGAAAAGTAGGAGTAAAAAGGAAGACTGATATAATGGTAATGCACGAGAATGTAACTTGTGTTGCTGTGTTTCATGGAAAAAAATGTGTGAAAAGATGTTTTTGAGTAAGTCGTAGACATGTTGCAGTAGTTGTTATGGGATGAGGATGTGAGAAACAAACACATCCTTGAGGAGAGAAATCTTTGTGACACTGAGAAAGAAGATGAAGTAAAACTGGAGCTCATATTGTTGTGGAGACAGAGCAGGAAGAAAATTCAAATACACTACTTTGGGTGCTGGTACTGTGATCTGTGTCTGGTGTATGAATAAAATAATGTCCTTTGAGGAAGAACAAGGGGTCTGATTCTCTGTGAGTTAACTGAAAGCAAGCAAGGGCATATCCAAGACATGGATAAGAGATGGTCCAGGTCTTTGGTGAAGGGTAACAGGCTTACAAATCAGCATTAAGAGACAGAAGCTCTAACTGTTACAAGATAGCTCACAGGAAACATTAAATTCAGAGTTCCTTCAGGATATACCAGAATAAAGTATGAAGGACAAAGAACCACATGGGGAGGTAGCCAGGATGGAGAAAAGCCAGGAGTACATAACATCTGATACTGCTCCTGATAATTATCTGACATCTGGTGGTATAGCAAGCAAATATTTTTTGTATCTTTTGTTACCCTGTTACTGGAAAGATCTCAAATTTTATGCAAATCTATGCAATGAATTATCTCAGTAAATCTTTTATGATTCAAATATTTTCATAAATCTGAAAGTAATTTTAAATACTTTTCCCTTGGATTTCCAAGTATTACAGATACCTTTACATTAGAACAATAAAAGGAACAGTTGAGGGGCACAAGTGTAGAATCAAACAACTGTAAGAGAAAATGACATAAAAATATGGGGACAAGTAGTGTTATATTGTCCTTCGTATAATTCTCACTCATATAATAATGTGGCAGTTGAGGTCAGCTGAAGCACTGATATTCACAGTTCCACATTCAACCAGGCATGAGCTGAAGGAAGAGACCTCCACCAAAGGTTCTTCAATCTTGGGATATATTTCTTTGTTAATCCACTGGAGCTGGAGGACACTGACCTCCAGGTCACTCTGGTTTTTACCCACTAGTATGCTTTGTATTATACAAGAGAAATGTCCATCTTGTTCTGACTGGGAAGTGTGATATCTTTAACACTGTTTCAAGTTGCATGCTTATTTCACAAACACTACACAATGCACATAATTACTTCAGAAATTAAGTATTAAGCAGTGGTAGATTACGATCTTTTAAAAATGTATGAAAATAAAAGCAGAATCTTGCTTTTCTCTATTTATGGTCTTCCTATAATGTGTTTAATATTGGTATTTTCCAGCATGAAGATATATGAGCACATTTTTCTCCTATTCAATTTTGTTATGTTTTATTTCTACTGGTTTCACTGGTTAAATTATCCTACAGTTTTTGGGTATCAAGAATTCTGTGGGTAAAGTTTGTTTAAAAACACTGCCATTTGGAAAGTGTTTACTTACTCTTTTTATGCTTTTAGAAGAAATATTTCTCTCTGCTTTCACCTTTATGAAAGCTTTTTCTTTATTGTTTAAACAAAGTTTATTTCTTCACTAAATTTAATTTACAGTTTTGATGAAATATAGATTGTCACAAACATTATCATTTTCTGCTTGAAGCGTAAGGCACATTTCTTTGATCATACTTTCTCTCACATAAAAATACATCAGCATGCATGTGCAACCAGCTCTCCACCTTGAAGAAAATTACCAAAGGAAAACGTTATACTGCTCACATAATTCTCCTTAGAGACTGAAAGAAAACAAATTGTGTATGACAGATGAGAGGTACAATTCTGAATGTAGAGCTGGTGTTCACTCCAAAGCTACAGTGGTGATAGTGGTAATAAGAACCTATGCAGAACAGAACAGGGACACAAGATAAACAACTTAGTTCACTTAATCATTTATTTAGCTCAAAGATAACATGCTTTCAAAACATGTGAGGAAGAAAGCATTATTCTTCAGTGAACAGTTTCATGTACAGGGGTTTTCTGGGGCAATGTTTGTTAAGGATTATATGTTGCATTTTGAAAATATTATCATAGTACAACTCAGTTGAACCAGGGGAGGTTTAGATTGGACATTAGGAAAAATTGCTATACTCAGAGAGTGGTGAGGCATTGGAACACACTGCCCAGGGAGATGGATTCACCATCCCTGGAGGTGTTCAAAATATGTGTAGATGTGGCACTTCAGGACATGGTTTAGTGGTCATGATAATGTTGGGTAGATTGTTGGACTTGATGATCGTAGAGGTATTTTCCAACCTTAATGATTCTTCCATTCTAATACGCTTTTTTTTCAGGCATGAATCCAGCTGTTAGAGATATACTTTACCAAATTTACACTTAAATGAAAATAATTCCTTGAAAATATTATTCATCGGCCTAAATTCTTGGATCTAAACAACTGTGTATAATGCAGGATCAACAAAATGTACAAAAGGTATATAAACCACCTAATGAAAGACAGAGCAGCCTCACAACTCTACTAAGTATGTGGTGGCTTCTGGTGTGTGGTGGCTCTAGGAGATTCCTGAAACACAGTGTGTCTGTGAATGCCTCCAAACCTGAATGGAGTAGCCAGGATACCGTAGGATGTCTGTAGACATGCATATAGCATCTAATATATGGAGAATTCCTAAATACCTGGTTAGGAGTTGAAGAAGATGTAAGTTCTGCCCCAGTGGTGCAGCAGCAGGTCTCCAGCTCCCCACAGGCTTGCCTGGCCACAGGCCCATGTCTCAGCCCAGCCTCAGCCCAGCCCCAAGAAGGATTCCTGGTGCCCAGGGCTGGGGCTGCCCTGGGGTCTGTTGTCTGCCTGCTCCTGGCTGGGTGTTGGTGGGTCCCTGGCTGCCAGACTCTGTCCTGAAGGACCCCCATGGCTAGCCCCTGATGACACAAGGAGCCACAGGCTCTCATAGCACCCTGGAAGAACATATATCACACCATCTTTGCAATTAAACCTTTGTGGCCCAGAGTTGGTATAGTTTGGTATTTATTAATGACACTGGAGTGCTTTTCAAAAACTTAGCTGCCATTTTTGCCTTAAAACCTCAGGGCCCCATAACTCAGGGCTGCTCGGCCTCCAGAAGAATAGTATGCTGTGTGCTGAGGAAAAGGACAGAGGGAGTGGGGCTGGACAGGGAAAGTGGAAGAGGAAAACAAATCTCAACCTGGAAGGAAGACAAAGCTGTGGGTATCGTCGGGCTGTGCCTGCAGCCTCCCAGCTACCTCTGGGCACACCTCGATGTTTTTGAAAAGTATTTGCTTTAGGGGTATGGGGAAAAATGCAAATCTAATGCAAATTAAACAGCTTCCACTTCAGATTGTACTATTGTCATAAGCAGTACAAATCATATCAGGCAGTTCCGCAGCTAAACCAGCATGAATTTACTTGTGTGTATGTGTCAATTTCTAGTTGCTGAAATGAAGATAATCTCTTTTCTCCCATTAGCCTGTCTGTGTAGCCTAAAGAGGTGGGACACTACACCAACAGTCTTACACCCACTATTTCTCAGAAATAGTATCTTTGGCCTGAGCATCTATCTTATGCCAGTGGAAGTTTAGGTTGGACATTAGGAAAAACTTTATATTGAAAGGGTTATCAAAGACTGGAACAGGCCGCCCAGGGAAGTGGTTGAATTGCCATCGCTGGATCTATTTAAAAGCTGTCTAGATATGGTGATCAAGAATATGGTGTAGTAGTGGCCCTGGTAGAGTTAGACCATGGTTAGACTTGATGATCTTAAAGGTCTTTTCTAACCATAGCAATTCTGTGATTCTACACTAATGCTCTGTAAGACATAGGTACAACTAATAAATGTTGGCTATTCCTAATTGTCACTGTAACCAGCCCTGACTGGGTTGCTACATCAGGAGGGATTGTGTCTAGTGGGGAGATCTGAAGGAGCAGATATTAATGATTCCTTCCACACCTTGCCTGAAGGAAAACTAGTGATAATACATGAAGTTGCTGAACCTAATCCCAGCAATATGTCTAAATTCTGGTCAGGACAATGCCATGCATTATAGCACTTGCTCAGCTGATCTAATTAAGGCTTGCAATTTCCTCTAGGCACTAATTCAATCAGTTACTAGATGTCAAAGTTCAATTGCCTCAATTAGGGTTTCAAAAAGTCTTCCAATTAAGTCACCAATTGGACTTAAAGCCTACTCAAGAAGCTCACAGTCTAGTGTCTTGGGACAGTATCTAAAAAAAATGTAAAGAATGGGAGAAATGAGAGTTGTCTGGCTTACTGATTTTAATAAATTGGAATCTGTCCCATATATACCAGGTTTCTCCTACCTATTTGCCTTCTTACCCATTTCCTTCCTCTGAAACAATTATTTGCCTTGTTAATTTCAATTATTCTGTTCTTCTTAAATTGGAGGGCACTAGCATTTTCTTTGGAAAGCCTCAACTTCCTTGCTTTTCACCTCCTGTTTCACTCTTTTGGAGGTAGGGGGGAAGATGTGGAAAGATGTTTGCCATGCTTGGAATGGAGTTAAAACCATACAGAATACTCCTGGATTTATGGGAAAACTTTTGTCCTGAAATCTGATTTTTTTTCATACAACTTTGCTAATCAGAAAATGGAAATAGGTATCCAGCATTATTATTTCTGAACTGGTGTTACAGGAAGGATTTGCATTCACAAAAAAAAAATGGTAACATGAATAAAAATATATGTACTAAAAAAAAAAAAAGCACCTAGAATTAAATGAAGCATAGATGCATTTTGAATCTTCTAGCTTCAAGATCATTAAAAGGATTGTGCACTTGCTTGCTTGCATGCTTAGCCTTGCAGTTTGTGTAGTTCACTGCTTTTAATTTAAAGCAAGAAGAAAAAATACCAGTGAAATAGCCATTTTTTAACAAAGGCTTAATGTTTCTGTAGTCTAAATGAGCACTTATCTAGATTGTTAAACTATTGTACAACAGGAATCTCCTCCCCACTAATGCATTGTAATTACAATGGCAGGAATAAAATACATGAGCTTTTTTTTTCTCCTGTGGTGGGCAGTCACTTAAAGTGACTCATGGGTGAAAGATCCTGTCTGAAGGGCTACACTTCATACAAAATGCTGTATATAAACAGATCACTGTATCCAAAGGACATTTTTTAAATTGCAGCATTATAAATCTGTATTAAGAATGGATAAATAATGTTTTGTCCATTATATTTTAGCTTTAAAACATTTAGTCCAAGAAAATCCTTCTTCACTTGGCAGACATTCATACTTCATCTTAATTTGGCTATTTTATGAAGCCTGTGTTGATTTCACTTGTAATATTTTGCTGCCTTTTAATGGAGACAGATTGTATTTCTTATTTACTCCACTCTGTTACACAGGTCTTAAGAGTGGTACTATAATAAGTAGCACTTGTATTATACCAAATATCATCAAATGTGTATGATAAATACATATGAAACAATATTTGTTATTCAGTAAAGCACCAGCCCCTTTTTTTTCTAGATACATAAAAGCCTTACCTTGTTTATGACCTGTTCTGACTGTACTAGCATTGAATGCCTGAGGTTAGGTCTACTGTTAAACTGAGAAAACAGAAATGCATGGAAAAACACAAGGGATGTGAAATTGTAATTTTATTTTGCAATAATGCAAAAAGCAGAGGTTACAGAATCTCCATCTTTGGAGATAGGAAAAAATTAGACATGACCTTGAGCAACATGATCTGACTTTGAGGTTGGATCCAATTTATAATTGAGTGCACCATTAGACCAGATGACCACCAGGGATGCCTTCTCACCTCACTTATTCTGTACTTATGATTCTGCATTAATATGCTTCAAGTGTCCGTCAGAATAGATCAAATCGCAGAAGCACTGTGATACAAGGCAAGTAATGATGCAAATTTTGTACAGATGATATACTGTCCTACTATCAGTTGAGTAGTCATGGCTTCTCCTGATATAACTTAAGCTTATATATACTGTTAAGAAGGTGCATGGAGTGCATAAGGTTACTTACTTGTTGAAGTGATGGCATAGTTTGGGTTAGAAATTAGTCAGAAATTGCTCATTGCATTATTTGTAATTTTACTTTGGCATCTAAAGAACAACTACAAAATATTAACAAACTTAAATATTGAATGTACACAGCCCACTAACAGTATCTGAGTAACGATTTTCTTACAAATATACAGAGACTGAAAACCCATAACACTTCAGTTCCAGCAAGAGATAAACATTATGAGATGGATTCATACAAAAGAAAGTATTCATAAAAATATAATTACTTAGGAATGAAAGAAACTGGCAAAGGATCAGATCCAAAATACAACAGCTGTGGATTTTAGGAGCCTAAGCAAAACACTGCACTTCAAAATTGCTCATTCTGTGGCTGTCTAGGCCTGCTGGTGTTTATTTGTGACCAAAAAAAATTTTAATTTTAATTCAGACACCCCACTTTCCACCCAATAAGGAGGCACAATCCAGATGAAAATGGAAATAGAATGGATGGAGGAATGGATTCTCATATAAAGAGAATCCATCCTGTACTTACTGATTTTTTTTCAAAAAAGAAAGGAGGTGACAGAAAGAGATGATGTCTGCAGCTTACAGATACTTGGAAGGAAGGCATCCTGAATTGTGATCCCTGCTCCTAGGGCTGTTTATGCACTGTACTTTAGAAAATAATGAACAAAAAGGGAAGAAATAGTCTCCCATCAAAACTGCTGTTTTGGTTGCACAAGAGATTCAAACGGTACAGGACAACCGAGGAAGATGTTGTAACTAAAAGCCTGAAGCAGGATAGTGGAGTAGATGCTAGGGTTGAAATACTTCTATTCTTAACACAGAATTGGCCCAGTCTCAAGTAAAATGTGATATAGAAAGCACAAGAAATCAACAGACTGCATGAAAAAGGAGAAATGTGCATTTTCAGTACAACAGAAAAATAAAAGTAATTAAATGCCTGCACTGGCCAAAGAAGATTTGGATAAGCAGAAGAATAAATTGCTACTTCAGTGATAAAGGAAAGGACTGTCTGTAGCCAAATCAGTCAGACTATGCTGCTAGCATAATCTAACCCTAGGTACATGGCTAAAAATAATGAAAGTAAATTTCAAAACAAAATATGTGGTATTAACATCCTCCTTAAATATTTCTTCGGTGTTTTTATTTAAAGAGCCTCTGTATCATGAAATAAAGACAGATGGATGCTTAAGTACAACATTTTTGAAGGGACTGTGTATCATCAGTGAAAATGAGAGCAATATGTAAATAGGTCAATAGATAATGAGCAGTAAACGTATTTTAATTAGATACAGTATATTTTTGTGTATAGTTTATAGGTGGCACTGCCTTTGAATGGTCCAAGATGACAGTGGTGGGACAAAAGTGCAAACAGACATGTGAGTTACTAAAGATGGTGCACAACTTCTTTCACAAGTCTTATGTTTCTGCCGCATAGTGCTGCTGTCATTCATTCCTTTTGCCTTATGTTATCCCTTGCTAGGGCATTGTATCTATTCACTTCCTATCATGTACCACTGGTAGCGGCCGGCAGAGACCCACAGTGGTCAACCGGTAACAATTCCTTAAATTCTTCCTAAGACAGCCATGCCTCATTCTTTTGCCTTTTTCTTCTAGCTCAACACACAACTGCTACATGGGCACTTGTGTATTATCTATACTAGCTGAGCGGAACACTTCTAAATCATACTTCAACAACCAATTTATGCACTTGTCATCATTCTTGCTGAGCTGTGGTGAATATGCAGGAATCCTGGTGCAGTCTCTGCAGCAATGGGATATGTGCTCCCTCTGCCATGCACATCCATGCAGCCTAATGGCATCCATACTTAGGGTGTCAATCATGCTGTTCCAGAGATCTTTAAAAAAAGATGCCCATGATCTGTGAGCCTGCCAAAGACCACACAGGCTTCCAGATGCAGGAACTCATCATATCAATACAGGCATGGTCAATCAGGATGTTTCTGAAAGGGGTGAATTTACAAAGGGTAGGTGGTTAGCTCCAGTTGAATTTATGGCAAGTATTAGAATATCTTTTTTCCGGGAGCTTACCAGCTATTTAACGCATGCTCCTCATTTCCTTCTTGTTTACAGCTTACACAAATTAAGCTGCCAAAATATAAAAAAAATCACCTATAGCTGGAAGCCTGCTTTAGGATTTGTCACCAATGCAGATTACTGTGGGAAAAAAAATCACAGATGTTTGTTTGGCAACAGCCCTGACTCTAGAAAGCTTAAGCAGTTTCCCATCAGCCAGGAAAGACTCCAAAAGTCATTTGGAGCTGTGCTTACACTGCCCTATCCAATACCTTTGAGTAGAACAACCTGAAAAGGATTAGTTCAGAACTATTCCCCAGAATATTTGGCTAGGGCTCTGTCGATCCTAACTCTGCAGTGTGAGTGCCTAAGCACCATTACGAAGTTCTCAGGGAACCTAAGCATCTGTTAGTCTTCAAAGCCTGGATTGACTGACTGTCAGAAGCTTTAGTGCAGTTAGAGGCCAAGCAGAGTTCTTGAGGTCATGTCTGATGGTCCTTTTCATTATTATGATGTGCAACACCCGGAGTACACTGCCTTCTCTGGTTACAACCAGTAACACTTTTGGGGCTTATGTGCATACTAATGACAAACACCCCAAGTAGACCTGTCACTTCACCACCTACCCACTACTTGAGGATTACTCCACCAGTTGCTAGCATACATTATAACTGGGTAGGATTTTAGTCATTATGGTTTCTGTGGGAATACCACCATTCTCTTTCTTCATGCTAACACTGGTAGTATACTATCCCATGGGAAAAAAGAAAAAAATAAAAGAAACAAAAGCCCATAAACACAATGACAGCTGTAATTTGCAGTTATCCATAAAGTTATTGTGATTATCTTGAGGCAAAAGACCCAAGTCTGACCTGCACCAACTAATGGTCATTGGGATAGCACTGCTATGTAGGCCAGCACTACATGCCCCCTTGCCTCAAAGACCTATTAGGAATAGCAGTACCTGATCAAGAAAAGAGCAGGTGATCCTCTCTTTGCTTTCCCAGGAGCAGTAAATAACAGGATCAGTAAGAAAAGGCAGGCAAAGGCTGCCAAAGCCAAGTGGATTGATTTGGTGTAGCCAATGAAGATGTGCTCCTGGGGGCTCACTCATTAACATTTAACTGTTGCTCTGCTGTGGATGGACTGTCATCACTGAGTACGAAGACGCTGCAAACTACTTGGGCCTGACGGATTCGTTCCCAGATGTGCAAGACACTTGAGCTTTGGACTACAGTTCCAAACACTGCCAAGAGATTTCAGACATCTGAGACCGGAAGGTCTGAGCAGGCAACATGAAGTAAGGATGTTAAGCAGAACTGGTCTCATTTGTAAACAGGATGTGGTCATTGGGTAAGAGCTGGAGGTCCAAAGAAGCTCTGAAATACAGCAGTTAAATTCTGAAAGATAACAAGAAAGTTTGCTGAACTATAAAAGACCTACTATTCTTCTCACTGATGTCCCAGTGAGAGGGAAAGTTGCTATTATTTTTTTACAGGAAGAGTTGAAGTCCCAGAAAGCACTGGTTTCTTGAATGGCTTCAACTAGAAAGTGTGAGGGAAGAGAACTACTGCTGTCTTAACCCTGTATATATTAACTATTTGCATAAATGTTTGCAAATACTGGAATAACATTGCAATGATCATTTATGTTCTCCTTGTGTTAGGTGCTAATTAAACAGAAAATGAAATCAAATTTCTCCTCTAAAAATGTCTAGTCCAATGAAAAAATGGATTCAAGGGACGAGTACATAGAAGGTAAGAAAAAGCACGTTACTGTAGTACGCAAAAAGAGTGCTTTTAAAGTCCTTTAATTCTTCATCCAGTTCTGAGTTGGTTTTGTTTGGGTTTTTTATGTGATTAATACCACTATAAATAATGCAGCTAGTTGTGCTATGAAAGTTATAGTGAGAAGTGTTTGCAGGGCCTGCCCTGACATATGACAGGACTGACAACAGGACACAAGTGGACTAGAACTTTTGTTGTTACAGTTATACATGTGTATGTCTTTACCTGTTAGTTTGTTCACCATTTAGTCAAACATGGCCAAGCTCAGTGTGTTACAATAAGTATGTGTGAACAGATGGAAAGACGTTATTTCTGTAACTTAGAAACAGCTAAAATACATAACAGATAAAGACATGCATGTGAAAATACACACATTTCTCTCTTAAAATTAAATTGTTTTTTACATCTGATATTTACTGATCCTTATTTAAGTATACTTCTTTTATTTCTAGGACTCCTGCCATCTCTGGAAGCATTCTTCCACAC
This sequence comes from Chloroceryle aenea, assembly GCA_013399075.1. Lineage (NCBI taxonomy): Eukaryota > Metazoa > Chordata > Aves > Coraciiformes > Cerylidae > Chloroceryle > Chloroceryle aenea. Next base: position 37,825 of record VWZY01005391.1, read on the forward strand.
TTCACCACGACGATATAAGTGTGCAGCTGTTCTGGTAACATCGGGGAACAGCTCTCTAAATTCAGGTCTCAGTCACTTTGTAAGTATATGCAAAGTGTCTTGGTTTCTTTCAAATGCTTACACATCATATGCCAGCTGGCAATATCGCTGTAAACTGACATGGGGTTACAGGTCTATGAAGAGTCTGTGGAATTTTGACCTTTGAGGTTATGATGACAGCTGCATCATAACTATTTTGCTGCATTCTGATTATTTTTATCCCTCTGCGCACTGTTACATTTACTGCGCTAATAAATCCTGCCTGGATATCAGTCTGAAAGCACTGCTTAGAAGGACCATTTACTGAGCCTTCTCCTGCTAAGGTATTCATGCTGTCACTGGGATGTCTTGAATCCTATCTCTACAAGTTTCCCCTCTAAAAGTGACGACTGATCTTCCAGATCATTTTAGTTTAAAGTTCAGAAAACTCACAAACAATAATTACTTATAGCAATAAAATAGCCACTGAGACAGAAGTAATATCTGTTACCTTACCACTGACTAGATAATCCAAGAATGCAATTAAGTACTCCACGAAAAATAAAAGCAGAACACAGAATACTATACAATAACGGTTAGTGGAAAGAAACGTTCAACTCTGTGCCACTTGCTTTAAAATCCGCTTCGCTGCTTTAAGAATGAACGGAGGCAACTTCCTGAGACCCGCGGTTCGCCTGGCAACGACAGGGCTGGCCGGGACTTCGTCGGAGAGCGATGNACTGACTAGATAATCCAAGAATGCAATTAAGTACTCCACGAAAAATAAAAGCAGAACACAGAATACTATACAATAACGGTTAGTGGAAAGAAACGTTCAACTCTGTGCCACTTGCTTTAAAATCCGCTTCGCTGCTTTAAGAATGAACGGAGGCAACTTCCTGAGACCCGCGGTTCGCCTGGCAACGACAGGGCTGGCCGGGACTTCGTCGGATAGCGATGGCCAGCTCCGCAGTAGCCCCCGGGATCGCCGCTTTTGGCTGTGAACAGGTA